>WFKH01011925.1:88286947-88297122 GCA_016163765.1 Magallana hongkongensis
TGTGTGTGTGTGTGTGTGTGTGTGTGTGTGTGTGTGTGTAGTGAGTGGATATATGAATATACACACAATTCGCAAGTCACACTGATGTATGTCGTTATGGTATGCCCTACACGTGTTAATCAGTTAGTATGTACTATAAATTATATACAGTAAAACACGCTTATAACGAAGTGCCAGGGACGGGCGATTTTAATTCGTTATAAGCGTAATTCGTTATATCCGTCAAGTTTACAACATGTAATTAAGTCTCGGGGAATAAAAATCACTTCGCTGAAAGCTTCAATTCATTATAAACGTGTTCGCTATAACTGTTTTACTGTATAAAACAGCATGCATATATATAGCATGCAGTAAGCAACACAGGGACTTGTTGTGTGAGGATTTAAATATTTTGTTAAATGATATACTACTATCATTTTACACTAATGCTCACAAGAGGAGTGAATCGTCACTTCATCAATATTTCAGATAGGGCATTCTGATTGGATCCAGATAGGGCATTCTGATTGGATCACTGTTAAACAAGGCAACACCAACAAAAGGCGTGTACCCGGGAATATCTAATATCATTAGTTTAGGCACTATATATTCTAATCCTTAATATTACAAACCCCTCAAGTAATGAGAAGCACTCGTGATGCTAACGTATGTAGTTTTTCAAATGAATCTTGATTTCATTTGAAAAACCCGAGAATGTCGGCCATTTTCTTGGTGTTTCTTGCCCTGTGTTTTGGAGACGCACAGAATTTAAACATAACGAAGCTGATGGAGTTTCAGCTAACACTCTGCGGTCCGAAGCGGTTTTGCAATTTATCAAAGTTTAATTTTCCATTTGTTGATAAAGTGGTCATCCAAGACGTCTATAAATGCCCTCGTTGCAATTGTGACGATTGGTGTAGAATGCGCCACGATTGTTGTCCCGACAAGTACTTCGAATCTCAGGATTTCACATGTGTAAACGTCACTTCCGTTAATGCAACAGACGACAAAGCGAGGAATCAGAGAACGTCCTTTTTGATGGTCAAATTTTGTCCTGATTCGGCCGATGCTCACCTGAAAGAGAAATGTGAAGCTAACCAATCAGCGGTTGATATACTGAAATATCCACCAATCACTGGTCAAATAACAGGGCTCGCGTATGCTAATCAGTTTTGTTCAATGTGTCATGGCGAACACTCAATCAAAGCATGGGGTCTGGACTTTAGCTGCGAGATCTTTCTGGACATCAATTTTCTGTCTTCGTTTGAGGAGTTTATCATGAAGGGTAGGGAAAATAAGTGTCTTATTCAAGCAGTTTTCCCAAGGTTGGACTGTGAACAATTTGATCCTCGTCCAGTCTGCTTACTGGGTAACGTCTTAAAACAAGAGCCAATAAATTGTTTCAAAATCGAAGTACTGCCGTATAAGTTTTGCAATACAACAGGTTTCTGGCAAGATTGGGATTACGACGTTGAAGAGGCATGTCATTCAAATTACGTAGAAAAAGACAATTTGTTTAAAAATACATTTTGCAGAGTATGTAACCCCCCACTGAACACGTTACCGGTGATAGGGAGTTGTAATGCCACTGGGATGTGGGATCTATATGATGCCGACTTAATGAGTTCTTGTTTTCACTATGGAGAGAATCCAGCCACTTTTTTCTATAAGAACGTTTTTTGTTATGCCTGCAATACTCTGAGTAATAGGAGAATAAATTCTGGTATATTTGTTGATACAACTGCAGTGGAAAAAACCAAAGTTACGACTGAAATGGTGTTCTTACACTATCTCCTTATCAACAAATATAATGACAAGTATTTTCATTTAATCCAAAGCAAAATATCAACGAAATCAACTGAAAATCAGATGAAAAGTTTAGAAGAAAATTACTACAAGGGAAGAAATTTCCCAAACGCTACTCACTTAATCTACACATCCGCGGCAGTACAGTCCTATAGCAGCGCATGTAACGGTTCCATGTCAGTGATTGATAGCTTCAATCAAGCGTGTCGATGTGACCTGGGGTGCCTTTTGACCAATGAATGTTGTGAAGAGTTCAGCCTCAAGTATCCAAGCATGTGTTTGAACGAACAGACTCCTTCCTCGAAAACACTTCGAACAAACCATTCACCCGGATTCCAAGGGTACAAAGTAACATACAACTGTTTCATAAACAATGAATACGCCAATATTTTTGGAGAAAGTTGTCGCAACCCAGGGGATGACGTTTTTTCATTGCATCCAATGACAGACAGGCAGACAGGGCTGTCTTTTCTGAACCTTTATTGTTATTTGTGCAACCTTCAAAATACTTCAATGGTTGACATATCCGACAAACTGAAGCCTTGGGATTTGAAGATCCGATGTGGAAGTTACATTAACATTCACAACTACCTCCTTGTTTCTGACTTGCTGAAAACTATGAAGTCCGCTGGCTGCAACATTACATACCAGCCGAATACTATAGGTAGAAGTACGGTGCAGTCGTGTAAGGTTGAATCAGGAGAATACGGGGTCTGTAATAAGACTGGGTTATGGGAAACGTTGGATTCTGAAATAAAATGGGGATGCGAAAACCTAACACTCGGGTCTCTGCCCACTTGGAGACCTCGTCACGCGTCCAATCGAACACTCATAAACAACTCTTATAAAAATCAGTTTTGTGCAGTGTGCAATCCCCCGTCAACATCTTCTTTGACCATCAATGAATGTAACGTTACAGGTAACATGGTTTCCTATAACGACAGTGATGAGATAGGTTGCGAGATGTTTCCCCAAATTAGTTTCTACTCTCCATATAAAAACGTGTTTTGTTTCCGGTGTAACGAAGCTCCAGTAGAAATCGATCCAACGCTGCAGACGACAGCGAAACCGAAAGAGGAAAAGAAAGACGAATGGATAACAGTCCTGGAATGGTTTCCTGTTTTTAGAAACTTGTTTTCCTTTAGCGACTTCGAAGAGGACTATTTATCTGTACATGAAGGCAGTAAATGCAGCGACAGAGAAGTGTATGACCCAGTCCATGTAAGAAGTATGCCAGAAAGATGAATTGTAAATAAGGTTTTAAGCGGTTTCTTTATCTTAAAAAAAACCCATTCCATTTGACAAGTAAAGTGGCACAAATGCATTTTAGTTTAATATTTTAAAAAAACCTTCAAATTCTAAATATCTTTTTTTTAAGATAAAAATTAAACAAAGTATAATAAAATCATACAAACAGAAAAAAGTACAAATGAAGCCGGTTTGGTTATTTAAAAAACTCGAAGTAATCATATGTCGAAAGTTTATCACGTGCTAAAGTGAATACAAGAATAAATATGCATACTTGCTTAAAGTAATGTAAGATGCGGGGTTTTCTCTTCAGCTTCATGTCTGTTTGTTTAATAGGCATTATTCTCCCTCAGTATGTCCTTCTCTCTAATAACCAATTTTTTTTATTTTTGCATCTATGAAAAGTTTCAAGTTAAAAATTTAATCTACTTGTAAAAATGATAACATTTCATGGAAAAAAAATTACCGATTTTCTATTTTCAGAGGAAGTGCAGGAACATGAAATGTTTTCCAGGGAAAACTCCAGTAAACGGGTCTTGCCTACCACTGCTCAGAGAATCGACAAATCTAAGCTATGCGCTCTCTGCTGAATTTACTTTCGAGAAATCCGAGACAAAATGTTCTAGAATCACAAAAAGAGTATTGCGATTCTTGCGGAGAAGATGCTTTAAAGATTTAATTAATTCAGTTATTAATGGTACAGAATTGAATGTATTAGCGCATGCTGTATATCTTCAGCCTTGCAAAAATATTAGTACTCTTTTGGATGACATTAGCGGTGTTTTTGCTGTCCACGTTTTTGCCAACCAGAGTGTCTGGCGTTTTGAACTTGAGAATTATCTCTACCAAATGATGAACAATGCTTGTATTCTTAAATCTGGAAATAAACTCGTAATGATCAAGGAGGTCAACTCCGAAATGCCCATACCAAACATGACATCAAACAGCCCTTCTGCTTCAATCAAAGTCACAGAAGACACAAACTTGATGCATATTAGAGAAAAATACAAACCTATCCCAGTTTCAAAGATACTGTTTTGTAATCAGATCGTGCTTGACTCGAAAGAGTTTCGAACCTTAGCAAACAACCTGGACATGGGATCTCTCCCTTTTTATTATAGACAGGACGATGGAATATATAGGATTTGCGCCGCAGATATCCTGCTCCTATTCAATACCGGAGGCATTGCACAGGGACCGCGTATCCTTCTTTGGTCCATAACGTTAGGTGTGAATGTTATGTCGATAGTTTCATTGTTGTTAACCATTTCAATATATATCAAGGTAAAGAAATTACAAACCCTAGCAGGAAAAAACAACTTGTTATTGTTCGTGTCTTTAACCATGGCTCTCTCTATCCACCAGGTGAGTCAAGTTGGAACCTTCAGTGATTTGGCGTGTGCGGTCTTTGGGGTGTCCCTGCACTATTTCTGGCTGTTGTCGTTTTTCTGCATGACTATCTGTTCCTACCACATGAACAAAGTTTTCCATCAAAAAAATTTAGTGACCATGCGGCAAAAATCCGTTATCTTCTTGAAGTACTTGTCTGTCGTTATTATTGGACCAGCAATTATCGTTAGCGCAAATATCATCGGTACTTTCGCGACCCAAAAGGACGGAACTCTTGGATACGGACAAATAAGATGTTTCATTGACAGTCGTCTTTTTCTCTTGGCATCTTTCGTGGTTCCTGTAGCGTTGTTATGTTGTGCAAACACGATGTTCTTCATACGAACCTTGATTTCCATTAAGAAGACACCCGATGTTCCAGAAAACACAAAGAAAAAGAATGAGTTCGCCATCTTTGTCCGGCTGTTCACGGTGACGGGATTGACTTGGATTTTACAGATTGTCGACGCTTTCCTGCAATTCTCCGCCTTCTCCTACGCCGCCGAGGTCATCAATGGTTTGCAAGGTGTTACTATTTTCATGGCGTTCATAACCAACCAAAGAGCTATCCGTTTGTTGAAAAAAGAGTTTCAGGAAAGGGCTATACCTGACAGACCTTAAGATGAAAAGATTACACACCATCTTCAGAAAAAGACATTTAAGGATTTCTAAGTATACTGTCAAAAAATGACGGGTTCGATTTACCTTTACTGTCTTTGATAGGTCAATCAATTCATGTTTTGGTTTTATATGTAGGCTGTACAAATGCTTTTGAAGTTTGTATAATATTTTTGTAACAATTTAAACTGTATTTATAACGTTAACATAATTCGGTGGAAATTTTCATGAACATTTCATTTGTTTTGTACGCATTTTGTTACATTAACCGGAGAAGTTTGTTAAAACCGTACTACACAATGTGTTGTATGTACATCATAAAAATTCATATTCTAAAGCCAGCTCTCCCCGTTAAATGTTTAAATTTCGTGTAGACTTCTCGCAGAAGAGGATTTTGGTTTTTTTTAGAATTTATAAAAATGGATGTACAAACTTTTGCAATGACTTGTTTTTATGGGTATTTGTACTAGGGTGTTATAAGAACAAGAATAAAGGCACTGTTTGATAACTTTGACAATACCTGGGATCTACGTTAGAAATCAATTTGTTGATTGTAACCAATTTCTCCAGATAAATTGTTTCTGTTAAAAAAATCGTGGAAAAGCATTATTAATATTACGTTACGCATTTTGAATGCAGAGAATGTCGTTATAAATTTAATTACATTTTTTAATTAAGTACATGTATTTGTTCTTACTTTATAGATTGGTAATTGAAAGAGAATCAGATATTAAAGATCAGGAAAAATAGTTGACACTAACAACTAGAATTGTATACATAGCTTCCTTATTGCGGACATTACATAAATGCAAAATGGTGTCATTTAACATGAACAATTATTCTCCAATTCTAATAAACGAATCAGATTTGATGATATGAGCTGTTGGATAAGCGTCGACTTTCAACCCAATTTAGTTTTTAATGATATAAAGTATTTAACGGAAAGACAAACATAACTAGTACTGTTGATACCTGCACTTAATGTAATGAAATTATGATATCACTTATCATCCACTCTAATATATATAAAAAACGTTCAGGGATTGTGTAAAATGAAAGCAATTCCCCGTGATAAAAAGTCCTCGATTATTAAACATATTGCTTCTAGCGATTTCCTCCAGATAAGAATACATTTATTGGTTATATGACCATCTATCATAATGATCATTTTAAAAAGAAACCAGGTGTTTGTAAAACACTCATGCCCCCTCCGTTTGATACCTCTGCAAAGAAAATGAACGGAAACTGCAAAAAATTGGAATTTTTTAAAGTCCATGGGCCATAACTCTGTCAAAAATTGCTCGATCGTACCCAAAATCAAACGAACTAGATATATATTCTTATGATAAATCTGTATACCAAATTTCATTTTAGTATGTGCAACCTCAGCGAAGAAAGTTAAAGGAAACTGCAAATAATTGGGAATTTTCATAGTCCAAGGGACATAATTCTGTTAAGAATTGCTCGATCGTACCCAAAAAATTCTTACGTTCTGTGACAAAAGGGCACCAAAAGGAAGGGGCGGTATCGGGAAGGAAGAAACCACGTTTGAGTAACCACCAAGACTTACATTGTACGGTATTTCTTATAACTATCTAAAAATCCTCGATAAACTTTTAATCAGTTTCCAAATTTGCTATAGTTTGATTCGATTTTGGCAGTTTTCGATTGTTAATTGAGATTGGTTGTCCACCATTGGCTAGTTCGTGAAGACATTTTTTCGAGAGTGAAAAATTATTTTAGAACAGATAACCCTAAAGAATGACATTGTGTTGTCATTTATGTAAAGGATATAAGCCGAAAACTGTCCATTCTGTGAGAGAAAGAACTGATCGAGGCCCGTAGGGAAAAGGGCAGCCCTTTTAAATCGAATAAAAAAATCAAGTTATTGTATTTAATGTTCTTTGAATACTCTTTAAGCTTCCTTGCAACTACATACATGTATACGACTTGATAATTGGGTATGAAAGTTACTAGTCATGCATATGATAAATAGAGGTCTAGACAATAGCAATAATCAATAATTGCAACAAATGCACCTACTTTAGATGAATTAATATTGTAATTGTGGCAATCTCTCACCAGAGGGCGTGCTACGCAACACTTACACGTGCAAATGAATACTGCGGAGCGCGCCCTCTGGTGAGAGATTGTCGAAGAGTCCGCCATTGTTTATGGAGTGTCAAGTCAATATGTCTGAAGCTTAATGTTTCGTTAAAATGAAAGCATTACTTACAATTATTATTGCAAAATTATAGAGATAAAGTATAATGTTTATTTTAGTAAAAATCATTCAATAAGTTCCAACGTCAGAGGGTTAAAAAACGGAAGTGATTGAAATTCAAAAGACACAACTCATGTAAACTGGACAATTAACTTGTACGATCTTTCAATTCCAGTGGCAAAACTAAATATAAAATAATGAAATCTTTAGCACCTTAAATTCAATCTCATTTAAAGGAATTATTTAATTATGATTAACGTATGCTGTAAAAAATAATATTCAACTAAATGGAAAAGTCTCAGTTTATCAGAATATACATTAACCGTTTTGTTTTGATTATATAACGTCACTTCCGGGCAATGATTATGCATTTACTAATAAAGCAGACGGATCTTCAACAAGTGCTATGAAACATTCAAGAGTCAAGATGATGCAGCAGATGTAGATGAGAATAATAATAAAAAAGGTCATTATATATATTTGTTGAAATCAACTTTAGTTTAAATGAGATAAAATGTAGTAACTAACTTTTATAAAACAGATGAAGTTCAGTTTTTGTCAAATATTTTAGAATGATGGTTTTTAAATAAAAGAGTTTAATTTGCAGTAAAATTCTTATCAGACATTTACATTATTGATACTGAAATAATTTTGTATTGATATACATAAATCAGTACAGTTTCAAGATAAATAATAGTTATGTCATGAATTAATAAAAACTTTTTTACCGTAAAGTACAAAGACAGATGGAGACAAAAAGAAAAGAAAGTGAGTAAGAAAAAAGAACAAGGACAAATAAAAGAGATTGATTATGAAGGAACAAGAATTAATGAAAAAACCCGAATTGGAAAGTCCAAAGAATAGCAGCCATGGGACATAACATTTATAGTCTGTCCCAAGATATTTTTGCCGCATATTTTCTTAAATTATTCGATATTTATAAGTACTTCTTGGTTCAGACGATGTTCATTCAATAGTATGAAAAAATCCCAAGATTTCCCCTTTAAAACGCCCCCTCTAGCTTGTCAGGTTTCAATACACGACTAAAAATAAAAAGTCTACGGGAATTTTCCATTGCTAAAGAGATGAAGGTACCCGGATGATAACGTTGAAAAATTGTGCGAGGTATTCCGAGTGACTTCCGAATGGACAAAAGATGTCAAAATTCCCCATTATAAATCTCCGTAGGAAATCTGTTTTCGTTACTGTGAATTTTTACGAGGGAAAAATGATAATGTGTGAATGAAGTTATCTTGGAAATTTTCCCTTTCATCAATTTCAATTGCACTTCTTTCACAGGTATTTGTATTTTTATTAAAAAAGGTCCAAATGTGCAGCATAAATATCTTGGGACAGACTTTAATAAGTAATAATGCTATTACAAATAAGAGTATTGGAATTAAACATTTTAGATTAAATGGCCAGTATAACTTTTAATTTTTAAACAGCTTTGAATAAGTTAGCCTCATCTTGCTCTATTTTTTTTTTCTGTGATATCACTTTTTCTTGAGTAAGCACCGTAGTGCAATGTGCAATGTCAGCGTTATCTTGCTTATTATAAACATTTGAAAAAAAAAATTGAATTGATGGAGGGGATTGAATGGTTAGTTGATGTTCCAAACATTTTAAGCGACATGGGATAATTTTTCTGATATAAGTTATATTATTTTTCCAGTACAAAGGTACGTCGTCTGCCACGAAAGGGGCTATATATACACTAAACTAAAGTTCTTAGTGTTCACCCAATATGATGTTTTGATCATAAATTATAACACATTCGTTTGTCTAGCCGTTTGGGTGGCTGATTTCCACATAACTCTCAAGTGGTTAAGAACGATGTAGCAATCTTGACCTCTAGTTTCGAACAGAGACATTGACCTTTGCTGAATATCATGAACACTTCCGGTTTGGTTGGGTTTTCCGAAGAGCTTTCGGATCGTTGTTGGTTGTCTAAAAGAACTTTTCATACGGATTTCCAAATATTTAAAACAATATCGAGGCCGAAATGAACAGTAGATTTAAAGTGAATACAACTTGTCGCTAGACACTAACATTCAAACAGCTCAGGGGTTTTTTCTTAAAGGTATAACAATCGCATAATCGCAATCGCATAACAAAGATACAAGAAATCAAAAAAGTATTTTTGAATTTTTACCGGCACGGTAAAAAATACAAAAGATTTGAATAACCCCGCCTTAAATGGGTCACGTGACATCCATCTTGGTCTATCAACAACAATGGCGACGACGAGAAAGATAGGTATACCGTTAAGTTTGACATATTTGGCAATGAAAAAAAAAAGAGACAGACTGACAAGGATATGAACAAAGGGAAGATTGTCATCGGAGACCATGAAGATTGATGTAATAGGAATTAAAGCCGAATTAAAATTAAGTTTCCATCATGAAGTTGTAGGGGTTTTGCTAGTCAGGTTCGTGCTCCATGTGTTCCATGTCTTTACTTTATAAGTTATAAACCACAAGTGGATTTTCATTTAGAGGAATTTTTGAATAAAGAATAAATAAACACTCTCAGTACATGCATTCCTCAGGGAGAGGGGGTATTTAGCCTACTCAGTTTACCGTGTCGATGATCCTAAAATCGTGTTTCATCTTTATTACACATAATTAACAATTTATATCGTTCTACATTAATGAATATCGGAATAATAATGCTTCGAGTGTCATCTGATATAAGAATTATCTAATTTAAGGCATGGAAAACGTGATTCTAATTTGTAAACAAACTCTTTTTCCATCGTGTTTTCAATGCTAGGTTTTCCCGCACTCATGCGCAGTGGCGTTATAAATGGCGGATCACATTAATATTCATCAGACGTGTAGCAAAGTTTAGAGACAAATAACTAAAGACAGAACATGTTTTATGGGCCTAGAGTTTGTGAAACGTCTAA
>WFKH01011925.1:88297522-88384836 GCA_016163765.1 Magallana hongkongensis
TATAAGAAGCATGATGTATATTTTTACTCAAACTCATGTCAAAAATTTTACTCCAAATACACCACATATACCTTTAATGGTCATTATGCACTTTGTAAGTGTTTTCCGTTTGAGACTTTTACTAAAGACTAATGTCAAAAAGTTGCCATTATGATGACGCACGTGCTGATTTCTTGTTTTGATGATTCATCATGGGTCATTGATTCAATCAGTGTTATTTTAGTTTTTCTGTGCTAATGTTGAGAAGACATATCGATTACAAAATGTTAAAAATTTCGTATATTTTTAAAAATATTTTTTAAATAATTCTATTTATCAAAGTGAAAACTTTAAGTTTTGTTAAGGAAGTGTATGTCTAGAAAGAATTGTCACTGTGACCAACACTCAAGTTACTCTGGGTTTGTAACAAATAATCATTTTTAGGATAAAGCATTTTGCCTACTATTCAGTATGTACCTTGCAATATATGGCAAGTTAGCAACTTAAAATGTCTATAACTTTTTCAATAATGGTTCACGATCACTCAAAAATGGTATATCTTTAATTCATTATATATATTATCATAATATGCAAAGATATGATTACCATGCCTGGTAAAAAATGTTGAAATATGGTTTATGTCTATGACTGCCATTGTATGATATTATCAGTTTTTCATTGAATTCTGCGATTCCAACTAAAAAAAACCTCTCTAAACTGTTAAATATATATAAAGTCATTTCACTTTACATAACTTAAATGATTGTGTTAAAAAAACTCTAACTCAAGAAATTATGGCAGAACTATGAATCACATTACACTTAAATGAAAGCCGATAACGGTAAAATATTCCGAATTGCTCCTGATGACGTCATGCAACAATCGAAAAACCTTAAATAATTTTTGTACAAAATTTAATTGTAAATAAGAATGTTTTGTGGGCTTGACGTATTAGAATACAACATGAAAATATGTGCTGCATATGTCAATTTGGGTAAATTTTAACTTTTCCTATGGACGCAAACCTAAATCAATGGTAATTATTCTATAGAATTTCATCTTAGAAAAAGGATTCCATAAAAAAAGTATTTGGACGAATTACTTTTCCGTTTTAACTCTAAACCAAGGATATTCCCTGTATAATATTTTTTTCGTAAAATTCAAATTTGGATACATTTTTCTGGTTATAACAAAAACAATTACTGTGATTTCATACAATCAAAGTTTGCAAAACGGTATTGAACCGAACCAATGTGATCGACTTTAAAAATTATAACCGTTTGCAAACATTTTGTAAAATATGTATTTTCTGTAAAACTCTGTAATCAATTACGATTGATGCTCCCCCCGGAGATCGAATTGTAACTGTACCAATACATCCACTGTCCATCTATATCAGTGCTATAGAAAACGAGAGATCGAGCAATCGGATTTTCGAATTGGATCACTGTTAAACAAAGTGACACCAAAAAAAAAAAAAAAATGGCGTGTATCCGAAAGTCTCTCATATGTTAAGTATAGGCACTATATATATTCTACTAATCCTGAATATTGCAAACCTCTCAAGTAATGGGAAGCACTCGTGATGCTAACTTTTGTGATTTTTAAAAAATGAATCTTGATTTCATCAAATAACGAGAAAGTTGTGAAGAATTCAGCCTCAAGTATCCAAGCATGTGTTTGAACGAACAGACTCCTTCCTGGAAAACACTTCAAACAAACCATTCATCCGAATTCCAAGGGTACATAGTAACATACAACTGTTTCATAAACAATACATACGCCAATAATTTTGGAGAAAGTTGCCGCAACCAAGGGGATGACGTTTTTTCATTGCATCCAATGACAGACAGGCAGACATGGTTGTGTTTTCTGAACCTTTATTGTAATTTGTGCAACCTTCAAAATGCCTCAATGGTTGACATATCTGACAAACTGAAGCCTTGGGATTTGGAGATCCGATGTGGAAGTTCCATTAATATTCACAACTACCTCCTTGTTTCTGACTTCCTAAAAACTATCATGAGGTACGCTGACTGCAACATCGCATACCAGCCGAATACTATAGGTAGAAGTACGGTGCTGCCGTGTAAGGTTGAATCATACAAACAATCATTGAATAAAATGGGGTTGCGAAAACCTAACACTCGGGTCTCTGCCCCCTTGGAACCTCGTTACGCGTCCAATTGAACACTCGCAAACAACTCTTACAAAAATCAGTTTTGTGCAGTGTGCAATCCCCCGACATCTTCTTTGACTATCGATGAATGCAATGTTACAGGTAACATGGTTTCCTACAACGCCAGTAATGAGATAAGTTGCGAGATATTTCCCAAATTAGTTTCTACACACCATATAAAAACGTGTTCTGTTGCCGGTGTAACAAGCTCCAGTAGAGATCGATCCACAGCTGCAGACGACAGCGAAACCGGAAGAGGAAGAGTACGAAGAATGGAAAGAAATCGTAGAATGGTATCCTATTTTTAGAAACTTGTTTTCCTTTAGCGAGTTCGAAGAGGACTATCTGTCTGTATATGAAGGCAGTGAATGCACCAACAGAGAATTGTATGACCCAATCCATATGAGAAGTCATAAAGATAAATTGTTTAACAAATACACAAATAGGGTCTCTTTATCTTAAAAAAAACCCATCCCATTTGGCAAATAAGGTGTCAAAATACATTTTGGTTTAATAATAAAATACAACTTCAACTTCTACATAACTTTATTTAAAATTCAACAAAGTATAATGAAATCATACAAATAGAAAAATGTACAACTTAAGTCGGTTTGATTACGAAAGATTTTCAAGTGTTTAAATGGATAGAAAGATAAACATAAACTTGCTAAATGTAACATAAGGTACGGTTTTTTCTTCAGCTTCATATCTCTTTTAAAAGGCATTATCCTCCTTCAATATGCCCTTCCTCTCTATAATTACCAAAGTTTTTTTTGCATCTATTAAACGTCTAAATTTTTAATCTGAAAGCTTTGTTTGTGCTACCGTGGCGCTTTTTCAAAGTTTAATCCACTTGTAAAATTGATTACAGTTATTGGAAAAAAATTACCGATTTTCTATTTAAGTCAAAGTCCAGGGATATGACTTATTTTTCAGGGAAAACTCCTGTAAATGGGGTCTTGCCTACCACTACTTAAAGAATCTACAAATTTAACTATGCACTCTCTGCTGAATTTACTTTCGAGAAATCCGAGACAAATTGTTCTAGACTCGGAAAAAAAGTATCTGAATTCTTGCAGAGAAGATGCTTTAAAGATTTAATTAATGCATTTGCTAATGGTACAGCATTGACTGTATTAGCGCATGCTGTATATCTTCAGCCTTGCAAAAAATACTAGTATTCTTTTGGATGACATTAGCTGTGTTTTTTCTGTCCACGTTTTTGCCAACCAGAGTGTCTGGCGTTTTGAAATTGAGAACTATCTCTACCAATTGATGAACAATGATTGTATTCTTAAATCTGGAAATAAACTCAGAATGATCAGGGAGGCCAACTTCGAATTGCCTATACCAAACATGACATCAAACAGCCCATGTGATTCAATCGAAGTTACAGAAGACACAAACTTGAAGCAAATAAGGAAGAAATATAAACCTATCCCAGTTTCAAAGATACTGTTTTGTAATCAGATCGTTCTAGACCGAAAGAGTTTCAAACTTTGGCAAACAACCTGGACAGCAGATCTCTGCCTTTCCATTACAGGCAAGGCGATGGAATATACAGGATTTGTGCCTCAGATATCCTGCTCCTATTCAATACTGGAGGCATTGCACAGGGACCGCGTATCCTTCTTTGGTTCTTAACGTTAGGCGTGAATGTTATGTCGATAGTTTCATTATTGTTGACTATTTCAATATATATCAAGGTAAAGACATTACAAACCCTAGCAGGAAAAAACAACATGATATTGTTCGTGTCTTTAACCATGACTCTCTCTATCCACCAGTTGAGTCAGGTTTGAACCTTCAGTGATTTGGCGTGTGCGGTCTTTGGGGTGTCTCTGCACTATTTCTGGGTGCTGTCGGTTTTTTGCATGACCATCTGTTTCTAACACATGGACAAAGTTTTCCACAAAAATCCCGTGACCCTCTGGCGAAAATCCGTCATCTTCTAGAAGTACTTGACTGTTGTTATTTTTGGACAAGCAATTATCGTAAGCGCGAATATCATCGGTATTTTCGCGACCCAAATGGACGGATATCTTGGATACGGACAAGGAAGACGTTTCATTGACAGTCGTCTCTCTCTGTTGGCATCTTTTGTGATTCCTGTAACGATGCTGTGTTTTGCAAACATGATCTTCTCCAACCAAACCTTGGTTTCCATTAAGAAAACACCCGATGTTCCAGAAAACACAAAGAAAAGGAATGGGTCCGCCATCTTTGTCCGGTTGTTTACGTTGACGGGATTGACCTGGATTTTACAGATTGTCGACGCTTTCCTGCATTTCTCCGCTTTCTCCTACGCCACCGAAATCATCAATGGTTTGCAAGGTGTAGCTATTTTCATGGCGTCCATAACTAACAAAAGAGTAATCCGTTTTTTTGAAAATGGAGATTCTGGAAAGAGCTACTCAATAGACCTAAAAATAATTTTTCTAAGAATACTGTCATAAAAATGACAGGGGTTCAATTTACCTTCGCTATCTTTGATTGGTAAATTAATTTATGTTTTTGTTAAAATGTAGGCTGTACAAACCCTTTTGAAGTTTGTACATGAATATTATTTTCGGAACAATTTAAGCTGTATTTGGAAAGTTAACATAATTCGGTGAAAATGTTTACGAACATTTCCTTTCTGTTGTAAGTTGCTATTTTGTTACATTAACAGACAAGTTTTGTTAATATCGTATTAGGCTATGTTTTGTATGTTTTAATTCATATTGTAAAGGAGGCAGTTTGTTTAAAATTTCGCGTAGACTTCTCGCGAAAGAGTTTTTTTAATTTTCACAATTTATCTAAATTAAAATTGAGTTTTAACCGATTTACAAACTTTTGCAATGACGTGTTTTTATTTGTATGTTGTATTAGTACTAATATGTTGCAAGAACAAGAATAAAGGCACTGTTTGATAACTTTGAAAATACCTGGGAACTAGATTAGGAATGAATTTGTTGATTGATTGTAACCAATTTCTCCAGATTAACTGTTTCGGTTTACCACTGTTTTTGTTTAGTAAAAACAGGGACGTATATACGTCCCTGGTAAAAAGCGTTATTACGTAACACATTTTGATTGCAGAGAATGTCGATTCAAATTCAATTGCAAAATTATTATTTTTTTACTTTTTAGATTGATAATTGGAAGAGAATCAGATATCAATTGTCGGACAAAATAATTGTGAGATCAACAGCTAGAATTATTACGCAACTGAATTCATTGAAGTATACAATTAATACATTAAGCTTCGTTAATGCAGACATTAGATAAATGACAAAATGGTGTCATTTAACATGAATAAGCGAAACATTTTTCTCCAATTCTAATTAAATCAGATTTGATGATATGAAATGACAGATGATACGAGCTGTTGGATAAGCGTTGAGTTTCAGTCCAATTTTGTTTTTAAAAATGTAAAGTATTAAACGGACATAACTAGTACAGTTAATTTATACATGCACTTAATGTAATGAAATAATGATATCACTCTTCGTCTACTCTAATATATAAAATATATAAAAAAAATTTAAAGGTATTGTTTTTAAATGGTAGCAATTCGAAAATCCTCATGATAACAAGTCCTCGATTAAACATATTGCTTCTAGCGACTGCTTCCAGATACGAATATATTTACTGGGTTATATGACCATCTACGACCACTTCAATAACCAAATGTTTTCATATGACAAAGTAGGTGAAAAAGTAACCCTCTATTTCGTTTAAGGAAATTTTCTTCAATTTTACCCCAGGCGCCACCGCAAGATTCCTATGGCGTAGGTACCAAAAGGAAGGGGGTAATAGCGGATAGGGGGAAACCACATCTGGTAGGAAAATATCTGAAGAATCGCCAAGACTTACAGTTCTTTCTTTATAATTGTCTAAAAATCCTCGTTAAACTTTTAATCCATTCCCAATATTGCAATAAATAGTTTGATTGGAGGTGGGATGGGAAGCAGAGGTGGCGATTTTCGATTGTTAATTGGGATAGGTTGTCCACTGTTGTCAAATTCGTGAAGATATTTTTTCGTCAATGAAAAATTATAAAAAACTAGAGCAGATAATTCATCAAGCATAAATAATGACTTTGTATCATCATTTATGGAGCGTTAATTTCTATCTAATAATACCTTATGGATACCCACATAATCCATAGAATCAGACCCCAAGCAGTTTTTATTATTCCACAGCAGACACCAAGAACGCAAATGATTACAATACCACGTCGAGTCCTTGATGGGACTTAAGCTCTTCCATTATTTGACAAAGTTGGAATCAGTAAAATAAAGTTAAATCTTCATTTTCAAAGTAAATAAAGGTTCGAATTCTTGGAAATTCCGAAAGTCTGCGTGAACATGTATGTATGAATAAATATAATAATAACTATAGGTTGGTTTTATTCTCTTTTTTTTTTTATTAGAAACAGCATGTTATAAATGTATAAGAATAGTAAAAAAAGTACATGTAATTAAGAAATAAAAAGTAAAATAAATATTGCTGCTTCTGATCGATGAGGAGAACCATCAACATTATAGTTATGTACATTTAGTTTTCATTTAGCACCATTTTTCAATAAAACATATACATGATGTGCAATGTACATGTATATCACAACACACCCCACCTCGGTACATATACACTTAACAAAACTTCTAAGTGTTCACCCTGATAACTGGAATAATTTAAAAATTACGGAATAGAATACTGTAAAATTTTCAACATTGTCTTCTCATCAATAGCACAGATAAAATAAGACAATACCGATTGAAATCAATTACTATAGTGACGAAATTTCAAAACAAGAAATTGGCAATTCTGCGCAAGCTTATATATAAATGGCATCTTTTTGTGATTGGTAGTAGTCTTTAGTAACAGTTTCAAAAGTAAAACACTTAAAATGGGCAGAATGACCATTGAGGAAAGAGTCACAGCCGTTGCAACGTTGGTCTCTGAATTGTTCCTGTTAAATCTGCTGTACATAATTTCGTCCTCGACATTGTTTTAATTATTAAGCAATCCAAATAAGACGTTATTTTAACATAATTTTTCTCTTCTGTATAAGTGTATCGTCATTTCCATCGACAACCTAAAACAATTAATCCAAAGGTTCTGGGCAAAATTCAACCAAACCGGAAGTGTTTGTGATATCCAGCAAAGGTCAAGGTTTCGGGTCGCAACCAGATGTCAAGATCGCTACACCGTTCTTACGTGTAACTATTTTAAAGCAGTCACCCCAACGGCAAGACAAACGTGTTTATTTCATATAGTAAAACATTATATTTGATGAACACTTAGAACTTTGGTTCAGTGTATGATTTGGTTTTTTATGTTATTTCATATTGCACCAAAACGAATTTACTAAAGGCTTATAGTTTTTCAGCTGATTATTCGTTCCAGCCATGCGTGCGCCAGAATTTCCTCTGTCGATATTCTGTTATAGGGGTCTACCGACAGCATTCTCTGAATGAGATCCCTGCATTCTAAAATTTAAACAGATAACGTTTTGTAATAGTCATGGTTTACGACAAAATTGATAAAAACTTTCAAAAGACATTACTGAGGATTTTATAGACTTAACTTAAAAATTATCAAGGGCAATAAAAAATTTAAGGAAATCACCTCAAAATATATTAATATTAAGGTTTTTACTACTAGCCGGTTACAGAATTTGTGACCGGTTACCATTGTTCCTACCTAGTTATAGGTTAGTAATTGTCATTACAAAAAATACTTATAATTTACATATTTTGATTTAGGCTGGCTCACCTTCAGACAAGAAGCTAGGTAACGTGCTGCCTTGGAGTATTTTGAAATAAAGAGTAGCGTAATTATCCTTAAAGCTCATGTGATAAGGGTGGCATCCCGTGACTAGGTAACACAGGCAGATCCCACTGGAAAAAAAATATTAATCATAATTCTGCTTTTGCCTTGATATATTTTTAAGACATGCAATACATTGTGCCTTTATTAATTCAGGGAACTGTTAACATAAATATTTTGAAACTGAAAAGTGTAGCTATCCAATCAAATGATAACTGTCTACGTCATGTTTGTTGCGTGGAACAGGTCACTTACAGACTCCATATATCCGCAGAGAGAGTGACGCCATGTTTAAGGAGGATTTCTGGAGCCATGTACGTAGGGGATCCACACATATTGGGATTCTCCAAAAAGCTGACATCGACACTCAGACCAAAATCTTGACAAAGAAATAATTATAAATGAAAAAATCTAGTGTTTCAATACCGGTACTTTCATACTTTTTATAATATTCTTTAAGATGTTTTCACTGAATAATGGTTCGTAAAACTTTTATTTCTTGAATATAGCAAAGATAATTCCATAATTTAATTTCCATCTATACAGTATTTCAGAACTACGACAGAAACGCACTGAAGTAATCTGGTGACGGCACCAAATCCAGATCTTACATACTCACCGACTATGAAGACTTTGCCTCCGCTTTGAAGGACAGTGTTTTCTAGTTTGATGTCCCGGTGAAGGAAATTCTGTGAGTGCATGTAATTGAGAGCTGATGTCATTTGGTTGATGTACCGCCTAGCCTCGTTTTCACTTAGTCTCTTCCTGAAAATAAAAAAACCAATGTTCCTATAGTGTGTTTTAATGGAGAAAAGGATTAAGACATGAATTTGAGTCTTCAACAAATGACATTTTGATCTAGTATATTACCATAAAATGGTATAATTGCACGCAATTTAAAAAAAAAGAAACACAAATGTTCTCTATTTGATTATGTAAAATATTTATATGTGTACGGTGAATTAGTATATATTATTACGGTCCTTATCGACTCAATGAAGTAATAAAGTTGGATTTTTTTTTACATTAGTATAAAATATATTTCAATGTACGTGTATTTAAAAATATTGATGAAAAAAATTTTTACCCCCCCCCCCCCCCCCAAAAAAAAAAACCCCGCAAAATCCCTACACGTCGTTGAGGTATTGTCTCAATGTGTCTCCGTTGATATAAGTAAGAACCAGATAAAAGTTCCTCTCTGTCTCCATCCACTCCTTCAGGCACACGATATTAGGATGGTCCATCCGCTTTAGCGCGTGCAGCTCACGTGCGAACCTCCGCCGTGCCTTGTCCTTCTGTAGGATCGACTTCTTGGGAACCACTTTAACGGCAGCCTTTTAAATTGAACATATAAAATATCAACTCATGGTATTAAATGTTCTTCGACTACTCAATATGCTTCCCAACAACTACACATACGCTTTGATAAATGAGTAATAAAGTAACAATTCATGCATATCATGGATAGAGATCTAGACCATAACATCAATCGATACCTGCAACAAATGCACCTTAGATGAAATAAATTAAATATCGTTATTGCTGATCAATTTACTTTGTTAATTTAAATGTTTGTTGTTTAGCGATGTTTTGCACCACCGATTTAGACATTAGCAAATACAGACAAAATTAATGGCCAATGTTAGGACCTTCGATCAGTGCCGGTGGGTGGGGATTAGGGGGTGGGGGTACTTTCTGTGCCATCTTCGCAGTTCAGGGTTTTCGATTCACTCTGCTCGGCGACAGAAGTAGATCGAAAACTCTTAAATAGCGAAGATGGTCTGTGCCAACTGTCAATATACAAAACTTAGTGATTTTTGTTTCTTCTAAATAGGCTGACAATAGCCTGGGAGTCATAGCGTACTTTTAGGATTTAATCCGTGTATGAACAAATGGTTTATTTTGTTGAAAATTGTTGATAACTTTCAATTGTAGAACATGAATATCACTGAAATTTATATCTAGTGATTGTATATTTAACGCCCCCCTTTCTCCGAATTTTTTTAAACTAAAAACAAAATTCATCAAATGTGTATCGTCAAAACCTTCACTTCACTTCTCTAATTATTGTTGAAATCAAACACGAATAAATTAATTACAATAGTAACGTTTAACTTGATCTAAGTCATTCAAGAAAGAGCTGATAGTGATATGATACTCACATTCTCCCCGCTCAGTAGATGGGTCCCGAGGCGGACAGTCCCGAAAGCCCCCCTGCCGATCACCCGGCCCAGGCTGTAGTTACCCACACGCTTTCTCTTGTCATTTAGAACAAACGTCTCTTTGAACACAGTCTCAAATAAATCCAGGGACATGTCAGTTTTGAATCATCCCAAATATACTTGTCTATATGTATGGAACAAAACTGACAGACGATTCCACACTCTAATCCTCACCGTTTCTCGATCGAGTTCTATTAGTTATAACACCTGCAGTGATCGCTGACGGTAAATTTAATCCAACTCTGTAAAAATTATGATAAGGATTTAAATTTTAGTTCATATCATTAAATTATACACCTTTGTCCAAATATTGAAACGGTCTCTCATCCTGTTAGTCAACGAACGAATTGAATAGAACAGACAGGAGCTCCATGGTAGTAAAACAGTGACCGAGCATGGCCGAGGATTAATAATTCTGTTTTGTTTAATGCCTTATGTAGTGTTTACCAATGTATAAAAAACCATGCAGTAATCCCCTTGCACCCTATTCTATAATTGGTCATGCTACCTTTCAATGAAATTCTAGGTAATGGTACACATGAAAGGATTAATCTACACATCACTAAAAAATCCATATTTAAAGAATATAAATATGATTAAATAATTCTCTTTAGTTCCAAATGGATTTTATTTTTTTTCATACAAAGAAAGTATAGGTTATTAAATCAAACAGAAGTAAAGGGTTGCATAATAGAGCTATATTAATCGTTCGGTTCTAATGTCCTCCGAGAAAAAAGGAACAATGTTTATGTGTATACATGTATGTATTAAGTGTTTTAAACAATGAAAGCAATACACTTTGTCACGTATCTGCTTTCAAATCTTGATAACAGTGGATCGCCCGACATATTTCATTTCCTATTATAGATTTTGTGGTTTTGAAAGAGTTTTAAAATGTATCCTCAGAAATTTAAATCTTAGTTTTCACATACCTGGAAGTTATTTAATGATTTTGAATAATTTGTTAGGCGGAGTGAACATGACGACTTGTTTTTGTTAAAGTATACACGCCATTAATCATTGAATAGTTAATACATATATATGATTTCAAGGAAAAACGTTGAAATTATAAAGCATAGTAGGACACGGTTTTAATCCTCTTTTCCTTCATTCTTTATTCATTTCCTCCTAATATAGAAATTTTCACAACACACACATCTACAATTATAAATTAAAACTAAGGAGAAAATAGCTGTATACTTAATGCTATATTATATTCATTAAAAAAAACAACATCAAAAAAAAAAAAAAAAAAAAAAAAAATTTAAAAATGTAATAATGAGGTACATGTTTCTTACCTTTACCTGTTAGCTTCCTTATATAAAACTCAATCAACGTATCGAACTAAGATTTGGTCCTTCAAAACAAAAACAACCACTTCAGCGTTATAAACCCCCGTCGGAAAGTTTATGTCGACTGTTCACCGTTCAAAAAGCGACATATTACCTTTTATAACACCAATCAGTTCTAAACTTGGATGCGCCAAGTGGGTATGCATGCAATTCAAAAAGATCACATGATTTACTATCACATCGGATTATCCAAAAACTAGCAAGAAACATCAACAAATTGCCCAGATCAAAAATCCGATGTGCATAGGGAGCAATAACACATTACATACGCTGTAAAAGGCCTACGGTAAACCACCCATTGAATGCAATCTTACGTCGATATCACAAGTTCAAATTGCAATCTTTTCTGATTATTTTCTTTCATTCGTGCAGTTCTTGACAGATCGAGAAACACTTCGTCAAATAATTAATCAATTTTACACATCGCGACCACTAATAAAGCCCGGGAATGGTGAATTGGGTAAAGGGCTATTATGAAGTCGACGCATGTTGATTTCTATAGACATGAGATTGAAATACAAGCACATAGTGGATTAGAATTTTAAAACGATCAACTTTACAAATGTGTTTGTGTTATCGTAAAATTCACGTAGGATGTTTGATCTACATACAACCCCGGGTAATGACGTCACAGATAGAGGGGCATTGGTGGGGGTATCTCACCTCAAAATCTGAACAGATAAAGACAATGAACCCAGATATAAAGACACAAACAACGCAGTTAGCAATCAATACACACGAACCTAGTGCATATCTCCTAAATAGGTACATATATAGGCTAAATAATTCGAGGAAAGACAATTAAAGGGTTTTAATGCCTAAATGAATTATTTGACATTTGCAGTTCATCATCAAACGATTTCATTGTAAATTAATTTCTAAAATTAAAATCCTCGGCCCAATTTATCGAGATTTTAATCTTTTTAATCTTTTTTTTTTATATAATATTGCCTCTAACAATCATCTCTACAATCCTTAGGACACAGATTATTCCTTTAGACAGTCCTTTGCTCCCATTCTGAATCTTTTCTTTAGCAAGCTTTTCTTCACAGAAATCCACATTTTGTGCGGCCACATCGTTACTCGGATCTACTTCAAGGGCTTTAAGAAACGTTTTTAAAGCATTGGGATAATTTTCAGCGTTAACGTAACAGTAGCCCAGAAGTTGATAGTCCACAGCGCACTGGATGCTGGCACAGTGCTGATCGAAGTCATATAGATTGTTTGAAAAGTCCAAGTGTAAATTGGTGTACGCTTTGATCAGATAGTAATAAGCTAAAGACAGAGAAGACAAATGGAGGAGGTTTGTGTGAGCAAACTCTTTCTGCAGCACCGGGTCCAAAGTTACACTCTCCATAGTGTTATAACTGTTACTACATTTGTGACACTTTCGTTCGAACTGAACAAACTGTTCCAAAAGCAGTCCCGCTTCCCGCCATTTTTGCGCGTGACATAGATAATTTGCATAATCTATGGTTGTAGGGAAATGCACGCCCTCGTGAGCAAGGACTTCTTTGAAAAGTTCATCTGCCCTGCCGAGTTGTTCCCCAGAAATCGATTTCAGTAGCTGTGATGCAGTGAAATACATACACGCTAGATTTCCTTTCACTTTTACCACATCCGGATAGTCATTTTGAAGTTGTAGCAGCAATTCAAAATATTTCAATGATGCAACAATGTCGCCAAGATTCAGACCAATAAGGTTGAACAAGTCAATGATGTGAATATCATGCAGGTGCGAGTTCAAAAAGCAATCCATGAAGGCTTTGTGATACTCAAAGGGTGAACGATCATCTCTCAGCCTAATCACAGCGATGTCGCACTGTGTCCTCAGGAAAGCACCTGTTAGAGAGTTCACTACGTTCCTCGTCTTAATGTAGGTCGGGACATCTTCCAACACGGACGCAATCATGGACCTAAAGACAACTTTGGTCGTCAAGCAGCCATTGCCCTCAAAGACTAAGACATGGTTGTCCGTGAAATTCAACACGAGTGAAATGACATCAATTCTCATCACGTCAAGTAATGAGATTGAAGTGTTGATATCTTCATCGGTGAACAGATCTAGGAGATTGTTGTCTGGAATGAAATAGTTAGGCAGTTCGCCTTGTTGTAAGCAAGCTTGTACACAGTCCAGCATGTGTAGGAGACAATGACCCGGATTAACGTCCCAAGCAGCAACAGGAAGTTGCTCGCAACAAAACAAGAAGACGTTTTTTAGGCAGTAGGAAGAGAGCAACTTCTGAGAGGTCTCCTGCTGTATTTGATATCTTAACAATTTGAAGAAAATGAAACACTGCCGCTGTGCGTTAGTTACTGCATACTCGGCCACCATCTGCTCTGACTCTGCAAACGAAATTCGCCATTCGACATCCGGGTTCTTGCTTCGTTTGTGCGGTACAGGAACCAGGTAGCATCCCTTGGAAACGATCCTTTGGACTAGCTCGGGACTCAGCCACCCGTTAGACCGATGTCGTGTCGTCCACTCATTGGCTGCACTCGGCCAATCGTCACAATGGAAACCATGAATGTGATCAAACGGGTTGATAATTTTCTCCTTACGTCTATCGTACGTGAAAGGCTTGGTGTCCTGGTACTGCAGCGCGGGGCCATGTAACTCATACATCTCCCTCTCTTCCTCTGAACCTTCCAGTACCTGGCTCAGGAACTCTGTCTGGTACTTAGTTCCACTCATGAAGTAAACGTCCATTTTCTCGTCATACAAGACGGCGAAATGGTCAAATTTAGGTTTACGGATCAACTGAAGCTTGCCATAGCCTGGGTGAACACCATCAGTGTCAAGATACATCATGTAGGCTTCGTCATTCATCTTCGACCTGTCTTCACACACCTGAATTTTGTCGTTAGCCAGAATGATATCAACGTCTGATAAAAATACGATTCTCCCTTGGCCGGCAAACACAGCATCCGGGATGTTATATCCTTCCGCTTTGCTTCCTACTGGAACTATTTTCATATCAACTTGTCCGATCGCCTGGGTACCGTTGAATACTTTCTGAACCTGGTCCCGTATCCTTTCCGGTCCGACGAATCTCCGAGGAATCAGGATCTCCATAATGTAAGATAAATGAAGAGTCGGAAACCCGGAAGTGGGGTCAATGTCGACCGGAACAAAATCCGGAAGGAAGTCCATTTTTCGGTTATTTATTACCTGAAATAAAGATGTACATGTATTTTTATGTATACAAATAGGTTAAGTTGTCTATGTTGCACATTAAGCAATTTAAATACAGTATACATAGTAAGCACGTGACCTAGATAAGAAAAACGCAGAAAGATGTATCGATGCATGTATATAAATAGGTTAAATTGTCTATGTTGAATATTAAGCAATTTTAAAATTTAAACATATATAAGCAAATCATAAGTTATCGGACGTGACCTAAATAAGAAATACGTAGAATTGTCATTCTTAAAAATGGACATGAAATTGTACTCACATAAATACACTATTCCACGGAGACACAGTACTGTAAGTCATTGTGCAATATATTAAGAAAGCCACGTGTCACATAAGTAATGTTATCACTACATTCCTGATATATTTCCCTGTCCTATAATGTAATGGTATGTACGCAATTCCACCATATACTGTCCCAAATTAAGGGAGAATCTGCTGAGCTCACAGTTACACGTCAAAATGTGAAGTAGCACGAGTAAACCCAAGGTTGCGAGCACTTCAGAAAGTCTACATCTATTGTATGAATGCGTCGGTTTATTGGGACGCTAGCTACGCATTTACGCTAACATTTCGTAATGAGCCGGTTGACCTACTGATGGAGTCGTATTTCCTCATCTAACAGCTGTGTGCATTGATTCATGTCATTTTCATCAGTTGCACTCCATTTTATGCTGTCTTATGAGGAAGTTATGTTTACCGTTCAAGCAAAGTTAACTTTTCCTACACAAAGATGAACTATCGCTCCTTCTGCTTTGTTTTTAAAGTGACCAATAAAGGTGTTATCTCGCAATAGATGTACAGTATAGATAAAATTTTACCTGAGTGTATGTACGCACCTAAACTGACCATCCTTGATCAAACAAAAACATGAAACAGTCACCTGGTGCACCATGTCAGAATTTAACTTCGCCCCATGGCTAGACATGGAGTTGAGTGTTTGATATTTGATGAAGCGTGTGTAAATCTTTTGTTTTTAATTACAGTCAGTCATGCTTTGCTCATTATAAAGGCGCGGATCACAGTTGGTATCACTGAAAGATCGCGTTGTGCGAAATTTATCATAAAGAAAAAAGAACGTGTATTGGCATTAACAGAGTATTGAGAATAAATTTTAAAAAGTTCTTGCAAATTAATTTGTCGTTTTTCGTTATTCTTCAACATGAGATCCCTGCCATCGTGGTAATAAACACCAAACGTCCCCATTAAAGCTGACATAGCAAACGTTTGTTTTTTTGTTATGAGGATATCGGAATGACAGATTCTTATCCTTCCTTTGCCAAATGATTTATTTTTGATACTGGAATTTTTTTTCAAAGCAATTGGTTACTATCGAGTTGCATTAAAAAAGTTTAATCAATTCCTTATTACCTTATATTTATACATTCGGTGAAAAAGTTATGAAAACAAGTTTTCAAATTTCTTTCCCATCGCAAAATAAACTGTGGTAGTCAACTCCAATGGAGAAAGTAGCTGAAGTGAACTATGCACATGCACAATCTTTTAAAAGGCGGTAACTCTAGAAAAGCCTCAACAAATAGTTTTGAGTGACTCTGGCAAAGCCGCACTTTTCTGATAATGGTAGCGAACATCGCAGAAAGAGTGCATGTAATTTTTTCCGTTATAATCCTATGAACCACCAAAGAAACCATTATACATGCACTTGCACTTGCATCTCTCTTTGAAATTCTTTTTTATTTATTCATGTTATTAAGTAAGTTAAGGTTATTAAAAATATTTTAACGATTAAAAAATTACATTGCACATGCTGGAATTGATGCGTCCCAATTTCTATAATTGTTCGAACTACATTGTTACAGTAATTTACTTTATAAAGAGTGCTCTTCAAAAAGTATTGTATAAGGCATAATTTAACAATATAAACAATTTCTGTAATAAGTTTTTTAATAAAAAAAATTCTTATATAAAAAATAACATTACACAAGAAAAACATACTTTTAATTTTTTTTAATACAAGTCTTATTTAAGGATTATTTTGATCCCAGCACTTAAATTCAAATTATGCAAAATATACATGCTAAGAACAAATTTAGAAATATTGGATATCATGGCATTTTTATTTTTTTAGTTTCTTATCTGTCCTATTATAGGCATCATTCCCACCTAAATTGACCACCTTCTTCACAATAAAATTCAAGATATGAAATTATGTATATCAAAATTAATATAAAAGACTATATAAGTACATAAATATAATTAAAATTTTGCATATGATTATGATAAGCTGCCATGTCCATGGATTATAGTGTTCACATGTACTTTATAAGTTCTTTGAAAATTAACTTCAAAATACAAAGTTTGTTTTACAGTTGAAATTTCAACAGAAGGCTGATGATTTGAAAAGGCTTGAAGGACAGTGTTATTTGTCTGCCTATCACTTCCAGGTCAGAGGTCACCTTATCGTCCAGAATTTCCTCCAAACCATTACATCTGTAACACAAATATTCAAATCAATATTACACATACTTTTGTATGTCCTGCCAATGTCAATTAAAGAACGCAACCTTTGTTGTATTTTTTAAAAGATATTCTACCTTTTAGCCGATGTAAAAGGGAGATCAACAGTCAGTTTGACCTTGGTGTGTCCTCCAAAACTCTCATATAGCCTCAGTACAAGACCATTATCCAAATCCTCACTCTGCAAACAAGAAAAAATAATTTCAAAAGTAGCGTCTCTAACAAGTACAACCACTAACCATGCCATCAGTAGAAAATGGTACAGAAAACGTTAATCAAGAAACAGGAACAATGTATATATGTAATTATCATCTTTTTACATACTTGTTAATACAGTGACACAAGTGAGCAAAAAATGTAACTCACTAACATCAAGTATGATACTAATGTACATTCATACAACCTTACCTTTTTAATAGTTTCCAATATGACCTGCGGATTATCAACAGAAAAGAAAGTCTTGCTCTCTTGAACACCTTTAGGAGGGTTCAGGGTGCAAACATCCAATGGGTTGTTCAACTCATAGGCTGCTTGAATCACCCCAGCAGATTGGAAGGTTCCTAAACATAATAGAAAATTTACTGAAGGTAAGAGAATAGAAATCTGCAAATAAAATTAACCCATTATACATTTAGATAAATTTTGTGCATTTCCTTCAAAAAAATTTCAAAATAAAGAGTTTGTATAATACCCTGGAATGGCATGACTGCATAGGTAAATAAATGAGTTCCCATGTCAGCATCTTTGTCAGGGGACTTGGGTGATCTCAACCTGCAAAGATTTTCATGCAAAATGACATTTGTAGTGAAAATGGTTTTGGCAATGCTAAAAAATGACTTGATCTAAATCCTTCAACATTCGTGCCACCCTCCCATCTGCAGGCAAGGCCATTAAAGTGTTAAATAGGTCAAGGTAATTCAAAAAGACAATGTATTTAATATGAAAAGTGTTGAATGATGAATTTATGACCCCTCTGCCTTGGCCAGTGACTAGGTTTATGGGAATTAAAATTATGAAAAAGAATAAACTTTTTACTAGAGCTTTTCTAACTATTGTAAATATATTTGTACTGTAATTACCATACATGTAGCATGTACAATACGTGGCGGAAAAGCAATTTGCAACAAGTTAGTGAAGTGTATATAGGGGTTCTCTGTATTTCAACAAATTCAATTTTCTCTTAACTGTGACTGAGTGAACCATCAATAAATTAGAGATATCTCGATTAAAAAGACACTTACAAGGAGAGTCTCATAACTCCATCTCTCGTGGAATAGCCATACTTGCTGTCATTCAAAACTGCCACCCCAAAGTTATGCTCTGAAATTGCCGC
This sequence comes from Magallana hongkongensis, assembly GCA_016163765.1. NCBI lineage: Eukaryota > Metazoa > Mollusca > Bivalvia > Ostreida > Ostreidae > Magallana > Magallana hongkongensis. The sequence continues at coordinate 88,316,082 of WFKH01011925.1, forward strand.
CCACTTGTGTCCAAAAACCTACAAAAGAATTCATAAAGAATACAAAGAAAGAAGAACCTGGTGATGTACTGTTTAAATCAGATCTCATTACACGAATTTATGTAAATAAAATTAAATACATGCATATTTTTCACTAAGGATGTAAAAAATATTAATAAATCAGATTATCCACATCAATTGATGCTTTCTAATCTGTTTACATGGTGATAAGTTTCGCAAATTTATTGTACAGTAATTGTATAATTTACATCAACTTCCACCTGCAGGAAAAAATTTCAAAATTAACAGTGTACAATACCACTTACCCTAATGAAATTTTTACAGTACACTAGTAGTAACTTTTCTCAACAATTACAGTATGCATACCTAATTAATGCACCATAACCCAAGCTGTGACTGACCTTTTCAACATTTACAGACAGTAACTTTGCTGTAACCAATTACAGTATGCATGCTTTAAACATGCAGGGACTGTTTACAGTATGTGTGCCGTTAACTGTGCATTGACTGTTTAAAATATGTTTAGCATTAACTATACATTTACTGAGTTGCTGTTTATAGTCCACTTTTGGTACTATGCAGTCACTCACCTCAAACTGAGCCCAATCCCAAGACGTGTTATTGTGGTTGGTACGTTGGTGATGGCCAAACTGGATCTCATAGGTGGCGCTCATTGAGTGCACAGAGGTCGGGAACTCCACCTTAAGGAACTTCCTGTTCTCATGCCAATCCACCTTCATCCAAAGTACAAAATAATAAATCTTTTTCTATTGAGAACCTACAATCTAATCTTCTAATATAACATCACTCTGTAATGTTCTCCATAGGAAATAGAAGAAATTTTACAAAGATTTCAATGATTTTAACTGTCCCTTCCTTATTTATGTGTGTATAAAAAAAAAAAAGAACACCAGTTATTGTTCTCCTGTTCCCAGACTCTTAATATACCGTATTTTTCGGACGAATCGTCGATGCGGACGACTAGTCGAATTGCTCATTTTTATCCAAAATTTTAACAAATTCCTACGATACGTCGATTCAGACGATACGTCGATCTTATCACTTCAAAATGGCGTATAAAACTGCAGTAACATTATCAGTGTATGATGCCACGGTGTCCCCGATATTGCTACCAATTATTATTAATGATTGACATTTAAACAATTGCATCATATTTTCAAATACCGGTAACATCTATAAAGTCGCTTGCATTGTAAACAATTCCCGATATCGCGTGTTATGCAAGTTGTATGAGAGTAAACTAAACTTACTATGTCAGAAATATTTTATTCCCTTAAAATTATTATCCACTCTGACCATCGCCAGTGTATTCGCCATTACGTAACCAGCCACCTGTTGACTCGGCGCGTGGTCAATGTTTGTTTAACAATTTCCGGTGTCAGAAGCATGCATCTGTCTTATGTCGGACTTCAAAGGGGGATCTCAAAGGCAGAAAGCTTAGCAATTACTATGATTTGAATAAACTTGTCTACTTTGTATCCAGTAATGCATTTACACGCTATTGTTTTACAAAGACACTGTTAGAAATAGATCGATCATTTGTACGACTTGATAATGACGATATACGACATACATACGTTTCCTAAATTTTTTTATTTAACAACAATCGAGAATTGGACAATAATTAATCAAATTAATCAATGAACCTTAATCACTCTTATAACGGTACTCTTTATATACACAGGGAGTGAACACGCCGTATAGATCTCAGCCTTAGGGAATGATTATATAGCACAACCGATGCCAGCCTACCAATCACACAGCCAACTCAAGATGATTAAAACCAAGATTTTTAATGCTATTTTTAACAATTTTCTGACCTCAAGCCTTAGACAAGTCGATCTAGACGATAAGTCGGGTGCTCTGCTTCAGAGAAAAAAAATACCGACTAATCGTCGGAAAAATACGGTAATTTGTGAGGCCCTTTTTGCTGGACTGACCTGGGTCTGGAATCTGAGATAAGGGCTGCCTGTGTCCAGACTAATGACTTGTTTTATAGAGCTACAGTCACTGATCTTCATCTCCACCACCAGGGACACTCTGAGGGGACCCTGGTCTTGAATAGTGGTTGTCTTAGTGGACAGCAACACTGGTTTCCTGAAAAAAAAATATGGATTCTTAGAAAATTATCTTAATTTGATAGGTATCACAGTGATGCTTCAATCAGTAACATCCATTTTGTTAAGTTATTGTTCCTATGAAATACATGTGTAATACATCTAAGTAATATATATCCTTCTAGTATTTTTTAAATTAAAATTCTCGTGGATTTTGATAGCTCGATATACTTTCCATAACCACAGCATAAAAATGAAATGTGGCCAAAATTTTAGATTTTGAAACCCTCTGCTGTGACCAAGGGGAGACTATTATGACTATAAGTACAAAGAATAACTGTGTGTTGTTATGGTTACCTGGTCTCCAGATGATAATCCATCACATCCCAGGCATCCCAATACAGAGGGACGTCATCATACATCACAAATTGGTTACCATGGCAACCAGGCTCAGAACTTATTGTATTTCTGAAACAACAAGTTATTCTTGTTAGCTGGTAAGGCCATCAAAAATTAATCCCTTGGTTCTCAGGCCCGCGCGCATCTGATTTAACATTGCGCATTGCCCATTTTATCATTAACTGAATAAAATAAAATTTCGCTAGTGCGCTTGCTTATTCCGGAAAAAAAATTCCGGATTTAGGACCGCATTTTTGATACTCAAGTCAGTAAAACGCTTGACTTAATAAAGAACAAAATTGCAAACATCACAATGATTCAGATTTAAGGTAATTGTCCATACGTCACAAAACAACGTATGACGTAATTCACGCGTTATTACGTCTTGCCCGTGCCCGATCTTTACTCTATACGCTTAGCAACGAACATAAATATATTTTCCCCAAAAATTGTTTTTAGAATTAAAATTATACGTTGAAGAAAAATTACTTTATTTTTTAGAACAGTCTTTAAAACCAGTAAAAATAGTTGAATATAGGTTTTGTCTTAAAAGCATATCAGGTAATAAGCGTTTTCCACCTATGTGACTGCAATTTCTAAATACCGATCTCGATCCATAATACTTACCGATATCCAAAAAAACCCCATCTTTTGCTATTTATATAATACAGATTGATGAACGGTTTGTTCAAATAATGTTTTCTATTTAACAAAAAGCTAAATATACTTTTCAGAGAGAAGAAATGATAAAACTATGCAAAATTTTATTTTTACGGAACTTTTTTCAAAATATATATTTTAATGAATTTTACCGAAAATACGCCAATTGTGATCCTAAAAAGGGCCGGTCCTTTGGGTAATCTTATTTTCTATTGATTAAGGGCCGTAAGGGGTAAACATTATCACTATTTCAGAGAATTCTGTAGGTAAATAAAATTATAAAAGATTAAATTCTCTTTGAAAATTTGTTTAATTTTATCTCATTTGTAAACAAATTTATCTATTTTTTAATGAATAAGCATGTGTAACATTAAAGTATTTGTTAAAAAAAAAAAGATTCGTTTATTTTACATAGGATATCAGTCAAAAATGATTTTCTGAAAGTCAAATTTCAGGCTTAGGCTAATATTCTTAATGTATGAAAAAAGCACCATTTTCCGTAATTGGTTCTATTTTTAGCAACGGCCCTAGCTATTATAATACCGATGGACCAGTTAATTGGGTAAAATTCGATAAGGATATATCCCCAAATACATGTTTGAGAAATTTGAAAAAATTCTGTAGGTATTTTATTTATGTAGTGGGGTATGGATCATTACCTTAATTATAACAATTGCAAATGGCCGCTGAATCTAGTTACGAGCGCTGTGTTTAAGTTATGATCGTGACAGCAATGATATTAGTTTTGGTATATGGAGAAAACGTCATTTAACCTCAAATGCATATAGGGGGAGAGTTCCTGCAGCTTGTACTATACTAAATATCCCACTGTGCTTGAACACATGGCTTTCTCAAGCCTTGTAGTTGTGGTGTTTCTTGAAGAACACGATGACTTATTTATTTCATTTAGTTTGAGCTAATAAATCCGATACGTTCATTACAAGGTAACTATTTATTTGCTTTAAAACATCGCTTTTTCTGGATTTGAATAAGAATTGCACAAAATAAAATAAAACGAAAAATACCGCATCCTTTTCCTATAAAATAAAAAGAAAAAAATATCACCACTCGACTGCATCTGTTTTTGAAAATGTTGGCCTGAGAACCAAGAGATTAATTTTTTATGGCCTTATCTATTTAAAAAAAGTTTTTCAAACAGATAATAGCTAGAAAAGTACATATATCAATGATCGACTTACATGTATATGATTTATTTTGTAATTATTCAAGAAAGTTTTTCTTTTATATGATGATATGCAATTCAAGTGCTATACCTCTCATCTCCATTTAAAGTTAAGGCAATGATCCGTCCCAAGTTATCAATTTCAGCTGATAAATACTCATTATGAAGGATAAATGTACCATTCTGTTTCTTTTCAATAGAGCAAGGTTTTTCACACTTGAATGGTTTAACTTCTGCATAACCATAACTTGGTACTGTTACCATAGCTACAAGAGTAAACTTTCTTTAGAATTGAAATAAATCAATCATTAACGAATGGAGATACATGTAGGTATATTTGAACACTTTTAAATCAATTCAATGCTAAATACATGTAAAACATTTACAGAGAGACAAACTTCAGTAGAATATTCTCAAATATGAATTTCCTTTCAATGATAACACCTGAGTATCAAATGGTTAATAATAAATCAACTTTTTTCTCTATTTTCGATAGATATTAACATTACCATTAACAATGACATGTATGGAGTAAATCTTGAAACAAAGCAGCAACAGGTTTATAGATGTACTATAAGAAGCAGAGAGAGAGAGAGAGAGAGAGAGAGAGAGAGGAGAGAGAGAGATACAGCAATAATGATACCCATGGTGTTTCCCTGGCTGTCAATTTGAACCAACTCTGGAGATTTCTTCTGCTTCTTGGCAGGAGTTCCTGTTGAGTGTGACACAGTAACTACTTCCTTCCTCCGCCACCCCATACAGTTGATCACCATGGAGACCGGGTTACTTTGAGCCGAGTCTGCTATGATGCTGGCCAGTGCGTCTGTGGAAAGCTTCTGGCAGCTGGCTACAATGTCTACAAAATAAAATATATAAACTTTATGTTGCCTTCCTTTCAGTATTGAAGCTGATCAGTTTTATATAAAGTATACTTCACATCAATCACAATGGCTTGATCAGATTTATGTTGATAAACAAATATATGTCTTTTAGTCCTGTATATATTTTTAAATCAAAAGACACTTAAGGTGGTATGGGACATCTGTTGATATTAATGTGGATTAAAGTACATTATAATTAAAATACTTTCACCCATTTAGAATTTTCAAATTTTACAATATTTAAAAAAAAAATGTTTAAAAAATTTTTGGAAAGGAAAAAATTTTAAAATCCCCAGCGGGATTTGAACTCATGACTTACAGATTCGTAGTGAACCTACTGGGCTACGCTGTTAGGTGACAATTTTGGGAAAGAAACTTTTGATAAAAATTACCCTTGATATCATTATTTATTTCAATAAATAGTACGTCGCAACATGGAGGTGTCCCATACTACCATAAGGTTCATCTGCTTTCTAAGAAAGACAACTTGCTTAATATTGTTGCAAATCAAAAGTAAAAAAAAAAAAAAAATTATTGTAACTTGATCCATTGTACATATATTCTTAATCATTTTAATCTCTATCATACATTGAAGGATGTTTTTTATTCAAACAAAGCTTTGATCTAGAAGAAAATAATTAAATATTATACCTGACTTATCATAAGTAAATATAAGTGTGAAACTTACCATCATAATATCGATGAGCATCTTCATAAACCTGGAAATTCACAGCGAGATTAAGTTTGTGATCAAGGAAAAATTCAACATGTCTAAATTAATCTGATTAATGCATACCCTACAATTTTTCAACTGAATAATTCAAAACTAGAATCAAAGAAATTGCTAACAACCATAACTCAGTCAAAGAAGTTTCAAAGCATAACTTACAGTAATTATCTGTACAAGAACTCACCCATCCCATTGAATTTCTAGAGCTTGTACATGTACAAGTGTATCTTTAAAGGAACTCACCAATCCAATAGAAGTTCCGGGAAGTACGTCATGAAACTGGTTCAGGAGGAGAAGCTTCCACAGTCGATGGAGTTCATCTGTCGGGAATTTGTACGTAGCTTTTTTAACACAAGACTGGATGTGAGCCATTGATGCCAAGAACTCAACATCATGGAGACGAAACTCACAAAATCGATTCATTTTCTTCACCTGCCATGATTAAAATTTGATTTACCACATAAAAACTTTATAAGATGTACCTGCACATGTAGCTTTTTTTACCAGTTAAGACAAGTACACCTGTAACAAAACATAAAATAGGTCTACTGTTTGATTTCCTCATTTACAGCACATACATGTGATATGTACTGGTGGTACGCAAATGTACCGTTTTATCGACCCCATTCACGGTGTACCGGCGGGACACCAAAATTCATGGAATATGAAAATTTGTACAGTATTTTGAATTTCTCGCTAAATGCCGCCATTTTCCTCTCACTCTCGCTCGCTAGACACCTGTGTCTGACACGTGACCTACCCATACTTTGTGGTGTATACAAACCGTCACGTGTGAAGGTGTGAACTGCCAATTGGGATAATCATCTGTATCAAAATGTCCCTATAGATAGCTTTGTTTTTAAAGGGGTATTTAATTATAACTGTTTTAAAATGTTTCGTAACTTGATCGAAAAACTTTTAGCCAACTTTAGAAATATACATGAATCTGAACCAGCTCTCTGTACATAATGTATATGATGAATAAACGTGTTTATTATCATGCTTACGCTGAAATAAAGGATTTTTTTATGTGCAGAAGTTTATGTAAGGTTGCATTTGCTGCTATTATTTACATTGCTGGTGTACGTATATATCAGTAATATATTCATGAACAAGCTGTAAATTGGAGACATCAACTCTCACGTTGTACTATATAAAGTTGGTAAACAAACTATTATCTATACTTGCTCAATTCATATGATTCGTGAAAAAATTGTGATCATAAAACACAAAATGAAATTTTAAAGCATAGAAAACTTTATTACAACATTTAAAACAAGGCATTTGCGACAATATACATTTGTTGGTTTAGAAATAAGAATTTAAGCGATATTTTGTACCGTTTTTTGTACTGTTTTTTGATGGGCAGTGTACAGTTTTTTCACCCAAATTCCAGTTTTTTATACAGTTTTGTGGTCTTCAACTTATCACATGTATGACAGCATTTAATATATACACGACCATCCAGATATAATGTAACTTTCAAAGCCAGTGAAATTGTGCGCTAAAATAATTTTTGTTAATCATATACCATCTGATGATTTCTATCATACTTGGTTGGCTTGTAAGGCTAAATATATAGACTCTTGTGTTTGCATGCATTATAAAAAGGGAATAGTGATGAAACACAGAGATTTCTACCTTAGCATGTGTTGTGTAGGTCCCATTATGTAGTTCTAGATAGAGCTCCCCTCTCCAGCGACATAAGTTCCCACAATCCTCTTTCTCCACATCAGAGAAGAATTCCTGCGGTGTTTTTGGCTGTACTTTAGGCAGACCGTCCACATCCTGTAACCTTGACATTCTGACCAGCATATCTTCCCTATACAGATGTCATACAAAATTCTGGGGTTTTAATAACTTCAAGCATATTCAACAATGATGTAAGATAAACTAGACTCATTATCATAAATTCAATGCATGTATACAATTAGATGCAAAAAATGACAAATTAAAAAATTGATAAGGGCAATTTCATGTTACTTCGATGCAGATTGATTCAAGTCTATCTTAAATAGATCTATGAATCAATGTTTTTGAAACCTTAGTAAATTAAGTGTTATCGTTTGTAAATTTTTCCAAACATACCAGGTATACACTGTGCATGTAATTTTGATTAGATATTACCTCCCATTTCATACAGATCTGTCTAAATGAATTTTCATATAATTTGCAGTAAGAAATATGTTCAGCTTTAAACCATCTCTTTCATGTGAAATTTTCCTTGAATATATTCATCTTAATAGCTTTTTACTTACGACGGTCCATTTCCACCATCCCCAAATCCAAACAGATAGACACTCTTGTTGGAGCGACCTTTGTCCTTGTAATTCTTCATTGTCCGCAGCACCTGTTTGCAACAAAATGTTCATATACCATATGCTCAAAGTACTCATTCCAGTTTAATAAGATTTTATTAATAATTACTATCTGAAAGTTTTTTGTTATGATCCAAGGCAAGAATTGCAAAATGACTATTGTTACAAATTTGAATCAAGGCAAAATTAGACTATAACATGAGATGAAGACAAAACATAGATTTTTACCAGTATATTTATAAGAATTACATGAGGACACCAAATCTCTGTAGGACTCAATACTGGCAGTGAAACTTTCATTAAATATTGAATCGTTTATAAATTGCCAAATTTCAGAAGAGACCTTTTTGAAAAGAGAACAAAAGAGAAAAGGCAGAGGGCAACAAAAACAAGTGTAAGGTTACCTCCTCGACTTTGCCATGCATTTCATATGAGTCTCCAGGGGGGAAATGGGAGAGAACTTTGGATCCATCTATTCCCTCCCACCAGAATGTGTGATGCTGTCAATCAACAAATGAACAGTTTGAATTTGATATATATCCACTATTAATTAAATAATCCTCATGTGATAATTGCCTTGGAAATATATTGATACAGAAAAAGCCCATGAAAATATTTCATGGGAACCCTTTCTTTATTTTCCCTAACTGAATACTCACTTTTTCATTTAACTTACTTGAAGTACATCTTTCATCAAACTTACAAAGAAGTTCTTTCATCATCTCAGTTAAAGGGAACTTCTCCCAAAGCATAGTTTACAGGGAACTTGAATTGAATGCAAGTGTGTATAGCTTATAGGAAATTCTCCCAATATACATGTACAACTTACAGGGAACTTCTCTCCGTTTATAACTTTCATAGACTTCTCCCAATATATAACTTACAGGGACCTTTCCCAATGTATAGCGTACAGGGAATTCTCCCAGTATATAACATACAGGGACTTCTCCCAATATGTAACTTACAGGGAATTTATTGACCAAACTCCAGCTGAGTTTCTGGGTCAGGAACCTAGAAATCCCAAACAGCTTCATGATCTGGGGCAGCTGAGGGGAGTATCCAAATGTGTCAGGTAACCAAAACTACAAAGAGATTGTAAGAGATTGAAATGTACAAACATCAAGAACTCAAGTACATGTATAAAGAATTCAAGTAGTTGAAGACAAAATCCTTTTTTACATATTATTATAGTAATATAATACTTTCATCTTTGAAAATCAAATTACTAGTAAATAAATGCACAAAGAATTACACTTGATACAGTTATGATGAAAAATATATATAAAACCTTCCTCATACATGTAATTGTAAGTTTTGTATCACACACAAAACTGCCCTGTGATGCATTTATACATGGACATGTACAGAGAGCATTGAAACACTGAATACCTCCGAGCACCTTTTGTTGAATTCCTTCATGAAGAATCGCTGTCCATACAAAAATTGTCGAACAAAGGCCTCCCCACTGGGAATGTTCCCATCCTGATAGGTGAAAATTTCACAACCTTAGATTTTTCAAACTATGTTACAAATGCAACTGTTTTTATTTAGATTGTATTAAGATTTAGAAAGTATTTTCGAATGGAGATCATTGGAAAATATCAAATAAACTATTAAGCAGACCTCAAGTAGTCTTACAAAGATAATCTGATTTCTCAGTACATTTTAATCAAACCATATACTGGAAATGTGGTACGTGTAATTGTCATATCTGTTGTTTATTATTATATCAACTGATGATGAAACACCATCCTTATCAGTAAAATTCTTAGAATTAAAATACTTAATATTCTAAAGAATGGCTTGCAGGCTTAGTCAATCAGTTTGCATGTGATATATGCATGTGCATAATTTCTTCTAGTAGATTTACTGCAAGATACGCCCACAATGAAATTACAGTCATTTAAAACATTAGTACTCACCATCTCCACCCAGGTCCCACCCACAGGAATAAACCGTCCCTTCTTGACGAACTCCTTGATCTGGGTGTACAGTCCGGGGTAATTGTCCTTCACCCACTCATACTGCTGGGCCTGTCATGAAAGTGTTAAATGCGTGTCAAATTCATTAGGACGTGCTTAAGTACATACTAGTATAGGTATGCATGAAAAAGATGCTTAATAAACAGTTTTTCACCAAAATATATTCCAATTTAGCATGTTTTACTTGTAATGACAATAAGCACTGCTTTCAAAGTTGTAGGAACATCATTAGCAACAGCCAGGTGTACAAAAATAAAGTCGGGTACCAGTGATTGGCAATACTTGGGTTTATATATAACTGAGAGCAGGTAAAATTGATGTCTTGGGTCTTTACTTACCTGTGAATAGATGAAAGTAAAGTTTGGGACTATTAATTGGAAACTCTTACCAGTCCACAGGTAAAATTGAAGCCTTATTTAATTGGTATACCTTACTATGAGCTGCTAAAGTTAAACTCTTGGATCTATATATACTTACCTGTAAATAGCTAAAGGTGAACTCTTGGGGCTATATATACTTACCTGTAAATAGCTGAAGGTGAACTCTTGAGTCTATACTTACATGTGAATGGCTAAAGGTGAACTCTTGGGTCTTATTACTTACCAGTGAATAGGTAAAAGTGAATACTTTTGTCTACACTTACCTGTGAACAGGTAAAGGTGAAGTGTGGGTACTGCTCCATCAGTCTGATGGTACATGACCAGCTCCGGGCACACTTTCTGACCGTCTCTGCATACGGCCATAACCAGGCTGTAAGAGGAATTATAATATAGGAAAATGAATTTAAAAACAAAAAACAAAAATCTGCTTATTGTTTGAAGTAAAACATTCATAACCATGATAATGTGACAATGTATCGTACACTTGCATTAGTGTGGTAGAGTCATCAATACAAGCTTTGGCTGGTGGGTTAACCCTATAGCTCAATTGGTAGAGTACTGGAATTGTATGCCACAGAACCTGGGTTCAAGCCCCAGCAGAGGCAATATCTGTCTCTGTAACATTAGGGCAAAACTTACTCACAATTACTCAACAATACAACATTTCAGTATCAATGTGTTTATTTACAAATAAAGTGGGATACGATGGTGACAACATGCCCCAGTCATGGTAGCTTTTCACACTGTGTGAAAAAAAATATGTACAGCATACCGTTCTAGTATGTATATATTGACCTTGTATTTGCAAATCTACACCAAAAAAAAAAAATTATTGATCAATAAAACAATTCAGATGTGGACAACATCTCTGCTGATAATAAGATTGTGATAAAAAACAACAACCTAACCATGCAAACAGTAGTGCAGCATTATGGTTTGATAACACCGTCACCTAAATGATAATGCACAAATAATCCCGGTGTGTTAATGTTGTGACACCGGTTCAACTCATTTTGTACAAAATGGCTACCGAAATGGCTACAGAAATGTAAGTTACCATAGATGTTTGTTCTTTAAAATATTTAAAAATCTATACTAATTTTAATTAACTATTTATCTATTATCATTTTGTTTATATTCTGATTTTTTTTCTGTTATGCATGTTAGAAAGTAGACATATCTGTATGATATTTCATTATCCCTATCAATACAATATGATGGATATTTTTTGTTCAATACCAGAATGCTTGATGTATGGAATATTTCTGTTGTTTTAATAAAAATCTAAAGTTAGAATATACACTGGTTTAGAGTTTGGTCATCTGACACTGTGGAAAAAGAAATAATCTGTTTTCAATGATCCTTAATTTATTTGAGCAAGTCATTTTAAAAAGTTTTTTAATTGGATATAAAACCAGACATAATTTCTATGTGTTATAATTTTTGCGATATGAAAGTTATAACAAAAATAGCAACAATTAGATCATCATGAAAATAACCAAATAAACACTGTACGTCAGCTACAGTATTTCATTTTTTCCAAGTGTATTATTTCCATAATTTATGGTATTCTTCAAAGAACAAATTTAGTCTTTTTGTTTCCGATAGGAACTCGGGCTACCAGCACCTTTCAGAGTCTGTGTACATAGGACTATGTAGACATGTAGGAACCTCCAAACAACTGACAATGAGGAGACAAATCCTGGACGTCAGAGAACTGGTAGAGAATCAGACCAAACCACATGACCCTCGACGACCCCAGATCTATCTCTACACCAGTGGAAGTCATCGCGAGGGGTTCCGCCTTGCTGGATCCGACAGGGACTTCATGTACTGGGTCAGTGACCACAAGGTCATTTGGGAGTTATCTCAGATTCAGAATTACACCTCGGATCGTTACGTTCTTATCCTTGCAGACAACAATGAGAGTCCTCCTGGGTTTTCTGTTCTCAAACTTATCACACCAACTTACTGGAATCGAATTGCACGTTCTTGTATCAAAATCAGAAATGACATTTTCATTTCAAGTTCTCTCTTCAGAGTAGAGTTTTGCTCAACTATAATGCCGAATTCAAATGTTCATGGTCCTTGTGGAAGTGGGACATTCAGGCGAGTTGAGTATGACTATGCTCACTGTTTTTCCTGTGATATCTGGCCACCTGTTGCCAAGCAATGGATAGAGAGAAGCTTGCATTGGCCATCTGCAGAGGTTGTCCATAGAATTATTCAAAATGGGTGCCACTTTGTGCCAATTGGGCATAAACTTTCAAAAAATGAAAATCTGCAGTGGAGAATTTCCTTTTCTCTTGCAGAGCAACAACTTGTATACCACATGAGTCATTGCCAGTTTTTGACATATGGACTACTGAAGCTATTTCTGAAAGAAGTCATAAACAAAGACACAGAAGAGAAATTACTGTGTTCATATCACATGAAGACAGCAGTCTTTTGGGTCATTCAACAAAACACAATACCACAATGGAACCCTCAGAACCTTCTCCAATGCTTTTGGACATGTTTCAAAGTAATTCTGAAATGGGTATACCTAGGGGTCTGCCCCAGTTTCTTTATCCTGCAAAACAACTTGTTCCAAGCAAGCATCCATGGGGCTGCTCAAGCCAATCTCTTCCAAAGACTGTATGGATTTTATGAAAAAGGTGTGGGTTCATTGCTTCAAAGCCTGACTGTAAAGCCATTCATGCTCAAAGTTTTACAACAACCAAATGAGCCAGTTTGCACTGATGAGAACAGAGTTGTATCTGAGGTGATTTACGATATCCTATTATTCAAAGAAATTTTTGAAGTAGCAACATTGGGAAACTGTGATATCCAAAAATGTTTTAGGTATCTGTCTGCTTTGGATGACCTCAAGTCAACTTCGTTCTCAGAATATCAACTTCTCTGCCTAGAAAACATCTTGGCCATATCTCTTCAGACACTGGCATTCTTACTTTCAAAGCACATAATTAAAAACAGGGGAAATCAACTTCAATACAAAATTGACAAAATTTCCTGCAACATGATGAAAACAGCATCCAGTATTGGTTTTGTTTCTAATTCAATATTCTTGGCCATGTACTGGTATAAAACATCCAGATATGAAAAAGCCTTGACCCTACTAGAAAAGGTCAAGGTCAAATTAACTTGTCCTTACATCCTGTACTGCCTGTACGTAGATGACCGATGGTACCTGCATGCTCTCAGTGACCAAACTCTGTCCTTGAAGATGAGAGAGTCTGTCACTTGGAACATCAAGCTCTATAACTCTATCCCTTACATCCAGGAGCTAAAACCAGAACAGGCTGCTAGCAAAGAGGAGAACCTGGCTACCCTCAATATCCCACCCATTGTCATGGTGCTGTTCCTCCAGTACCTCTGTACCCGACACATGGACACAGAAAAAGTACTCGGTATTCTGAGAGAGTTTCAGGCTCTACTGGAGAGTGACCACTCCATCTATGTGCCTTCAGTTCTGAAGGACATTTCCTGGGAACTGCTAGGTATATGCCATCAAGTCTCAGAAAATTACGAGAGTGCTTTCAACTGCTACCTTATGTCAATCAAGCAGGTTCCACTGACTAACCAGATACGTACAGCTTCATATAACCGGGCACAAGAGATGATTGCCCACATGGGCAGAATTCACGACCAGCAAGGACAAGACAGGGGTCCCTTACATTAACTATGTCTATGAACCGAAACACTTCTAGAACTATAGGTCTCTATCTTACCCGAGTCCATGTGTGCATGTCCCATAGCATACAGGGTATGTTGACTCTGACCATTTCTCTGCTGGAAAAATCTCTCTGCTAACTGGTGTGCCCTTGTAAAGAGGAAAAATTCTGTATTCATTACCACAGAAAAAACTATGGTTATATCTGGACAACTTTTTCTTTTTTCAATTTATTTTAAAGGGAGTGAAATTAACTGTACTTCATTGCATTTTGAAATTCCATCCAAATACATGGATTTTATACCTGTAAATCTGACTTACTTTGAATATGTTGCCCTGTCCTCCAGGTCAAGCATGTTTATCATTTGGTTCATGGTGTACAATGCTTGATACCCTCTCTCAGTTTCTTCTGTCATGTGCTACATAAGAAAAATGAGCCATCAGAGGAAAACAGACAAGAGTTAGCTCCCTTTCATCCACAGGTTATCTTCAGCTGTTTGCAGACTAGTATTATTTGTGTTTAACTTCATTATTTAACATTACTTTGTGGATTTGTTACATGAGCATTTACTGTATATGAATTTTATTTGAAGATAAAATAATAAATAATAAACATTACAAATCTCCATGTCATTTAAAAGTGTTTTGATCCCAATGAACTCTGCATGACACTTGTAGTTGTATTTACTGTATGTACATCATCTTTGCAAACCCAGGGTTTCCAATCAGTACTCTACCCTAAAACAGTGTTGTAAAGGAGCAGGGCAGATAGTCAACCCTTGGCTTGCAAAGATGCATATTTATATATACCTTTGCCATGTCATGCAGTGTCAAATCTCTCCCCATCATTTGTTAGACCCCAACGAACTTTGCATAATACTTGTAGTTACATGTATATCGAGTGCTCCTACCTTTGCCATGTTATGCAATGTCTCTATGTCTATGATGAGCTCATAAACTGCATGATACTGATAGTTACCCTGGTACATGTATATGTTGAGGTCATACACTCTATGATACCTCTAGTTATATATGTGGCTAGCACTCCTACCTTTGCCATGTCATGCAGTGTCTCTATGTCTATGATGAGATCATACACCTCTCTGTCAAACACTGCTATCTCGGCCTGACTGAGGCTAAAGGTCTTGTCCATGTCCGGGGGGCCAATCATGGAGTCCTTCCCCTCCCCTAGGATTCTGTTACAGGCCATCTCCACATACAAAGAGCACCTGTAAGTCCACAAATACAGGTATGATTCAGGTATTGTTTCTTCTTAGAGGAAATATATTAAATGTACTAGTTCTAGTCTCCGCAAAAAGCCAGATTATGATTGTCTAATCCTAAACTTTGTGGAAATGGGAGTTTACAATAAACAATTTGTGTCCCATAACATACACATATCCTTTATACCATTACACACTTATGTAACCTTTATACATGCAGGCAGAGAAATGTGGCCCTGTTGTTTTTTGACTGACCTGGTCTTATTCTTGGCGAGTACTTTGGACAGAGGGAATGAGATTCTGTCATAGTCCCCACTGAGCCCCTGTATGGGGTTCCCACCCTGCCAGACTAGGGCCTCAGAGTTAGAGTTCCACAGGAGATGGACCTCCTCTCCCTTCATGTTGTCCGGTATATCTATCTCCAGCTGGAACCAGTGTGTGGACCATCTGCAACAAAACATGGCCGACTATCAATTGATGCCAAGGCGAGGTATTATTTGTATTCATATTAAAAATTTGCTTTACTCTATCAGTATGACTGAAATTACATGGGTCTTTCCAAAATGAAAAAAAATGTGCTGTTAAATTCATTGCTATAAAAAGTGAAAAATGGTCTATATGAACATGAAAATTGTTGCAAATCAGTGACCATATTGCTTTTCAACTAGGCTCATGTTCATTGTGTGTATATGATAATGTTTTAAGTAAAGTAATTGAGTTTGTCCAATTTCTTTTTACATAATTTTTCTTTTGTAACAAACCTGCGTCATAAAATTTACCATCAAAGTTAAATTCTATCAAGTGACCTGACATGATGTTACATGTACTTACGTTGGACCAAATGATTGCCCAGTCTCCGTCTTTGTGAATTTCCCTTTGATGGCCTGTTGATACGGAACTCTACCTGGTGCAGCATAGTGGGTGATGGACTTTAAAGGATGATTGTCTCTGTACAATCTGTAAGCAAGTGTGCCATGAGTGAGTCTCAATTCAGATGTTTTACCAGTATACATTATACAAGTCAATATCTTCTTATCATAGAATGGTTCACAAAAATAGGGGCTTTTATAAGTCAAAACCAAGTAAAATGTACCTATACAGAAGTACAACATCTTAAATTAATAGTCCTTTTTTCATAATGTGAATACTGGTACATGTCTACCAATTGATTGGACTATACTTTTCTTTTTCATTTGTTTTACTCCTTTGTTATGGTACAGGGAAGATAATTATTACAAAACAAGCCAAATTGATGTGCTCTTATGATGTTTCTTCCAGCATAAATATAATCTAGTATTGCATATATTTTAGAATATGTGGAACAAGTGAAAAGCTGTCAATGTGACAGCAAACCGGGCTTTCTTTTATGTGAACTGTATCCATAATGCATGTCAACCCTGAATTGATAAACACTACCTATCCAGAGAAATGGAGTACCCTATATGCAATATTCTGCGAGAAAATGACTAAGTTCAACAGCTGGTATTTTTTTCATAAATTATAAAAACTCAAACTCCAAGTAATATGCACATCTGAACAACTTCCTATCTTGAAAACTGTAGGAGGAGTTATCCGTACAAAAGGGGTACCCTTTTGCCAGCTGCCCGCCCGCCATTTTCACTATTTCAATAACCAGATTTTTCCTTTAGAAAACTCGGTTAATAAAACAATACATGCATGAAAATGCAATGGTATTTTAAAAAAAAACAGCAGTAAATTTATGTTGACATGTTACCTTCCTCTAAGGTTCACGTCATTGAAGTAGATGGGGGAAATAAATTTATCAGCTCTTTCAAGTGTTGTCCTCTTGTGTTTCAGTGTAACTTGTTCCATATCTGATAATTCAAAAAAGGGACATTTAAACCTGCTGGAAGTTATTATCAAATCTAGGTGAAATTTGGAAATAACATTGATATGTTCTATTCAATTAGTTACCCAATATATAATATTTAATGTCATAAAACAATTTAAATTTTTAACTTGTCCATATGTGATTCTCTGACTAAGATATTCATAATACATAAAGAAAAGTAAGTTAATTAACAGTATAAATCAATCCTTCAAATCACAATATGTGTGCACACAGACATCCATTTCGATTTGAGTGTGTAAAAGCTTGACGTGTGTTCATGTTTCAAAACACTGATAGATTTAGCGAAAACATTATCAAAATATGTCTTGAGTTAGTTACTTATCTATTTGATATAATTCTATTCGTATAAAGATTTTTAATTGATCTTTAGCTTAACTCTACACACAATCAGCTGATCAATCAAGCAGAGGAAAATTGGATTAATATTAGACAATCATTTTAAATGACAATTTTGCATCATCAGGCATTTGTCATGAAATCAAAAGCAGACCAAAGATTGCATTGATGTATTATTAGACCGTCTGACATAAAACCTTGATGTAGGAATTCTAAATAACGAAGATTGCACGTATTTCAAACCGACTTACTTACCTGCAAGTTGTGAGTCTTGCAGAGCATGAACGGATTTCCGATCCCGATCTAAATATTGTCGACACTGACAATATTCGAAAATCTGTAAAAAATATTTTCTGTCTTAGTTGAAAAAGTCACACCGAATGTACCTTATATGTAATAACGTTTTTATAATATAGTCTGTACAAACAAGAATTTTCATGTATTTCCTGGTTTAGCGACAAAATACTTTATGTCATTAAAATAGCTTTTCGATATTTTAGCCAAACTGATGAACAGCTGATTAAGATGTCCTTTTTTGTCACACTTGTAGCTTCTCTAGAAAGACTGAGTCATTTAATCATTTTACATGATTAAACCCTTAAAAAAGATTCAGTTTTGTTTGCTTATAACGAGCCGAGAAGGGGTCACTCTATGTCTAGACTTTGGCTCAATTTCGGTGGATATTTAGAATACTTTTCAGTTTTCAGTGAAATTTTCCCCCTTTTTATATACTTTAATTCAAAACATACGACTATAGCATTAGTTCTTAAAGATAAAATATATAGTAATCAGTAAAATAGACGTAGTTTCTAAATACCTAGTACATGTACATCTTATATCATTAATACAAATCATTCAAAAAGATTCTATTTTTGATAATTCTTTTTAGTTAAACAGCTATTCTAAAAAGTTGTTAACAATAACCATTACTTAAAGAATTTTGTCATTGTTCTCATTTTTTTTAATGAATTAAATGCTTACTAGTACTTAAAAACTAACTGCTTCAAATTACTTTGCCAATTAACAAATCAATTGTGTAAATGTGTAAATAACGAAATTTGACATCAAATTTTTAATGACTTTTCGCTGTAATTTTTTTGGTGAATTGGTCTTAGTTGGACAAGGCTATGTATGATGCTTTTGACATATTTTGCTTCAACCCTTAAGTTATAGTTGAAAATAATGGAACACAAACATATCATTATTAAATATTTATTTTATCAAAATTTATTTAAATAAATTATGCAAGAAATTGAAAGCAAATGAACACAAAAAAGGTTGCACAAAAGTACAGTAGATGCATTCATTATTTCTGAATCCCCTCTTGCTGAAAAAAAATCTGTTTACTGGTAAATGTCTGTATTCCCAATACACAAACTATACAAACATGTTTGTACAAGACATCTCTATCAATAACATAATAATGACATACATGATTGCAATGATTATTAAAGAATTAGAAAAATTATTTAAAAAATCTACAGACATTGTATTAATGTACATTTGGAGCTTAATGTATATTGTCATTAGACTCAATGAAAGAAGGTCCCATATTCAAAATGTAAAAAAAAATTTTCATACATATGTATAATATTTCTAGCTAATAAATTCAAATAATACAAGTTGTAATAAAGCTAGGATAAACTACTGTTAAAAGATGGTACATTATGTATGGTGTTATTTTTCTTTTGGTGTAAAATTAAGATGATAATGTTTATTACACAATGAAATTCACTACAATACAGTGAGTTCTTGATTGTTTCATTTTGAGCAGGTTGTACTGTGTACAAATTGGAAAAAAGAAAATAAGTTCCCATATCTTGTGTAAGGGCTTCTTTGGCAGTGCTTTTATTGCAATATCATCATGCAATCTTCTGAATGGTTTTTAAACTACAGATGATTTAAATACACAGGCATCATTTTTTAATTTGCATTTCAGAACAATTTGTATTTTGAAGTGTGTACATCAATGCTAATGTAATTATAATCTCCAAGTTTTTAAATCCCATTTCTGCAGGTTATATGGATTCATTTAAGGATATAGTAGAACTTTGGTATTTTGAACACCTATATATATGGAATACAACGGATAAGTTGAAGTAAGTTGGAAGTCCCACCAACAGTTTAAATTCTTCACATATTTTTAACCTCTACACCTTCAATTCTTTTATAATTAAGAGGGTTTTCTTGCACTGAGTTTGAGATAATGAGGTTTGACTGTACACATTCCTTTACATGTAAACATAAAAAATCTGACAAACACAATCACCATTATATAAGGTCCTATGCTTGTGTGAAGTTAAAGGTGATTATAATGCTACTGGATGTAGCACAGGAAAGATTCTGGATCTCTCATGTTATAACTAGCTGAAAGTGCACCCAAGCAATTACAACTGGGTGGACATAAATACATGTATATATATATATGAAGACACTCATAAATGCACCAAACCAGTTAAACTTACAACAGTCTGATTTCTAGTTGAACAACAATTTGAGATATATAAAATTATACTAATATACCAAAATGAAATTCCATCAAAATGTTTCACCAATAATACTAATGTATACTGTAAGTAAGAGCATTTTGTTTCAAACTTCAATTCAGAACTTGTAAACACATTGCATATTTTGTTTTAAGTGCACTTTTATGAACAAATTAATGTTTCTTCTTTATCCAAACATGGATTGATATATACCAACAACAAGATGATCTTTTGTAAGAAAAATTGATCTACAATATCAAAACTGTTCACTAGATGACAAGAATATAAATGCTGAATGCTGAACTTAGACCTCATAGTCATGCCTTGCTTTATTCTGCGCGAGCAGATAGTCAATGTTATCGTACGCCCCGTCATCCATTGTCGTGGACACAGAAGGTGTTCCCAGTGTATTCCAGAGCTCCTGCATTTCTGCAATTTCTGCCTCATTCGGTCCCTGTATGGAGGCAAACTCCATTGTGTCATTGGGTGGGGGTAAAATGAGGGGCTTCTCTGAGGGGAAGTCTTTATCGTGTAAACACTGATAAGAGTCAATGATGTTTGCTAGATTCCTGTCCTCTTCATCTCCAATGGATTCCTCAGAACCGGAGGGGAGGGGCGTCACCATAGCAACGGGTGAAAACGTGACAGTTTTTGGTTTTTTGGTTTTATGGCCTCGCTGGGGTAGCGAGGCAGAAACACGTATTTCTGCCATCTCTGACAATGGTTTCTGTGGATTCATCGTGAAATATTTATCTGAGCTATTCTCAGGCACAGAGCAGTAATCAGGTGGTGGATCCAACAGGAGTGGTAGCTCCGGACTCCGGGGGCGAGGAAGTACCCCATTGACCATGACCTGTCTGACTGGGGTCACTGGGGGTTCAGGCTGTATCTCCTCCGCTGGCCCCTGGAGGAAGGCCTCTTTGAGTTTTCTATCTGGGTCATCGTCCATCTCGAAGTTTGTAAGCTTCATGGGACTACGCTTGATGGAGCAGTATCTGTCCTCTTCGTAGTTGTACTTCTTGTGGGTGGCGTCCTTGTCTTCAGGGTGGTAGACCTTGCCGCGTACCATTGGAGATGGAATCACCTCGGGCAGCTTAGGAAGATTGTGTCTCTCTCTCTCACTGAATGAGCATTACAAAATTACATTAGCTGGGTCATTCATTGATAAAAAGAATAGTCAAGGTAATCAATGTTAAGACATTAATTTCACTGAAGACACCATGCACATATTTGGACTGACTTACCGTGTACAGTGAACTGCTATTGCCACCACACACACGATCAGAATCACGGCCATTGCACCCGCAACCCCTCCTATGATGGCAACTAAATAAAAAAATGGAGGTTCATCACTAGACAAAACCAGTCAATGAGATGTAAACTACAGTAATACAAACAACTGACAGGCAATATCTATTAAAAGATCATTTCCATTTTTTAATGATACGAGCAAAATAATTTTCTAGGCATATAGTTATTCATCTACCCATAATATGATTAAAAGTGTGAAAAAATATAGGTGGTTTGAACACTTTATCTGAAGTAAATGATTCATTTGAATTGAAACCTGATACCAGGAGTTTTGTCAAAATTAGCTTCAATGCTTCCATGAAAAACTGCACCGAATCCAACCCAGAGGCTCTACATCTTTACAATTTTACAATACAGACAATCAATAAATCATAATACCTACTGAACTATTTACATCTAACAATGTCTACACAACAAATAACAAACTTAATACTTTATTCAAGAGATGCAAAAATTTAGTGACATATTCAATAGGTCAAAAGACTTATAACTGTAAACAAAAGATTCGAAAGACTCACTCATGTCAGGAATGATCTGACTCTCCTTAAGGTCCCCCTCTATCAGTGACCCATTCACGGAGGGGGACACAGTCCCCGGGGGTGACAGGGTGACCAGAGATCTGTCTGGGGATACCCCTCGGGTGATGTTCCTGTACAGTAGCTGGTCCATGGCGTCCCCGCAGTAAATGACTATGTAATCTTCAGGCTGCTGTGCTGTAAATGAGAGAGTTATATTGTCTGTATAGAGCCTGACTAAGGAAGTTAGGACCTGACAATGGTGCAATGTCAAGTGTCCGGTTTCAATGTGACAAAAACTGCTTGTAATGGTGGTAACTGGATGCTTGCTTAGTTTGTGCAGAAGATTTAAATCTAAACATAAATCTATACAATAGGAGTCAAATTGTGAATTAACTTTAAAGTTTGTATCAGTACATGACCTGCAATTATCATTTTATTTCATTTTATAAATTTTTGATGGGAGCATTTAGTTAAACTTAAACAGCCAGCTGTTGAAACTGTCAGAATAAGAAAATACTTTTGAACAAACTGAAATGCATTCTGCTGCCAATTACCAGTAAAACAAATGTGCTTCAATACATGTACACCTAACCTGCCATTTACGGTCCACATTTCCTTCCTACCTTTGATATTTATCCAAACATATCCCCTGTTATCCTCCGACCTGCTGTCCAGAGTAATGGTGAGATTGTTGACCATTCGTTTGTAGAGGTTCCGGAATCCGTACATACCGCTCTGTCCACAGTGAACCATCACATTGGGCAGCGACGAGGAATCAGAAATCTCTAGCTGCTGGGGACAGGTGTCCATTTTCTCGGGCATGGTGATCATGATGTCGACAATGTTGATTGAGATGCCAGTGTTGGAACGCACAAGACACTTGCAGTACTGGCCCCCGCCCTTGATCGGGAGGGGATAGTTCTGGTTAGAAAGATAGAGTTCCTGCCCCTGCTTGATTTCATTGTTACAGAACTGGGCTATTTCTTTATCTGTAAATCAAAGAAATGTTGGGCAGTTGTAGAAAAAGAGAGAACTTCTTCAGCAACAACAACATATATTAGTTTACCCAAGGAATCACAATTTAATTTCTGCAGTTAAGGGAGATAATTTTTCATCCAAAACTGACAGTAAGAGTCTTGGTTGTTAAAACAATTACCGTCAGGGTTTTCCTATTTTCACAAATAATAACAATGAGTTAAAAAACTATTTAGTGGAAACAAGGAAACATTTTATTTTTATATAATACAATTCATACATATTTTTGTTATAATCTTTTAATAATTCATAACACTTACAAATGTTTCAATCCCTTATACTGCTTCTCCATCCTTATCCATTTCAGAGAACTTTTAAAAATCTTTATTAATAGACACTACCAGAAGACTTGGTTGGTTGACACATAAAAAGAACATCTCCTAATGATATTTTTACATTTTAATGAGTAATTATTCATACTGACCAGCAACACAGCTGTAGACGACAGTCATATAAGTCGTATGCTTGATCTCGCGAGCACAGTGGTCCTTGGTTCGAATCCTCCTTACTGTGTCCCGACAGCTCTGGTACCCGGAACAGCGGATGTTCATGGTGGTGTAGATATCAGTGTTGGGCACCAGACAGTCGCCCTGTCCCCGCTCACAGCACCCTGAGGACCAGAGGGGACCCCGCTTGGCACAGTTACTGTCTGTTTTGGCCCCGTAGTACACCCGCTTGATCGCTATCTTGTGTTGTTCTGGACATTCCAGTTGGATATCGTCATCGTTACAACCACTCACGTAGATGTTCTCCATTGGAGCGGCTCTACTGACTTTGGAAAAAAACAAAATCTTTTCAATATCACCAAAATAATTTTCCTCGATGAATGATAAGTTTAGGACTACATTTGATATGGTCAATTACCTGCCCCTCATTTTAAGCAATTTTTTAAATAGTTAAACATTTAACAGAGGATGTCTATCACATTAATATTGTTATTAGTCAACATTGTCCAATAGCTGTTCATCTATGACGTCACTAAAATGGGCTAGCTCATTCCCGCAATTTAGCAAACAAATGAAAATATTGTCATTTTCCTTCATATTTTGTCTTTGGAAGTATAGAGTGCAGGTCTGCTCAAGTACGAATTTTACATTTGTTTTTGTTCATATAATTATTCACACTTAGTTAAAAATGGTACTTAATTGAGCAAGCATGCGCTTGATGTTTCCCAGTTGAAAAACCGTCGGAATACACCCTAATATTTTGCTCCAAAACATTGATTTAAAATTATCAAAATAACACAATCTTCATGACATCATATCTACATTATGATGTCACTTGGTTGATAACCTTTTACATACTTATTTTCAATATGTTTTCACCTATCTTTAACATTATTTTTAAATATCTCTATAGAAATTTAATTTAGGGTGCGAGAAATGCATAATACCACATTTAGTCCTTTCCACTTTGATGAATTCATGGTAGGAAATTGATAAATCTGAATGCAGTTAGAAACCATTAATACATGTATCAATTATCAATTATTTCAAAGGAAGATATGAACATGGCTCTATCAATTCATATACCATATCAAAATTAATGAAGAAAGCGTTGCATGATAAATGATTAACATATAACATTTCATAACAGAAATAAGTATAACCTAGTTTGACTGGCATGATTCCGGGTTAAGAAGTACATAGAACAATTTTCTCCAAAGAGATTCCACAAAATTATGGTTCTAACAGATAGCTTTCGTGCTCCGCATTCCACGGCTAGCAGAGAATTGAAAGTAAGCCAACCAGGCCTGCTAAATCATTTAAATTTTTTTTTTCACAAGTTCATGGTGTGCAACTGTCACTCCAAACCTGACAGAATCAGATGAGCATTATTTACAAACATTCTGGATCAATTATAAATGCATCACACTCATCTCAAGAATCCTAAAAATATTGTTGCATCCCATCAAAGTTAAATAGCATATACCAAGCCATAAATATATTTCCATCTCTTTTTTTTTTTTTTGTATGACAGAGTTATCTCTCTTGCAATATCAATGTATTGATCATATCTCATAAATTGATTGCTGCTAAACTCTTTGTTATTATTAACAGTGACATGCATTTCTTTTTGTGAAAGATGTTGCCTTCTTAATACTACTGGTATCTGCTTTTCCATTCAAAGGTATATTTGTTAATTTCCAAATATGTTTGTACATGTATGCACATGCATGTTAAAGCCGATATGTTTTAAAGGATATGAATTACATGTACTTCAGAAGTTGGCCAAGTGTACAAATTTTAAATCTGAAGATAAACCAACTATGCTATACTCATATTAAAGTCAAGGTTAAAGACAAAGTTTTGAACGGAAAAACTTAATTTTCTCGTGATAAAGTTGCCAAATCACATGGATGTCAAGTCAAATGGGTGTTACATATAAATAAACAGGATGGTTGAAAAAACGCCTTATGTTTTGATTGAGTTAACAGTAAATCAAGTATGAAAATGACAAATTGATGGATATCTTCATCTCAAGTGGGAACAGAGAGGGCTTGGTCGAAACGAAGGGTCATTGGACCTGATTCTTTATATATATCTTTATGGCAGCTTCCTTCTTTGCTTACTGCTAAGATTCAGCGAAAAGATTTTCAATTGTTATCATGTACCGTGCCATAAATCATGTTAAGCAATTACAAGGCTATCAACCCAACCCATCAACTCTTCAAATACTCTTAGCTTTTTTGTAAAAAGCATCTACCATTAGGATACAAAATCTCTCTTTCCATCTACATATAAACATTAAAGTTTCCTTTAAATTTTAGTCAAATTTGATATATAAAAATGATAAGTTGATTCCTATTCCAAATCTTCTGAGTATAGTTTCTACATATCTTTAGCTACTTTATCTTATATTTGTTGGTTGCTCCTTAATTTATGAATTGATTTGTAGCAAAATACTATATCATAAAGAGTTTCAAAACTGCATGATATGAAAAATGTTGTGGAATCTGTTGTATGGTTCAATAACTTATCTAGAATAAAAACATTGTCCAAGCCCACTGGAGATGAATGTTCTACAAATATTAACCATGGTCTCTGCAAGTCTTTATAATGAAGACATGTCTTTATTTATTTTTTTAATAAATTTAATATTTTTCAGATTAAGGCAAATTAAGCTGGCAGCAAAGTGCATAGACAGAGAGCATCAAAGTCAGAGGATATTAGGAACCTGCACTCCAGACAGAAGACATTCCGTAAGGTCACCCAAGTCCTGCGGTGACCCAAGTCTATGTTCAAACCTTGTGAAGCTTTCCAGATGAGTTGGAATCTGCTCCTGTGATTAGTTCCACCCTGGAAGTCTCACAAACGTTTGATCCAGATAGTGCAGAACAAAAGGTTAGAGTTTTGTTGTAGTGGTGGGGCCTAATTCGCAACAGACATGAATAATTATTCGCCAAAAAACTGGGTGTAATATAGATAAAAGATAAGAGAAAAATGGAAAAATATGAACAGCGAGAGTATGTTATAGACTTTATAGTGCAGTCTGCAGAGTTTTGATGTGCCGAGAGAATAATTGATTGTCTGATAGTAACAAAAGATAGAAGTTGCTAATAACCTGGTATGCGTTAGGAAGAGCAGTGTCTTCAGAGTACATCAATTAACCGTTTTATCATTTGGTAATCATCAAACAATCATGTAGCTATTGGTTCATGTCTTCATCTCTTAAAGAACTGGGGATTTTTTTTTTCAATAACAAACAACAACTTCTTGTTGATTATGAAATTAAGAATTGGCTCGAGTCAAGGTAATAATCCCTTTACAGGTGGGCTTTGATGAATGTGAACCTAATCAATCATAGATGATCTTAGATGAAGATACAACACAGTGAAAAGGGGAAGATCCTCAATCTGTGGCTACGTTTATTGTCTTTTTGTGAGGTAGGTTCTGTCAAACTGTAATTCGATCCTCAATTCTCTTTATATAATCAATGAAAGATTAATATATTTCTATCAATGTAAATGTGTATACACAGACCATGCAGACTTCATATTTTCATCCAATCGGATTTCAAGGAACTGGGTACATATAACAGAGTAACTGGAGTTGAGTTAGCCACTTGAACTGTCCAGGAAATGGGGTCATAGTCAGGCTGTCTGTGGGTAAGCATGCTGTCTGATGTGGAGTCAGGGTTCAGACACACTTATACAGGGGCCACTACGGTTCACCTCACCCCCAGGAAACAGGTAGCTTAAACCAATTAACAAGACATGAGTGCTGAAGCTGTGTGGATTCACACAGAGACTCCATCCATCAGTATGCATACATAACTAGGGGTATATAGCCACTGTTGGCCAGTGCATTAAAATCCTGCTCCTTGCAAATGATTGTCTGCACAGGTGGAGGCAGCGACCATTATGAAAGTACATGTAATACATATTGTTTATTATCAGGCTGGCTGAGTATGCCTTGTACATGTAGATCACTGTAAGGTTTAATGTCTTAGACATCGCATTTACATGTACAGTCAAACCTTGATATCTTGAACTTTATGGGACCAAGGAAAAACTTTCAGATATTCAAGGATTTGAGATATTTAAATTAAAAGGCATAGTAAAGAAACAGTGGTTGGAATTTCTGGCTCACTTTGACATATCCATGGTAATCGAAATATCAATGTTAGAGATATTTAAGTTGAACTGTACATATAAGGGATCCTGCAGACTTGTAGGGTTCATTTATAAAAACACATAAATAATCTGTACAATAGTTGATAAACCCACCATTACTATATTGTTCCAACTGCTGCTGAGTAAGCAAAAATTTATTATCCACTTTGATCCCTCAACATCCCTCCACTTTTACACTTTCATTAAAAACATGCCTACAATAATACAATAGCAAAGCTGATACTGATAAGTTCTTTTGAATGTTTTAATTAATATTTAATAACAGCTTGCAATCCAATCTGTTTCATCTGGTTAGGTTTTTGAGAACTAAATCCAGAGAGTGTTGTAACAACTTTGGCATGGATTGCACAATAAATATTTCTCTATGAGACCAGTAAAATACAACTGTCAACATGAATTTTTCAATACTGCAGTTTGATTTCTCAGAGGATCTGGAAAACTGTTCTTAATTTCCCGGTACCAAGCAAAATTATTGGCTGATAAAAAAGAACAATATTAAATAATGATAAAAACAATCATGCATGCACATTTTACAATCCTGATAGATAGATTCCCATCAGTAGCCCACTGAGAGAGAGGAGGCTGTTCCAATGTCAGAGTTTATTATGGAAATTTCAACAAATGAGGCAAAATAAATACACAATGATTCATTTAATGCACCTACTCTACAGCTGCTGATTAAAAAGTGGCTAAAATCTCTCCTACTGCTTCTGTCTGAGAGAGAGAGAGAGAGAGAAGGAAGGGGGAGCTAGGTGTTTGGAGTATAGAAAGAGAAAGAGCTAAAGGTGTTCTTGGAGAGAGAGAGAGAGAGAGAGAGAGGCAGGCTATGTGTTCTTGGAGCAAAGAGGGGAAAAGAGAAAAGATAGAAAGATGAAGAGGATCTTGAGCATTAGTTAAAATCTGATATTTTTAAAAATACAATACTTCAGATATAACATTAGTACATCCTCAGATAACATTAATACCATTCTGTTACAGGTCCAGTAATGCATTAATCTGATAGTATCTGAGGTACTGCAAGTTTAATGGCTACAGCATGTGTTGATACAGATCAAGTCATCAGAACAGACTTCTGGTGATGGGACAAAATCTAAATAATGATTAGGTTGTTTGGTATCTAAGGGAGCAGTGATTATTTTAAAGATGTAAGGGAGTATTGATTTAGTGTAACATTTAACAGTACTTGTAAAGCAGATTAGACATGATAGAATGCAATTACATGCTATCAATAACTCTCTGTAGTGTCTCTAACATTGAGCTTGGCAACACTGGACTACTTTAGAGTTGCAAAAATTTTGAGGATTGATTAGATTAAAACAACATGCTACCTAAACATGCAACGTTCATGAAGAGGAAGAATCAGATTTTGCATATCCCCTCTGCCTGGTTTACTCCGATAGAATGATAGAATCGAGTGCATTAGTGACCTTCGTACCCATTATCTACAGTCAAAACTGGAGCATGAGCATCCCTACATACCCATATCATACAAATCTTAATCTTCTGACAGTTTGGCTACATTTCAATATTTACTTCTCTAGGTTACAATGGTTCAAGATATTCCAAAACAAGAGGTGTGATGGAATCATAGAATGTGAAGACCATTTATCATACACTGGTGATTACATGAGGCAATTGGTTCTCGTCATATTTATCTGTATTGATGAAAATGAAACATGTTCCCATAAACAATTGCTACTGCTATAAATAAACTATTGAACCTGTAAGAAAATGTCAAGAAATGGGCTGGTCAGTGTTAACATTAAGTATGGATAAATTGATGGCTCCAGCATGATGTTCAGTCAAATTAACCAGAGATCTGGCTACAAAAAGCAAGGAACAGAACCACGCAACATGCTCTAGGAATGCATAGAAATTCAGGTTGATAGGTCAACGAGAGAAAATGCAACCTTGCACCTTTATCCCAATGTTTTACAACTTTATTAAGCTGCAGATGATAGTAGAACTACATCAATTAGTTTGGTAATGAGGTGCTAAATTCACCCTTAATTAATTGGTAATTCAAGTTCATGATAAAACCTTGGCTTGTTGTCAAGAGTTAGTGACAGGTGCCCCTTCTCAGCAAGAGTTTTCCTCCCCTGCTGAGTGGTCATTTCCTCCATGTTTACACCAATAATGTGAAGTAATGGAATCATAAATGTCACTGTCTGGATGTTACACAAACAAATTAGAAGATGAAGCATTAGTGTAAATATTTGGACAGAGTATCAGATATTCCCTACTGAATATTCAACATTTCTGAAGCTCTACTACAGATGCCAGGCCTGTGTTATATTCAGTTGAATTATTTCAGAGGAAAATGTTAATCATGCACCTGTGCATTCAGGATATTGAAACAATGTTTCAGTAAGGAAAACAAAGTCTATGTTTGAAACAACATAATAAGAACAGAAAGTGAGATGTAAAGAAGTTTGAGATCACTGAAGCAATTAGCTGCAAGGGCTGCATGTGCATGGTGCAACTGATCCAATAGTAAGAGGGTGTTTGATAAATACAAATGCATAGATCACATTCACACAGACGTATAGATGAACTGTCACACAGTATCTTGATTTTGAGAGACCATTAAGTATATGATAATTCAGGTGAATAGAATGACTGTCAACTCAAAATATTCCTATAGAGCTAATGTTCTGCATGCATGCAGCTACCAAGTACATGCAATTGGGTACATTGTACAATAGATGTACTGTTGTATTGAAAATTTGCATCCTGTATTGTGGTATAAGTTTACAGGAGGATGGATGGACTGTGGGACAGAGACATGTTAACTCTAATATTTGCAGTTTTATTAAGCTTTATTGCACTGCCTAACCCCTAGCCTCTTTTGATAGTGGATACACTGTATGTACCAGTCTGTTGCTATGAGTCAATGTACCCAATGCTTATAAATACATTCTGGAGGTCTTCAGCATCGGCAAATTCAAGAGGAGGAAGAAATGTGTGAGAAAAATCCCAGTACCAATAACCACCACTGAGAAAACAGAGCCTTGTTGTGATAGCTGGCTCGGTACAGACTTACTGAGTAAGGTTGAGTTCAGAGAGAGAGGAGAAAAATATTGTGTGGTTAACCACTTCATGCAACAACAGAATTCCACCTTCTGTCTAGAGCCTTGTTGTTTTCCCTGCTACTCCACCTTTAATCAAGTTAGAACATTTTTAAACATCAGGCGTTTCAATATTTCAATACAATTGATAGTGGGTTTTTTTGGATGGGTACCAAAATATTACCAGGAAAATATGGAGGCCACAGAAAAATTCAAAGTTACATAAAATGGATGCACATCTCAGCTTTAAAAATTTGACTTTACTACATTTTGAATGGGAGGAAATCCTGATTAAGATTAAGGTGGATGTTATGATCATTATTAATTTAGATACTTTTGTCCAATATATACTTCTACATTTGGTACAAAATGACCCAGCTCATTCTTGAGTCTTCAGAGAATTACATCTATATCGGATATCCTATTCAAAGTAGCTCTACAAGGTTATCCCAAAATCATTCAGTCTACAACCCTCTTTTAGTGTCCCCATCCTTGTTAGAGGAGATCAAAAGAGCAGCAAAATTCTAATTAAGCTCATTGTTTTCACCCCACAGATTAGAATTAATCTGTTATTAGTGATATGACCAATGAATGACTTGTACTTAGTCTGCCCAGGTTCAGGGCCATCTTGACCCCTATCAATCATGCCCTTGTTTCTTGTGATTGAAATCAATATCGGTATTAGTAACGGGTTCTAGGATGACGGTTCATTAATCAGATTCTTCCAGCATGCAGTATATCCTACAATTGGAGCTATTATGATCAGAATATCGAAGTAGCAGCTTTTCATTGTGTTTATCTACCATTTGTAAACAGCGCCATAAAGATTAATTTGTTTCCACTCATCGGTATAAATAAGCGACATTTTAACAGTAGCTATTCATTTCAAAATGCCAAAACTATTGTTACAGATCTATGATTAAGTTCAACATATAAACTTCTTTTTGATATGGATTGTAGGTTTTATTGTAAGGAGACATTGAAATCAGACTGCAAGCACATACAAACAGATGACCAAATGTTTCAATCTGATGATGCAGAATTTATTGCATTTGCTTATATAGTGTTTTTTCCTTTAAGAAATAGATTTAAGAAACTTTAATATACTGGTAATTAAAATAAATTCATAAACATTTCATTCAGTTTCACTTTCATATATCAACTCTACTGGCATATGAATTGATATAGACAGATTAACCCATGCATGTATAAAACCTCATAATCTTCTGAATCAAGATGTCACTGGGACAAGCAAAACACATTATATATTAAGTCACTGCTGCCAAGAAATTAACGTTTCACTCAATTTCAAGTTTATAAAAACACTGACAGATCCCTCAAAATAGCAGTGACTGGGAATCTATCTGCGGGGCTCTGTTTACACTACCTTTCAAATGATAAAAGGCCCTCACTCACCTTGTAAAGGAGCAACCACTAGGATAATCACCCAGCCCAAAACCCGACAAGATTCCATCCTCCTTGTGTATATACAGCTTCCAATCCGAGCCAGCACACCTCACAGTAATGAATTAATCCAGGATTAAACACACTTAATCTCTTTTATCTACACCTCTTGAAGCTCCAGCAGGGACTAAGAGCAAACTGTTCTTTTTCTTAAGTTTTCCTCCTTTTGAAAATAAGAGTGCACTCTAATACGTAATTATGTTCCTTTGCTTGTTTTGAATGACTTTCCTTTATCCTCTGACTCTATGTCTCCAATTTCTCCATTCATATATTCATATAAAGTTGAAATATTCAGGACTTTTTTCCAGCAAGATATTAAAACTACTGTTTTACTGAAATCACAATTAATTGAACAAAACTGCTTTTTTTAGCACCACTGGATTTCTTCAGCACCACACTCTACTGAGCACTATGTTTTTTCTTCTTTACCTGGGAACCACCTGAAGAGAAATCTTGCTTCTTCTCTGATTGTCCAGCATCGCACTGAAGTTCTATCTCTGTCAGGTCACTGCTATATATCCCCCTGTAGCCTTTGTTTACTCGCCAGAAGTGGCTAATCCATCATCTAGCTCATCATACCTGCAAATTAATACAATAGGCGTGTATAAAAAGAGCCAACAGGCTTACAGTCAAGGCTGTCTACACTTTGTTTTTGACCACTGGGGGGGGGGGGGGGGGGGGGGTAATTAAACTGGTCCCCCTTGGGGGCCAGGTTCTATATCATTTTTGGGGGTTTTACAATGGAATATATAATAATAAAAAATATGCAATTAGGTTTACCTGGTGTAAAGAGAAAATAGGAAAATATTCCTTATGTAAAGAAAAACAACAACAAGTTTTTAAAACATATTTACACAATGATACATTATTTCTTTCTGGGGGAAAATCTGCAATGAATTACTAAAGAATACTTGTGCTTACAAGTACGTTCTTAGTAGCTGTATAGTGTGTGCTGCTTGCTTTTATTGGGGAATTCAGGTGCAGTGAATTAAATACTATGCATAAATAGAAAACTGTTTATCCAAGCACCATTAAAGAGAGCAGAGAATCAATGTACAAGTTTTTGATTTGAAATTGTAAAGGCATTTTTGTGGCATTACTAAATGCTCTGTAATAGTCTGTATTGATTGGGATTGGAGAACAAAGATACGTGTTACACATTGAGATGAAAGAGATCACTGGATAGAGAAACATGCAGTTTGTTGAAAAAAGGATTTAAAAATAAAGCATAAGATGGCCATGCCAACATGGAAAAACGGACAGATCTATAACTATTCAGTATTAATACCTGTCATATTCAGCTAACTTTGAAAATACATTTGGACAGATGTTTTGTATTGGTTTATGTTAAAATAGGTTTTTGCTAGATAAATTGTTGTATTGGTAATTGCATGCTATTTCCATAAAAATTATTGACTATTTGTTAATTTCTAAGATTGATCCAGATTTAATGTACACAGTGCTTTCATGCTTATCGTTTGAACAAAACAAAATGGCAATGAAATTGGATTTCCTTTTAACAGTTTAAATCTCAAAGATTTCCAATGTAAAATGAAACCATTTTTATGACCAATGCACACATATTATAGAGACCTCTCTCTAAAGCCCCAGAAATAACAGAACAATAATTTACTTCGACATCCAGCGTTATTGTTAAAACGTCATTATTTACCATTTTTACATTGAGGAGATTTACCCCGTCCCCTGCTGTTTTCTCCCTCTCTGACGCCTAAACATCATGACATGCGCTCTAAGGGGTGCATTATCAACCAAGCCCGTATTTAGCACAACCACATCATAAATCTATACATCGCAGGCTACACGGCCCATTAAAAAAACACTCATTAAGATGTCAATTAAAAAGTATTATCTTTTTTGATTAATCGTAAACTTTTGATCTCCGGTTTTTTAAAGCTCCACCTTCAGAAGCAGTGTTACTTTAAATAGATTAATCAAGGTCAGATGTAGGGGAGATAAGCGCTTCCTGCTGGGGGAAGTTCCGATAACAGGGGCATGGCCATTATATATACAGCTTTAAAGTCTGGGGGTATAAAAAATAACCCAATGAAACATTAACTTCTAGTACGTTACTGGTTTTATGTACTTTTTTCTCTCAAATTTACTATACATGAAGGTTATACCATTTATCATACTGGTCAGATTTTCACATTAACTAATCTAAAGAAATTCCTACCTTGTAGTTACTTGTAGCAAATCCACAAGAAATGAAAGTGTTAAAAAGCACTGCGGGGATATCTTAGTCTGCAAAGACCAACAACTGCACAGGATAAACAATGTCTGCAGATAATACCCCCTAATCCCTGCAAGTTAATCCCGGCATCTGGTTTAGACCGAGAGAGAAAAAAATAATTTGCCAGAGAACCGAACGCTAACCCCTTTGTTTAAAAGTTCGTTTAAAGAGATTGCTTTTAATTCTGGATCATCGTCTTTTACTGCTTCCCATATGTTGCTAAAATGAATTTGTTTGATCCTTTTATGTTGAAACACACGGACGCTGCATATTAATGAGGAGAAATCTAAACGAGGATTCATTATTGGGATTTCAATCTTTGTTTATGCTTCAGCGATCAACAAACATTTAAAAAAACCCGAAACGAACGAAAGAAAGGAAAGTTCAATAAATGATTTTATTGCCGACAGCTTATTAGATAAAAGAAGTCGTGTCAACTGACTACCGTGTATATATTAATTTTCAAATATCTATAAATGCATTTATAAAATTAGAAAACCAACAAACCAAATTTTGGTCTGCATTATAAGCAGGTACTTTTTAACTTAATTAAGTAAGAACATATTATTCTAATTTTTCAGACATTGACTAAATTGGCACTATAATCTCAATTTAAACACAAATTTTGTTTCATTAGTAACAATCCTCTAAATTACAGAGCCGATAATTTGTGGACAATTCTAAACACATTAGGCCTATAACTTGGAGCTGATGATTTGATGCATGCATATAATGCACCAACCTTTGGATAATAAAGGGCTGAGAGAGAGAGAGAGATAGAGAGAGAAAGAGAGAGAGAGAGAGATGACTAATGACCAATTCTCGTTTAAGGCTATGATACGAAAAGAACTAAATGACAAAACCACCAATAAAACTGTTAAACGTTCGCTTGTAGCAAGAGGCGATTCATGATGTGGCAAGAAAGGCAATTAGAGGGCTTATTTTTAATGTCACCATAATGTTTCCCTGGTCACCTCAAACAGAAAGGATTAATCTTTATCTAGACATATCCAGCTAAATAATTATAATGTGAGTGCCTTAGGTGACAGACCAAATGTATCTACAAAAGTCTACAAAGACATCACCCAAAGGACAGTTCAGTTAGCCGAGAACTGGGAAACAAAAAATTCTAAAAGTGATTCAGTACCTTGAAATTTGTAAAATTCCTTTAAACCAGAAGAAACCGTAGGTATAAAACTCCATTCATAAGCAGATTATATCACAGGAAAACCAGATTCACACAGAAATCACAGTTAATACGTCTCTCACTGAAAAGCGGTGTGCATGTAATGCAACTAAGTCCTTGCACCTATACACCTAGTAACCTACAGTGCGGGACCCGCAGCCTCACAAAAAGACAACTTACTGCACACATCACCCAACTAATACTGCTTATTACCTACGCTCAGAGCATCGACTCCCAGCGTATCTCCCAATATACTATACCGGGGGATCACGTATCCTCTGCTGAATCAAATTCTTCCTATCTCTCCGACCTACATGTAAATTCTCCCGCCAAATCATGTACAGAGGTCTGTTAGTCTGTCAATGTATCTGTTTTCCCCTCTCTGCCTCCTCCGATACAGAGATAAGGTTGTAGTGGCTATATCCCCGGAGTCTATGGAGCTAGCCAGATGTCCGAACACAATGGTTTTTATCGCGAATATTCGACATTCCTACTTAAATAGGGAGAGCAAAGTGTAGATGTTGCAGGAATTGCCGGTAATTCACTTCACTTTTATCTTCTATCTATTAGGGGTGATCATTGGTGAAGTGAATGTCGACAGAGCATACTCAGTAGTTAACCAAAAGCTTGACTCCTATACGTACGTGTCTATGGCTCCTACTCGATCAGAAATATCAAGTCCCACATTCTTTCAACTCTCTCTCTCTGCAAGGATATCCACAACCTGGCGTAAATCTCTTCTAACAACCCTCGAAACATTAACGATATATTTTCACAGAAAAGAAATAAATATCAATTTTTATATACCTTTCCCTCTAGCTCAATTAAAACCTGCATGTAACAGTTTGAGACATGATCTGAATGGATGTTATTGTGGCTCTGTGTTGTTGCTCTCTTTGATCTTATCTTTGTGCACGGCATGTTAGCTATATTTGTTGGATTGTTGTGCATCAAAAAATCAGAAAGTGCCGAGGGGAGTTAATGATTAAATATTGATCCCCGATGACAAAAAGCGATTTAAATGAGATAACATCTGGTTTATTGAAATGCATGACTTCTTTGTCGTCATTTCTATATAACGGAATCAAAAAAGTCTTTGTTGCCTCAATTAAGTGAATCAGTCTGTAATAGAAGTTTTTTTTTCTAATCACATTCGGGAGACAGTTCAGGCTTAATTGCAGTCTAAAATTTGTACAATTGGGAAAATAATCCAACCTCTTTTTTAACTTCCGATGTATGATTTTCTTGGTGTTAAAGGCAATTTTAAACATAAATGTATTGTATTGGTTGAAGAAAACATACCATAAGCAGTAAACAATGCAAGTTCAAAACCTTTTGTTGATCCTTTAGTTACCATTTAGAAAATTAAATGTTTTCTTTTATTTCCGACATGACACACAGATGCAGCTACCCTCATTGAATGGATGGAGAAATCCTATCCCCACTGTATCCATTTAATAACGGGTAAATGACTCACCCCCATAAAATAAGCAGGTGCTAGCGCGACCCGCCAGCTAAATCATCTCAACATGCCTGCTTGACGAACTACCAATGCTAATTATGACACTAAAGATGATATTATTTAATCAATACAGACTTTTTGGGTAGAAAATTGAGTTTTTTGTTCCATGTAACACTGTCTGATGTTTCAGAGATAATTAATCAATATTGATTTGTAAAATTTTAAATTGGCGTGACACGTGCTGTTATAATTTGAATTGAAAGCCACGTCTCGACAAAAATTTGATAGATCTAGATCTCTTTAAGAAAAAAATGAAAAACCTTGCGATTTTATAAAGCTGATATATGCTATGAATCAAACTCATTCCACAAAAACTGAGGTGAGGCATATTTGTAATGGATGATATCTTCTGTTTATTTTGATGAACTTTAATGCATTGCAACATGTTTGCCAGCGCTCAGAATCATTTCAAACAGTCTGATAATTGGTACGTTTTACTGTTTTAGGCAGACAAGACAAATAGTTCTTCGTGTCAGACCTCTGATTTCTGGCAGCACGTAAGAAACCAAAGAGCGCAAACTGATTCAAGAACCAACATTATTTGTGTACATCACCTTATTGTATGTTCATTTCATGAAAGATAATTCTTTACAATCTTTAAGTGTCTTTTGTTACGTTTTATCTCTATTATCTGCATGTTTTCTGCTTAATTTACGTAATTAAGATTAGAGTTAATCAAGATGTACGTTAATGTTTCTTGTAATATTAAGAGGGAAAAGAATGCCGGAATTAAAAGAGCTGCAGTGCACTTTGGGACTATCCTTTCCTTTCGCCCAGTGTGTTTTTCATGAACGTCAAGTTTTCGGAACCACCCATTCCATGTTGTTTTGCTGCTAATAATTAAATCAAGCAGACAAAAATGATGAAACTCAAAAACAAAAACAGCCAAAAAAAAAACCCATAAGATAACTTCATTTGAACACAAATAAAAATTGCTTAAATTCTTTGGGTGAGACGAAAACAATGGTCGATACCGTGAGAAGTAGTGGAAGGAGAAGCATTGGGCAGCGCAAGGCATGCACCGAATTATCGGGTGATTATGCCACTTCAGAAGACACGCGCCAATGACGAACGTTGATTGATGAAAATTGATTTCAATGCAAGATATCCCTATTCTGTTGCATTCGTTACTCGATTCCACGGTTTCCTTTATGATTTTCTATTATCTCAGAAAGTCTGTGACTCATAGCTCCTCCTTTTGCAGGAACTATCCATGAACACTTTGTACCCCAAACATAACGGTTTTCAGAAAGGTTCAGTCACGCAGTTATCCAAAACAAAACAGGAATTAAATCAAAAAGTAGTTTTAAACCGTTTTTAATGAGGCATCTACGCGGTATGTACCGTTTTACCTACGATAGAATACTACAACCTACCTTACAGAGAGATACATGTCATAGAGAGACATTCCAGCATGAGTATGAGAATTTTCTTTTGCACGCTCTGAACAAGACTCACAAATGTGCCTTGTTCTACTACTGCCACAAGAATCTTGCTTGGGCTCCGAATCCGATCCCAGGCAGCTGAGTGAAGGTCACTCAGGCTGTGACTGAGCCTTACCGAGGGAGAGATATGACAGGAAGAAGATATATGGGGTTTATTTACTTCGAGATGAAATGCAGAAGTGTAATGTTCCTAGTTTATGCACTTTTTATCTACCGCACTGAAAGTGCTCTCCCCGAAAAAATGAGCACTTCAGTTATAATTACATTAACGACATAAAGCCAACCAAAAGCCATCTAGCTTTAGGGATTAAGACTGTAATATACAATTTTAATTAAACACAATAATTTATGCGTTGCAAATTCCCTGTTTCGATTTAATCCTTTAATGTTGTTTTTTTTAAAAAAAAAACATTTTTTCCAGTTTTCAATACCATTGCTTGGATTGCAGCAGGCAGGAATTGGACATCCGTCCATTTTTCTATAATTAACGGTATATTTTTTCTGAAACAATATTTATATTGGAAGTTTCAATCTAAATCTAAAATAATGACAATGCTGCTATTTTAGAGATACATTGTCTTCTTTCTAATTCATAGGTCGAACAGACAAAAGATTAAAGATAGTGAAAATACTTATTTTCAAGAGGTTTGAGAAACTGAAAGTTCGTGGGGTTTTAATTTTCGTGGTTAACACATGTAATGTAAATAATCATGTAAACAGATATCAAAATTGTAAAATATCGTGAAACGGGGAACTTACTAAATGTTTCCCAGGGAGACGCTAACGTTGGCCTTCAATCAGAATTTAATATTCGCTGCAATTATGCAAATGAGGCAATTTGGAGGAAGCGTGGAATTGAGAATGAAAACCTTACATAACTTTAAATAGGGCTAAATTTGGCGTCTAATTGATTTTGTTTGCAAGTCTTTGATGTTTATATCTCCATCAGAACAGCTATCGAGGATTGCGTAAAGAAATTTTCAGAATGATTAAGGGTGTGTGTGTGTCTGTAAAAACCAACGATCAATATATATTTCTACTGGACCGTTCCGTCTGTAACTCAACGGATCTTGATTGGTTTATTTTAAAACTTACATTTAATCATTGTTTTAAATCTAAACGCAGCTCATTCAAAATTACATTCAAATCTCCAAATTTCAATTTGTTTATTCAGAGCAATTTTGATATTGCATTTATCACATAAAGATAAGACCCAAAGTTCTGGACGAGACATTTTGTTCTAGCGCCTAATACATGCAATGGCAACGTTTACTCTTTGTTAAGCACAGCGGTAGCAACAGGGAGGACCTGTTACATCGCAGACAGTAAAATTATGGAAAATACCAAACTAACAATAATCTCATAAAAAAGACAAATAAAATGGTGATATCCCCGGGGTTTAATTTTGTTGTGGTTTTAAAATAGATACCAGTAATTGCTCTTCACGTATCTGAGGTTTCGTCTTTAGACATACGATGCTTGTTCTAGCATAAATCGTCTAATCTAAATAATTCTCTAAGAATGCCTCATGACGTTCAAACAAGATAATCTGGGAGCTAAGAAAAGTGGAAAAGAATTGTTTTGCTATATTTATCATGCATTCGTTGATTGATTATGATCATTTCCCTAAGATTGCGATGAGAAGAAAGGATTAATGTTCGCTCAGTGCAAGGATAATAAACATTCTATTTTTGGGTTTTAAATCTGAAAATATATTTTCTTCTTTCTATATGTATGAAAATTATGATGAAAAAGTATTAGGCGTTTTCCATTTATGAATTTTACATGTACCAAAATAACGCAATTTTCAAAATGTCTGCAGCATATTCAATCATTTGATGCCGGTGTGAATAAAAAGTTTCGTCCCACAAAATGATAATCGAAAAGAGAGAGAGAGAGAGAGAGAGAGAGAGAGAGAGAGAGAGAGAGAGAATGTTATAGATATATGATGTATCTGTTTTCTGATTTGGATGTTGACACCTTACACAACCAATAACAACGGTAGAGGTTGTTTTGCCTACGGAGTACACGGCTGACATATGGAAACAATAGCAGCTAGACCCTCTCGTCACTGGTCTTCAGTGACTGACAATATACATCTCTGTTCACCGGATAATTGAAGAAACTTGCCCACAGGTACAACAGTTAGGAGCAACGATCTACAATACTTAGCCTTTGACTCCCATTACCCTCCTCTGTAACCAGTACAAATCCATTATACTTTAACAAACGATGTACAAGCCGCCGGATGAACATGATTAAAGATCCCTTTAATATAGTCAGAGAAATGGATTATCTTTCATGAATTTATTAATATTAATGTAGAATACAGAAATGACATCATGATGATATATCTATTAATTTCTGGACTAGATATTGAAAAAAACCACCACAAATTAAATTCAAATGATGCACAGATAATTTTATATTGTGACAAGGCAATGATAATACCGTCTACTACTAATTTTCAACGTTGAAACAGAATGTTGATTTATCAAGAGAACTTATATTATACAGCATAAGTACATGTACTAAACCTGCATGTGAATATAACTGAAATTGACTGAACCTGAATAAAATAACAGGTAAAGGATTTTGTGATCGTATTGAAAACGCTGATCAGAAACACAATCTTAATCTAGTCTTTGGACTCTGTTGATGTTACCACAGGAAGTGACATATGTGAGTGTTTTTTTTGTGTGCGTAGTACGTTATCAGCAGCGGGTTTTTACAGACATTTCATCAGTGGCTTCTGATTTAGTGTTATACGAAGTACATCTGTTGGCTTCCATAACAGATTATGACCGTTTACTATTAATTTGGCTCGCCCTTAAATCATAACAGCCGCCAAAGAAGCCATTGCTCTCTGAAAAAGATGTCTTAATATTTTAACTTGGAGTGGTTAATTAATTTTTGCTGTCATAGAAATACACAAACGTATGCAATCAAGTGCTTAATTCATTTTCAGCGTTCGCAATTATTATACTTTTTTTTGGTTTCAAGTTTAACCTCTCTTGTGTATATATTCAAAAGAACACACAGTTTGCGTATTGGTATCGCATTCAGTTTATTATTGGGGGCTTATTTCAAATGACTTTTAAAAATGAAAAATTCAAATGCTGAGAATTAATACACGACTTACTGGTATATTCTACATTAAGAACACGTTTCCAAACTTACATAGAATAAGAGTACTGGATTTTATAAACCTCTATAGTTCTTTTTGCGCAACAGGATACGATTTGTTTTCATCTGATCCTCCTTTTGCATTCTTGACAATTCAGTTATCTTAGCAAGTATAGCTAATCGAACGCATCATAAATTATACTTTCACAACTATAAATTATATGGAGCGTTAAGGATGTTCTTTTAAATTTACTGTTTCTTTATTGCAGGGTGGGCCGTATAACTTGGTATATTTATAAAAAAAAAAAACGAATCAGGTCATCAATGAAGGAGTGTTCATTCATAGATTCTAAACGAGGTCAGCTAGAATTTTTTGCAGGAACAGACAGGTGGATTGATAGAGGTAAAAACATACCTCAAATAGCAATGATGGCTCTGATGTGTTAAAAAATACATTACACGATACGTTATCATAACAGATGCTACCAAAAACATAGAAATGATAGGCCAGGTACCATAACAAATTATAGACATCTCCAAATGTTCTTCCTCCTCGTGTGATACCGGGGATCAGAGCTTGGATGATCTGCCTTGGCAATATCACCGACATCCTGTTCTCTCTGATTGGTAGGTCAAAGGTCAACGATTACGGGCTTTGAGGTAAAAATAATGGAAGGACAAATGTGGAAAATATATAGCTAAATATTGATAGTGGTTACCAGTTCATACCAATATAGCTAAATATTGATACAGGTTACCAGTACATACCAATATCTTAGAGCATTGAGGTAAAAGATATTAGGACATAGGTAAAAAAAGAGAGAATTAATACAGCTTTATATACTAATATATATCAAAGTACCTATTGTATAATTTGATACAGGTTATGAGTAACCATACTAGTCAGCATTTTGCTGCGGATTTTGGAAAGATTCTGTCCATGCATCCATCAATGGCTTACTAGTTACCTATTTTCAAACTGAAATTTAAAAGAAATACAAGATGACAATAGACGATGTCGATGGACAAAGAATATGAAAGGGAACCCAGTCTTGTTACCGATGTATGCCATTGATATGTAGCCATTGATGTCGTGGAGACATTGTCGTGTCAGAGCTGCCAATGTGAAGTTTCTGGGATAACCGTATTATGGAGAGATTGTGAGGAATTCCCCTCACTTCCCATCAGAAGCAATGCTTATCAAGCGTATCGGAAGCATTGCACAATGATTGCACATTTATGTATTAGCTAGTGCATTGTATGATAAGGAATCGCGCAAATTGTTCGGTCATGATAGTGCCTGAATTTAGTCATCACATTCTTTGATATCTAAAATGAACGTCAGACCCGTTTTATATAAATCGGTGAACATGCTTTACAGAAGTTTTCATTTTTTTTATTTATTTATTTTTTTTTTTTTTGGGGGGGGGGGGTGTACTTTAAAATACACAAAAATCGAATTAATGATACAGCATGCATTAACGATAAAAAAACAACTTATATGAATCGGTGAAAATGTTTCACAGAATTATTTGATTTCTGTTTTTTAGGGACGGACAGGGGGCGGGGGTATACTTTAAAATACAAAAAAATTGAATTAAATTATTCAGCATGCATTAACGATACAAAATCAACTACCATAAATTGTAAATCGAGAGGGACATTGATTGTAGTCATGGCAACGATTTGAGAAAGGTTTTCACCTTCGCACTGGAACTAAAGTTACGTGAGCTTTAATCACTAACATCAGCAGATTTAAAACAAGACTCTTAATGCTTTGAACTCAGCTAATTCTGTGAGGAGTCGGAACTCAAAATAGAGTTTATCTGCCACAGTGTGTTTACTCAATCTATCAGATAAAATGTTAACTACTCACCTGCAAAATGCAGAGCTTGATCCTAAATCCTCAAGTGCTGAAATCTGTGAACTTTGAGAAAATTCTGTCACTCCAATTGTTCTTGCTTTCATTCTCCAGAATTGATACGATTAGACAGTTATACACCCCTCTGCCCAATTTTTAATATGCCGCACACTTTAGAAGGTTTTTTTTTTCAACAGTGTTGCACTTCTACATAATATTACGGAATCAGAAGCGCAGTTGGAAGAAATGAGCTCTCGGCAAGGTTTCCCAAACCCGACATTGTTTCAAGTAGACAGAAATATATATTTGATGTTCTCCTCAGCTAATTATTGCGTAAAACTCGAGGGCAATTAAGGCTCAGCTTATAATTTTAAAAAGTAGAAAACGATTTTGTGAAATATCTATAGATAAACAGAGAACCGTGATCCTGACTTTTTTAGCTAGATCGCTGAAAGCTGTAATACTTCAACTATTGGTCCGTTCTAAGACATCTTAGATATAGTTTATGAAAATCGGAGGCACCAGAAGCTGTTATAAAGGGACCAGATCAAGGGAAAAATTGGATGATACAATGTTTTGATGTAGGGAACTTCGGACGTTATCGGCTGTTTTCTGTAGGTTTATGTTTTCTGCTGACTGCTAGAATTAGATATTAGAGTTTATATTTATTGATGCAAG
The DNA here is from genome assembly GCA_016163765.1 of Magallana hongkongensis. Classification (NCBI taxonomy): domain Eukaryota; kingdom Metazoa; phylum Mollusca; class Bivalvia; order Ostreida; family Ostreidae; genus Magallana; species Magallana hongkongensis. The sequence continues at coordinate 88,360,385 of WFKH01011925.1, forward strand.
GCTTATAAAGAGGATATTCAACACACCAAGAGAATTCATTGATGTGTAGAGAAGCGACAGGTTTATTAAACAGAAAACGTGCTCTATATGCTCGATTCTATATATCGTTCCTTGAATTGATAAAGAAACCTAAAAATGTATTTTGTATAATATTAAAGAACAGTGACAAAGTATAAAAGAATAACATTCCGTATAGTGTGTTTTTGGTAAATTAAAAAATAAGTGTAATAATGTGAAAAAATTAATTGGTACAGGCTGTTGTATTTTTCACCTTTAAATTGGATTTGTTTTGATTTTCAATCATTCTTAACTCACATCTTAATAATATTACAAACTATCAATCTTATTTACAATAGAAAACACACAAGTGTTCTATTCATTCACATTCATAGTGATAATTTTCCAAATTGCCAGGTATGCATATTGCATACGTTTTGCCCTCAATACAAAAGTATTTCTTATTCTTTATACCCAGCGAAAAAAATCACAGTGAGTTTTCTTCAAGAAAAGATTATAAAACGCATCAAAGTATGTCACTAGAATTCAAAGTATGGTGTTGTAAGCGAAAATAGAGTACCCTTAGACTAGATTTATTTAACCAATGCATTGTATCTAATTTTATCTCTCTATCGACGCCTTTATCTGAAATTTTCTAAATATAAGAAGAGAAGGATTAGACATTGAAAGACAAGTGATATATTTTCAAGTCAAGTTTCGAAAAAAGAATATAAGCAGAGATATTTTTCATATAAATCATCGTAGTACATCACGGAAAATTATCGACTTGTTGGGAATAAGAACTTCAATATTTCCAAGTTTACAATACATGTATCAACATCAACAGTTATACGTACAGACGCAGCAACACCTGGCAAAGCAAAAACACTTACTACGTGCTCAATGAGAACAGAAACTGTAATTCATTCAACACGACACAAACAATGTATGACTTGTAATTATATAGTACAATGACAACTACTTTTATAAAAACGGAAAACCCTAAATTGTAATTCTACTACTCGTAGCTACTCAACGATTAGAACAACTTTTACTTACACTAAACAACAGTTTTCACAGTGGCAATAACAACAACAAAATCATCATAAACATCAGCATTATCTACAGCAACAACATCATAAACAACATCATCATCATCATTATCTACAACACTTACAACAACTTTATCATTTAAATATCATCATCATCCACAACAACATTATCATCTACAACAAAACCATTATCAACTACAATAACATAAACAACAACAATATTATCATCATAAACAACAACAACAACATTTAATTCTGCAGCATCATCGACATCATCATCATCATCATCAACAAGAGGAACAACAAGAACAACACAACAACAACATCAACACATACAACAAAATCATCATTAAGAACATAAACAACATCATGATTATTATCTTCAACAACAACAACATCATCAACTACAACATTATAAACAACAACACATCATCATCATAAACAACACATACAACAGCAACAACAATCATAAACAAACAAACTTACAAATAACAACAACATCATCATTACCACAATCACCAACAACAGCGACATCATTAACCATTCTCTTGACACATCGAACACGGAATTTATTATTATCTTTTATTTTTTAGCGCCTTCCTCATATAAAACAAAGAATGATAACGCAGCTGTTAGGAAGGGGACCCTAGCTATACTGCATACATTATACACCTTAAATGTTGCAGTATTTACTTTTTTATGTTTATATTCTATTATAGTTAGTTGCAATCGTCAGTTTCATGTAAATGATAACACCACAATTTTTCTAAAAACATATGTCTATTGCAACGAATTCTGTGTTGATAATATAATTATTTGGCTCTGAAATTTAAAAAAAAATCCAGACTCCCGAAAAGAAGATTTTTAAACTATTTCATAAAAAAAACCGTCTTGGATGTCAAGTACCAGCTATGACTCATTTAAGGAACAGAAGCAAATGTCATGTAAATAGAGCAAACATGAGAGGCTCTTCGTGTTGTAACTTATCAGCAACAGTATCATTTTGGAGGACGCCGTTTTAATTAATCAAGAGATAATTTGTAAGGATTCCTTTTTTATAGAACGTGTCAGTGTGTCATTTTAATCCTGTTCAAACTGAAATATTACCATATCAATGGATAGAGGCAGCTTATGACTGTTACAGAGTCAGAGACTATTGTGTTTGTAGACAAAGCCATTGCTTCTCATTACTGTTGAATACAGATTTCGGTTAAAAGAGTGGATCGATTTTCATTTTATGAGGACGATTACTATATTTTATTGAATATTTATTAAAATGTCTGCTGTCAAAACTATAATTCAGTGGTTCTGCTGCATCTTATCACAAATAATTTACAGTTAAAATAAAAATATAACGTTTCCTAAAATAAGTGTAAAAAACATGTTAAGGAGTCAGTGTTATCCTAAAGGCTACACGAGTGAAGCATAATTTTGATGTCATAGCTAACAAAATACGGCCGATGTAACGAAGAATTTTGACCCGGGTTGAAAATTGACCCGGGGGTCACTTTTCAACGTTGAATATAGACCAAAAGTGTTGAATAAAGACCCTGGTTCGTTGAATATTGACCCGCATCGTGGAATTTTGATCACGAAACCGGTTCAAAATTCAACAGCAAATATTCACACTTTAACTAACTGATATTAATAACTTCGATTCATTTCACCAACAATTCAGAGATTTTCATATTTATTCGTTAGATTTACATGTTTACATGTTTTAACAGTCGGAGAAAAAATATAACATTTCAGTGATCATTTTTCGAATTAACATAGTAACCTTCAGATATGTTTCAACTATTTTATTCATAGTGAACGTTTAACTGCTGTTTTGTGTGATATCAATCTATATATTAAATAAAAATATGTTTTAATAAGAATATAGGTATACATGGTTACATGATTAACTATTCAATTCAGTGAAACATTTTAATACTTAGTCTAGTATTTGCTTGATAGGTGTACAAATATAAATAATAAATAGAAAATTACAATACGCCATGTTTAATTTTGGCTTTACACTCGCCCTGTAAATTGAAGTTGTGATATTGATAATTGTAAGTTTTCTGGATGGGCGTTAATACAAAATTTAAAATATGACATATTATGATTTGTGTTCTTGCAGCCACTCGATATACTAAAACTGTGATTATTCCACCCAGTAAATAACACAAAATGACAATAATAAACATAAAAGTATTCTCTTCAAAGAAGTTTGCTCAATAACAGAAAAAAACAGCAATCATCTTTTTGTTCTCAAATTCATTTCCCCTTACATTATCAATGGTATATATTTTTATTATGAGAAAAAATATATAACATCAGGTGCATGTGTTTCAAATTCAAATATACACGTAGATATAATGAAACTGAAAACTAAAAAAAATAGACATCGATTGTAATCTTTGTAAAAAAATAAAAAAAAAGAAAGAAAAAGACTATGCATATATGCAGAAAGTTGGCAAAATAGCTTTTCTGGAATGTTTGCGAAAAATTAATGTCAAGTCGTATGAATTAAATAAAAATCGTTGACGACTTGTCAGATAAAAATATGACAGTTGTTTATTTCTTATTTTGTCAGCGAAATATCCTGACTTCTCAGAATTAGGTACAGGCACCTGACGTTATATATATTTTTTTCTTATAGATATGTATATAAACCGTTTACTAGCTGCAGAATTGTAGCTCCACGGAAAATTCGGATTGACGGACCAGCTAAACTTCTGCAGTTAACCCTTTACTTTATAATATTATTAGAAAGAGTGTATACTGCCTAAAAAGTAACGTTAACGGTCAGTATTTGTTGGACATATTTATCAGAGATTATGATGAGTTTACATCAATTAAAGGGAATAGTGTGGGTTGATGTCAGTTTTTGAGAGAAGAGACATTAGTTGTGTTCTGTTTTAGTATACTTGAAAACAAATAACGTATTTTCTTTAAGCTAGAAAAAATACTGACAGCAAAAGCTAATAATTAATCTGTCATTGATGACTTTTTAATTCTGTTCCAAGAAGGAATGAAAATCCATTCTATGTATAAAAAAGGATTTGCTACCTCGACCCTCGAGTTGGGGTCAATTTTCAACAGGTTCAATTTTCAACGTGTCGATGTCATAAGAGGTTTTCAAAATATTTTTAAAGCTGTTGAAAAATGACCCCGGGTATTAATTTTATGACTTTTGGTCTCAATTTTAAACGTTGAAAATTGACCCCCCGGGTCAATATACAACGTTGAAAAATGACCCCCGGGTCAATTTTCAACCCGGGTCAATAGTCTTCGTTACACCGGTACATTACATAATGCAGTTAAAATATCATAAATTGTCATCATTTCAATTTCCATTAAAACACGTAGGAACCGCTTGTTTCTGAATCTGCGATGATATAATTTCTAATATTCAGTAGAATTCACCATCCTCTTCCCTACAAACCTTACAGTCCCAATAGTTCATTTCTTTCATCCAAGGAGAACATCTGAGCATCTGCGGTAACAGGTGCATATCTAGTAAAATTACATGAATTAATTCACGTTTACTTGCCCGTAGAATGCTTGTTTTCAAAACCCAGTTTATATTTATTTATGATTTCAAATTGTTCGATATTCTCCTTATGTCAACAGGAAAACGAACGTCTTGGAACGATTTTAGTGAATACCGCTTCTGAAGAAACTCGACATTTCTATATGATTTTGATATTTTTTAATGAACATTTCATAGAAAAAATCTGAGCCTTTTTGAAATTTTTTTATCGATGCATTGGAAAAGATGTAAAAGTAAATAAAGAAGATGTATCTTTTCGAGAAATTAACAAAAATAGATACTTAAAAGATATATTCCTACCTCTTGCATCTTACACGAAATATTTTTATTTATACAATTTTTCGTTATTTAAGTAGTGGATTAAGACCACGATGAAAAGATTGCAATTCTAAGTTTGTATAATTAGGTGTTCCAGAATTAAAAAAATATAACCAAAACTCTCTCTCTCTCTCTCTCTCTCTCTCATTATGATATGAATATGATGATTGGAAATTCTATAGAATACCACAATCTCATTGCATGGTCATTCCTATGACTCAGAATTTACTGTTGAGTCATCAGTACCCTAGTACCTGTCAATGAGTAACGAGATGTTTAGAACGCATGCACAGAGAAGGTAAATTAAGAATGACAAATTCAAAATTCATGATTGCTTTAATTTTTAAAAAAGTAAAACACAATGTATGTTTTTGTTTCTAACTTTCATATAGAATGCAAAAATGGCAGGAAACGCATACAAGGAATGAGCAGGTGAAATATTGATGGCCTATTAATATTCTATGCGAATTGCATATTGATAATTCATATCAATTGATGGACAAAAGAGACAATATTGATTTTGTAGTTGTATCATAAATGATCGTTTACGGTTAACTCGATTGGTTTTTGTTTGAATATCCTAGGATATCTTTTTTGTTTGAATGTCTCTCTAAACTGTCGCTATAATTCGTCTTGTCTGTTGGTCAAGTTGACCCGAATTAGCAAACTCTCTATGATATTCAAGCATGTCACCACTGACAAAATGTTGGTTTTATGTTGAGAATCTTTCAAGTCCTGTAAATATTAGCCCACCAAAAGGATACAGATTGCATACACTTGGTTTTACCCTGAGCAGAAATCATTATTATCGATAAACGGTGATTATGAATGATCAATCATGTTAATGCTTACACCGATAGCGTTGTACAAATTCAAATACTGAACACTGAATATTATTTATCTTTTAATTCGTTGTTAATTATGCTTGAATTTTTGTGGTTAAGATCAGGAAATCGGGTAAAATGATACTAACATTAAGAAATAAAAACGAGCACATCACGAACAAGCAAACATTGTGCATTAAAAATGTTGTAGAAGTAGTCCCAGTGTAAATTCGAAAAAAGCAGAATGATTTGGTATGGTTAGGCTTTTGTTTGATGTTCTTTGTTTTTCTCTGCAATTAAATTTAATTAATGAATGTGTAGTGTTCTAAGTCCTATCAAAATGTACTGCAAGGGAAGTGCTTATAATTATATTTTTCTATTATCTATTGCAAACCCGAACAGAGGTATCAATTTAACAAGTTTGCTAGAGTATATTGCATTGTATTAATTAATATTGCAAGACGACACTATTTATCGAAAATTCATGATCTCACGCCAAGGAGGGTACCCTTTAGAATTTGTAGCCATAAAATAAAAAAAAAGAGATTGAATATTCACAACAATTAGGAAAAGAGTTCAGCTTATATAACCGGTACTGTGTCAATAATATTGTATGTTTCTAGTAATCATAAGCGAAATGTGATCTTGAAAATGTATATGTTTTGCGACCATCCCTACCGGTTTGGTTTTTGTTGTAATTTGTCACCTAGTTGGCGAGTGGTCCCGACAGAATAGGCATTGGTTAAATCGGTTGCCGCAACAAATTATACATTACTAGTTGTTTAGAGAAATAAATGTGATTGCACAGAAAGCTTTTCCAAGTAATTCGAGAGCTACATGTGAAGTGCATCTCAAACGTACAAAAAATGATCATCAGCTGGCTATCAGGAAAAAAAATAACTACCAAACTGATGCATTCAAATCAAATACGAAAAAAAAATGAAAAACCAAAACATGCATTGTTTGCGAATCAAATTCTTTTTTTGCGCACAAAATGGCACTGAATCCATTCGATGTTTAAAGAAAAAATGACATGTTACAAATTACCTTGAATTTTTATTTTTAAAATCACTTCTATGAGCGATTTTAGAATTCTTTTGTTGCTGTAAACAATCAAATATATAGATCCGAAGTGTTTTACAATAACATACAGGGTTCTTTTGTCACATTACTTTGTTTCTTTTCAAACATCGGAAAAAAGATAGCATGGTTGTCATTCATTTGTCAATTTATGTTTAAAGTACATAACACAAAGTCACGGACACTCTGAGATAAGAAAAAAGATCAACGTTTTGTATTTATGTGACCACCCCCTTGATTTACCAATTCAATGTTGTTTTGATCATATTGAGATTATTTCATTCCTTTTAAATGTCAAAAGATCCGGTGTTATATAGTGCTTTTCCCCCTAGCCATCTTTCCCCCCGGAATAATGGCTATATAGCAGTTTTCCCCCCCCGGAAAAATGGCTATATAGCAGTTTTTCCCCCACGGAAAGCTGACCATATAGTGGGTTTTCTCCCTTTTTATAGCCAGATTACCCCCGAGGAAAACCTACTATGTAGTAGATTTTCCCCATGTTTTACAATCCGGTAATGTTTATGGCGGGCCATTCGTGGCAATAATTTACAATATCCGAGATGATATTGATTACTTCTAATAAAGGGTAATAAATGCATTTATTAGTATAATACATAGTATAAGATACACGTTTTTTTCACCCTTGATATGAGCAAAGGCACACAACTTGACCACATTCCTGTAACATCACCCTTAATTCCACCCTTTGTTACACCTTTTTGGAACACTTTTGCACCATATATTCGGATTTCGGAATCCCTCGGATTTTTTCATTTTAAATGATGCATATCAGCAGTTTTGACCATGAAGTTATGATATGAATATTTTTTATAGAAGACGTCACAATACATTTGAGTGTCGAAAATACGCCGGTTTGGAGTTGGGAAAATTAGGATAGAGCTAGATAAAGTTTTTTTCAATGAAATATAAACGAGTTATCTATCAAAAATATAATAAAAACAACATCTTTGGTGCATGATTTATGTGGGATCTGAAGGTAGCGACTAGCAGAAAAAATACATAAGCAAGTGTTAGATTTGAATTATTATTTGAAGGAAAGAATTGAAATTGTTTGATGTACACCCTTTCTAAAATGGGCGACATATTCGTTAATTTGTTAAAAGAAAGATGTAAATATAAAGAAAAAAATATTTGCTTTCTTTGATTTCATGTGGGTTATCATTAACATGATCTTAGCGCTACAAATAATAAAGATTAAAAAAAATTAATCGCTTCCGGTGACAACAGGATGTAACGACGAACGCTTTGATATATCAAATCCGTCCGTAAAGATAACAGTAACTTTATATAACTCTGAAAAAAAAACCCCTTAAGCATTGAAGATAAACCGGAAGATATTGTGATTAACGCTGCTTGGTCCGATTTTTTATCAAATTTTGTGACCGCTTTTAAATGATGGTTATACTAAGTATGTGTATTGCATTGCAGTGGTTTCCCCGGTCAATCAAGCCATATTTCAATGAAAAAATGATGTACAAAATTTGTTCAAAAAACAAACGACACAAAAAGGGTATCGCGTTATTTCGCCTCATATTGAAATTCGCCCCTGGCGTGGAGACGGCTATGATTGTATTACGACTTTGACATGATGTCATCGCTATAAATAAAGGTCATAATGTTTTGGCAAATCAAAATTAAACCCTTTGTACATTTTGTTCACTAATATTTCTGAAGTTTGCTTTGTTTACAATCGATGCATAACATGCGGGTTGAATAAACCTAATCATGCGGGGGACGAAACTAAACGGTTCCCTTTTCTAAACATTCCCATGATGCAGTTTGGTTTGTTTGTTTTGTTTTTTTGTATGTCCATAAAGAAAATATTTTATTTACTTTGAATACTTCTAACTTTGAAAGGAGACCGATTCTGCTAGTGTAAATAGGCGAAAGTCTATGACTTTTTAAGATAATTGGTTTGTATTTAAAATTATTTGATACAGTAATAGCAAAAAAATCGGACCATGCAGCTTTAATGTTCTCGAGTATTTACGACTTCGATCAATTCAATCTAAAATCATACGAAACAAAAATTTATAAAAAATACGATTCATTTGATTTCGAATTTCGCACATATGCACATTATACGTACATTAATTTTGTAAGTCCAAAATATCAAATGAATAATTCTTATCAAATCTTAGGTATGAACAAAGAATATTTCTTGCCCACTCCGATAAAAACCGTTTTATAAATGTAATTTTTTTTTATCTACTTGGATGTTATAAATATTTTGGAATGATATCAATCATCTTGCCTCGATGAAAATTGGTTAAGGTCTTAACACACTATTCCGTCATAAGCGATCCTTCAGTTCTTTCACAAATTCTCTAAACAAAGGTTTAGCCTGGACAAAATTAAGGACTGATAAATTTATTTAAAAAATTCTCAAAGCATTTTTCATTTGCAAATTCAGAACATAGTTATGCATATGAGTATATATATTGTCAAACCATGTAATTTATCAAACAATTACCTAAATTAAGTTCTATGTATTCCATGACACATATGTTCAATTTCCAGAACTATTTATAAAAAATAATAAATCGGCCAAACGAAACTCAACCTGTACAGATGAATGCAGGTATATGCAACCTTGGAATGTACAAACATTGATTTTAATTTCTACTGAGTTTCCATAAATATTTGTATAAAATTTGAGCCACAAACGTGAGGGAGAAACCCTACTATGGGGGAAAACCTACTATATAGTAGCTTTTTCCCCCGGGGGAAAGGCTACTATATGGCAGGTTTTCCGGGGGGAGGGGGGAAGCTACTATGCGGGAAAAACTGCTATACAACACCGGCTCCCCGAAGTTTGATCACCACCTATATGGTACATTTATTAGTTTTCCTTTTTTAATTGAAAGACTTACAATTTTTAATTTTGACTGAATAACTAATTAGATAATCGGTTTATGATGACATATTCTTAAAAGTTTGACTGTTACCCGAGTACACTGTTGGATATTGTCGGCTGTTTCCTGTAAATGTTGTGTTGACTATATAAGAAGGGGTCTCTCAAATTCCTCGGTAGATATTGGCGTAATCCACTAGATAATGTAATTAAAGCAAATCTCGAGGAGCATAAAAAAGACAACAAATTACGCCAACTTGATAAAACAATTTCAGAGTTCATTTCAGAGGATTCATTAAAATAGTTTTTTTGGTGATATTTTTGTATTCTCTCAGTCGCAATAGAGGTAATAAAAACACATTCAAACACCGTTGTTACAACGCACTTTGAAAAATTACGCACTTTGAAATTTTTTTTCAAAGTGCTTTAAATTTGGGACCATCTTAACGCACTTTGAAAAAATAATTTTTTTTTTCAAGGTGCGTAAATATCGACGATATCAACGCACTTTGAAAAAAAAATTGTCGATTTCTTGAACTTTAAGATAGAATTGGTAGTAAAATTTATTCCTGTTATGACGTCCAAGTCATACACAAATACATCCATCCATCCATCCATCCATCTACCCACACACACACACACACACACAGACACACACACACATATATATATATTTACGAGTTAATACTTTTCTGGCTCAAGAAATGGATTTTTGCCATTTACCTACTGTGAAGATAATGTGACTCATGACTTAGTATTTAAGAATAGACATGCGATTTTTTTAAAAGCAGTAATTCTAAATCAAATTTCTCTAAATTTCAACAAAGGCATAAATGTCAATAAGGCATCTCCTTCTTCGTTATTTTTTTTTGTGTGTGTATAAAGAATACTTTTTTAAAAAAACAAATAGCCCTCGCTCATATTACGTATTATAGATCCATATTTCAAAATCCCTGTCTACGCGATTCTTAGGACGAGTTCATATTTTTCTTTTCAAATTGAAGGGCTATTTCAACAGAAGTATCAAGTATGGATCAGCGCATGAGAAGTCTCCCTTGCTGAAAGAATGGATCGCCGTATCGGTTCATCGAAAACGAAATATCAATAATATTACATATATAAACACAACTATACATCTAAATGTTTAAAAAAAAATAAGAATTTATTTTTTCAAAGTGCGTTAAGAGTCATGATGTAAAAAAAAATGTTGGTCTACACTCATAACGCACTTTGAAAAAATATTTCAAAGTGCGTTGATTTGGACCAAAATTTAACGCACTTTGAAATTTTTTTTCAAAGTGCGTTAATTTTGTACAAAATTTAACGCACTTTGAAAATTTTTTTCAAAGTGTGTAATTTTTTCAAAGTGCGTTGCCACACACCGTGCATGTGTACAACCTAATACTACGTCTTTACAACTACCGAATGTTTGCGCTTAACATACATGTTCATGGGTAATATTGGAGTTTACACTTTTAATTACCTTTATGTCATATTGTTTTCATTAAATACAAGTGTGCATGTTAAATTAATCAATGTAGATCAAACCTTCAACCCCCCCCCCCCCCCAAAAAAAAAACACAAAAAAACCCACAACGCCAAACAAACTAAAAGTAATAACTGATCAACAACAACAACAACAACAATAATAACAAAAACAGCAAAAACAACACATACAACAATATCAAACAAATAAACTGAAAACAAAAATCGAAAACAAGTTTAACTAAGTATAATGGAATATAAAATATCTGATTGAAATAAATCAACCTTGATGAAGTTTTCAACTAGCTGCACATTGCTTATCTGAATATGTTAATCAAAGACACTGGGCTCTACTCACAGGAATACTTAGTATTTCTCATATTGATGTTTCCTATGATACTCATATCAAACATGGTTTTTTGCAGTGTGTGGCAAGTTTTATCTGCTTTTGGATTGTTACAGAAACGATTCTTCTGTAGGAATACACAAGGCATTTATTTGTTGGTGGAACTTACCATATTGACGTACAGTTTTGGAATGGATACTGATTAAAACTCCTTAAGGAATCTATTGTTCTGCCACACTGACACATGGAATGATAACTACTCTCTATAGGCCACAAACGTACCGGAAAAACACTCACGTATTCAGACAGAGAACATATAATGAAATAACAGACGTTTTGAAGTCTTGAATCAACATTAATCTACATACAGGTACTTTATAAAATTATGATAATGCCATGTATCGATGTGCTGTTACAGAGAATAAAAAACTTTGTGAATTAAACTACAAAAAAAATAAAAATAATAAAATAAAAAATATATTTGAATAATGTTTTGATCACTTAATCACTAAATTCAATGTTTCATTAAAAGTGAAAAAGTGATTTCATCCTGTGTTGAAAAACTATGAATTCCCCCCCCCCCCCAAAAAAAGAAGAAAAATTTCACTTGGTTGGGCTTTCCATTTGATTAAATTAGACCTTTTATTCATAGCAAAGCAATAGTGATAATTTTCTATCAATATTTAGAATTTAAAAAAAAAATTGAATTTTAATTTAATTTTCAATTTTCACTTTTTGCATGAACTAAATATTCAACAGAATATTTATCTTTTTCTGAAGATATTCTTTTTGTTTTACTTTTCATTTTTTTCTTTTTACCAATCAAGACAGAAGTAAGCTGTTACTAATTTTTTTATTGTAAATAAATTGTATGGAGAGAAAAAATAGGTTTTTTGTTTGTTTGAGAATTCGTATGTAATTAACATATTCTAAAACTTGTGTCTCTAATTTAAAACTCTTGTGACCTTTTTATTCATTGTTTTAATTTGTGAACTTGATTTATTACTATATTAATTTTGTGTAGCAATAAACGTGATATTTTTCTATGCCATTATTACGCTAACAATATAGTTCTGGATAGAATTTAAACTTTATTTACTAAATACATGTTCTTCTATACCATCTGTATAATTGTGAGAAGGTTCCTTAAATCACAATACAAAAGACCTTCATGTGAATATACTTTATTATATTTTCAGTCATAAACCTGACAAGACTCTTTCCCTAAAAAGATAGTAATAATGTAATGAATTCAACTACAGTTTTGGTGTACCCAAGTGTTATTGATGAAACGTTTGTCTTTGGGATTAATTAATTTACAAAATGTTAGATAAAACTATGAAAAGATATACAATGGTTATAGCTTAATCAAAATTTATCGAACAAAACTGAATAAAAACCATTCAAAGAACTCGATATTGAATTAAAAAGGAGTGGCAGCTGTCAGTACTAGTGAGGACCACACAGGAAACGGACCAATATTACAGAGTGTTCGATGAAACAGTCATTATTATTATTATCGACACACCTCTTTAGAATCTTGCAAGTGCTTTACACAAAGATGAGAAATCTATAATTTTATTTAATTAAACTTGATGGATATTTTAAGTGTTCACAATAAGAATTTTACGTATTTTAGACTCTTCAAATCAGTTGCAGATAACTGGTGTCTAAATATTGCGAAATAGATTTATTACTGATTAGAAGGGATCCTAATGATGTAAGCTTTATTAGAACAAAGAAACAAGTTGCTGTAACAAGCGATTGAAACGAAACGTTATTAGAATTACCTCTTTAATACATAATCTGTAATTTGTTCGGTATGTTAACCAAAATTCTTAGCTATGCCTTTTGTATTTATCAAAGCAGAAGGAACATATGGCAGTTTTAAAGTATAATTAAAATGTTCTAAATTCCCAAACGGTTCCAGACATAGATATTTTGCAACTATTTTAGTGTTTAGTTGATAGAGATTGATTGATAGCTGTTCAAAACTAAGTGGAAATACTCACATTCGATCACATCTTCGACTTAACAATGTCAGCATTTTGCCACTACCATGGACTTTGTAACTTACCGTCACCTTCAACTATAAACTGGGCTTTAATACTTTAAACGTTCAACGCTCGTAGAAGGGACTTTTTGTATATCACAGCTATTGGTGCCGCGGATGAATTTCATTTGGGAGGAACATTTATCAAAATTTTAATTTCTAATTTTCATCTGAACTTTCTTCCCTTGACTTTTCTATACGAAATACATGAGATCGTATTGCCACGGTTTACAAACTCGTGACTTTCATTTTGATTTTGTGAAAAAAGGATATGTACACTAAAGATACGGACAAATTTTTACACCCCTTCACTTGATGATCTTTTAAATGAGCTTATAAAGCATGATACTTCTGTATATGTTATGTCTGACAAAAACAAACTTCACTGAATATAAATGCTATGAGGTTTTTTTTTTATCACAACTAATTATGTAAGTGCACATGTATGGATATAATGTACATGGATCCCTGATCAATATATTATTTAGGCAAAAGCAGTTGTTTAATTATTTCTTAGGTTTACGTAAACGATACACAAATAGGGAATTCAATCGATGTTTTGGTATACGAATTAGACTAAAGGTGTGTACTGCATCGATGCAACTACATAAATCATAATATCAGAGTGCAAAGAATGATTATCGTAGTGACAAAGTGATTTATAGGATATGAGTTATTACAATAGCAGATTATTCTAAACACATTTGTTGGCATACTCACGGCTGGCGGAATGAAGCAGAAATATATGTTGATACTTTTTCATACATCGTCTTCATGAAAATGAGGTATAAGACAAAAAGAGACAGTTGTTTATGCAACAAATCAACTCTCTTTAGAATGAATTTGCGGACGTTAACACAGCAACCGTTATCGTGCAGTTTTTCAACCCGAATGAGGACTCACTTGTTTCTACAATAGAATTTCAGAATCAAAGTTAAAACAATGTTACATACGTATATATGTAAGTGTTTGAGTAGTCTCTGCAAAAAACAAAGCTACTAAAATAAATACCCGTTTACTGGTTTCGTTTGACAGAGAACTAGACAGCTTCTCACCCATGGAGTACTGTTGCTGTAGTCGAATACCATGTCGATATGTCTTAAAGTGACCAAACTTTTGTATATGTTACACTAATACATTGTAAATTAAATCCCGTAAAAATATCTATAACAAACGTTGTAATAAATAGTTTGAATTCTTTAAATAGCACAATTTTACTCAACAAATTCATCTCCATATTTTTGACGTGGTTTGAACCAATCGCTACGTGTAGCTCAACTGATTGTGTAGAAAGTGTTCATGTAAAAGGATGATATATTTCTGAACACTTACAGTGAAAATATATTATATATATAATATATAATATATTATATTATACAAATATTGACTGGGGTTGAGGGAAACATTGATTATATTAGCCCCTGAGGGACGAAAATATTGCCCAACGCGAAGCGGAGGTCAATATATTCGTCCCAAGGGCGCTTATATAATCAATGTTGTCCGAAAACAGTCAACATTTGTTTTGTTATATGAAGAAACATATCAAAAATCAAGAAAGGATTTGAAAACAGATCGTCGTAATTTTCTCAGCTCGACAAAAAATTCACGAATTCAATTTTGCGCAAAGTCCATTTCCAAAATATCGTCGGCATCAAACGGTCACTGTTGATATTCCATCGCTTGTAGGAATTAAGCTACAGATGTTCTATCTAATTTTACTTTACAATAATTCGCAAATCCTTATATCCGTTATGATAGCAAACCGTTGCATTTCACGTCCGTTGTTTACTTGCCTTGACTGGTTGCCTATTATGACGTCACCTTGTTTTTGAGTCGCGAAGATTTCTTTACGTCACTGTTTATAAATCAACGAATCAGAAGCGATTAATTAAAATAGACTATTCTTTGGATATTATTCCTAGCCGGTCAATATTTGTATTTTTACATGTTTATCCTAATATACGGTGAATATCACTCATATAACAAATTTTTGATATTACACTGTGTATTCTTACGCCATGTGACGTCATAGTTAAATATTAGGTAGGTGTAGGCGGTTGATTGACGTAGAATGAAAAAAGTACAAAAACAACTTAGTTGAAAAGTGTGGAGTTGTACATGTAAAGCATTTAATGCCGTTTTATTAATTTTTTTATGAATTGATAAAAATATGATCAAAAATCAGAAAGACGACCTCATTGGATGAAGCTGTACCACTCAGTCAGCCGAAAGCGGCCTAAAAGTTTATTGATAATGACTGAAAGGCATGGTTATACCATTCAGTCACCATTCCCTCATTTTGGTCAATATCAAGTCGATTGAATGGTAGGATTTCATTTTATCTTCAGTTAAAATTATCATGTATATTCTATCAACAGAAAAAAGCGTGACCAAAAAGATTATCAATTATTAATCAGATATAACGTTATGTTTACTCAGATTGCAAAGCTTGTCCATTATTAAATTGACTGAGTCATTTTCAGTCCCTTAGAATGACCAATGCATAAGTAGCTCCTATCTGAATTGGTTTTGAATATCTCGAGTCAGATATGGGAATAGTACTCATACTAAAGTATCAAGGTTACCCTGACTCTTGAAAGAAACTTCGTGAAAATGAAGCATTTTTTCAGAGAAAAATCATTACTAGTTTAATATGCATGTTAAATGAACGAGATTATTAACTATAAATTACAGAAATGTGCTAAAACACCGAGCATTAATTTTACATTAACGTAATCAGAGTCTTGTTTGCGCTGCTACATACATTGAAATATCATAACGGTTCAAAATGATGCATTCTTACTGCGATCGTACAGAAATGGAGTTCTAATTTGCAGGCAATTTTCCCGTCACTTTATCAATGAACTGTTCTGTAGATATTTCTCTCACCGTTATGTTAATCTTAAATTGATCTAAATCTAAAATATTTGACTCTTGTTCAGGACGTTTGAAGCTTGCTTTGACCCTCATGAGCAGTTTGCTTATGCTTATTTTAAAGAGAGGCACGAGTTTTTTCCCTAAAACAAAAGAACTGACCATAAGTAAATCAATGTGCACATATTTTAAAAATTATGATTTTAAGTTAACAGGTATGTGTTGTATTTCCATTATAAGAGCTTTACCGATGATGTATAAAATAAATATTAAATTTCATTTATAGTTTTTGAGAAGAGGATCACCATTGTAAATGAGACTTTATATATATATATATATGTATATATTTATATATATATATATATATATATATATATGTGTGTGTCTTCAATCAATCACTCTCCCACTCTATCTATCTATCTATCTATCTATCTATCTATCTATCTATCTATCTGTAAAGTGACTTTTCATAATATCTCTTTATAGCTTTTTTTTTAATTAAATACATATGATTTAAATTAATGACGCATGAAGTCATCTTTAGGTTTTGAACATCTTTAAAAGAATAATATAATTCATCATTTTGCATTTACTGATGTTCAATACCCATGATTTCGCTTTAATTTTCATCGCAACACATTGTGTGATATAACTTTTGAAATAATCCACAGCGTTGAAGATTACAACGTAAAATCTACATTAGAGTTGATGAAATGTGCGTCAATGTTGACACCTGTATGTATACAAATATGACTGACCAATGATCTTTAATAATGAAGAACATTCAACCGCCGGTTTATATCAGAGATGATGACGCAGGATTACCTCAATTTCGAAAAAAGGTAAATATTGTTGACTTCAGAAGTTCAATGTCCTTCTTGTGAATTGTTTTTGTCCTATGCTAAGTTCTAAGATGCACGATAAAGGAGATACAACTCTTGTTGTTTAGAGATACGCAATTTATTTTACATCCTTTAAGAGGGTCATGGTCGATTTTAGACATGCTGATCTTAAAATTTCTAAAACATTAACAAAATCTTATGGTTTATTTGTTGACCAACCAGCTTTCTTATATTTTGATATTAAAGGAAGTTCTCTCAAAGCAAGAAAGATTATTTTTCCTTAATCTTATTTGTCAAGATTCTCCAGTGCCATTTGAATAATAATGAATTCCATTGGCACTGTAAAATCTTTATTAAAAGTATAAACGGCTTAGTGTAAACAAAATACAACAAAGAAAAAATGTGAAATAGTCATCAAAGTCATCAAAAATCATAACATGTATTTTGAATTTTTTTTAAACTGCTTAATGTAAAACTGTGAATTCACATTTTATGTTAATATACATACACGCTCTTGTAATAAATATTTAAATTGTAAAAAAAAAAATATGTGACAAATTCAATTTTTTATCAACAATATTTGATATTAAAAACCATCTAAGAAACAATATTTGGTTAATGTATGTAGTTTCTTTTTATCAATTTTTGATATGTCATTTCAATAAACCTTATATAAATTTAGGTCAGAGCATACAGTGCAGTTCGATAGAACCTTTCGATAAGATAATAGAGTATTCAGGCTAACAATCAATTGAAACTGTAAAATGTATGTTGCTCTTTTACGTCTCTTTCTTCTTTCCGTTTTTGATTGCCATACATCAGGCTTACTGAACCATGATGATCCAAGAATACCAAACGTAGATGATGTTTTGGACAGTTTGAATGATAATGATCTGGTTCCCGAGAAGAAATTTGCAATCGGTGATCTGAAGACGGTGATTCTGGCTTTACAGAAGGATTACACATCACAGTCGCTGACCCTGAAGAGTGATTTTGAACTTTCATTGAGATCCCAACAAAATCGTATTCGGAATCTAGAGAAGAAAGTACCTTATCAAGAAAAACTCAAACACAGCCGGGAAACAATCAACAGTCACACGTACACAATGCTAGCAACGACGTAGAAGCTTACAACTCGACCAAGTACTATTCCCTTGATATAAAAGAAATGCAGAAAGAAAATTAGAGCGAAGAGATGTTAGGGCGCTCTAAACGTGAAAGACAAGGTAGTAAACAATTTACGATATGAAATTTACTCTGCTAGGTTACTACAGGTCAAAATTTTAAACAACTACTATTTTGTTGATTTTATTTTGACAGAAAGGTTGCTTATTCAAGAAATACCGACGTCTAGCGCAGTGGTTGTATTCTATGCCTACATGTCTAAAAGTCTGCCTGCCGATGTAGCCACTCCACATCATGTCCTATATTTGATGTGGTTCAAACCAACATCGGCAATGCCTACCACTCGTCCACAGGGGTGTTCAACGTTCCCGAGACAGGCGTTTACGTGTTCATATGGAGTTTTATGAATGGGAATTCGGCTTATCACTCTACCCAGCTAATGATTGATTCAAAGGAGTGGGGAGTAGTTCATATAGCAGAACATTGTTCGCTGGATGGAAACTACTTTAAACATCATTATGTTTCAAAAAGAGTCTTGTTTTTCTTTACTTATTCGACTAGGACTGCTAACAACACTATCAATTGAAATTGTTATTTTTCGGGATAACCAGTTCCTTCGTCAGGTCACAAAAATAAGTAACATAATATAAACAAACAAACTAAAATCTATCACTACAACTTAAACTACCCCCCTACCAAAAAATATAATAAAGAAAAAAACTATAAAAAGCAGCTACTACATCGTGTAATGTTTGCTCAGCTATTAGAAACAAAAACGTCATCTCCCTTGTTAACATGGGCAACAGAAAGAAAAAATGAATCTGGGGTCTGAACAAGTTTTAAACATCTATTGGGCGATGTGTTGTCTAATCTCGCTTTCACTACTATGTCCTTTAAGTTCCTTGGGCATTTAAACGCATCCATTTGTGGATTCTTAAAGAGGTTTGCCATTCTATGATTAGTGAAAAGATGGGCAGATTATTTCTTAGGATGATGTTTAGGTTCGTAAGGTCATGGTGATAGGTAGTGACAAGTGGAACCCTGCTTTTGTCAGTTTTCTCTTTGAATTGCAAAAGGGTTTCATGTCTTCATGTCTCATCGATTACAGATTGCACCTTGTAGACTTTATAACCTCGATTACACAGATTGAGTTTTAATATCTGTTCTTCAAAGATTTCATTAGAAGAACCAATTCGTCTGATTCGGGTAGTTAATCATGAAATACAAGAACTTCTAAAGAATTTAAAATGTGCAAAATATTAAAACTATAAAATGAAAATTATTATTGTAACATGTAATAAATGATTAAAAGTAAAAAAAAAAAGTACTTTAACAAGCTATATATTTTGTCGTATGAACATGTTTTTTCAAATTCATTAGTTTAGACGGGAAAGATGGTCATGAATTATACAGTTTATTTTCCTCTTTTTCCTGTAGATGGTACACACTACACTGAATTTGATCAACAAAATGAAAGTAGTTTCAAAGAAAAAGTTAAAATGTTAACACATAACGTAAAACACACCAATGGACGAACAGGGAAATAAATAGGTCACTTCTTATGTTTTTTTTTATATAAAAATCTTTTACTTTGGCTGATTATAGTTTCACTTATTGTAGTCTCCAAATAGCTGCAAATAGATCATCTACAAGATACCGGCCTCAACTCCTAATAATACATGAACACAGTATTTACCGTATTGATGTTTCCTATCGGACTCATATCAAACATGGTTACTTGCAGTGTGTTTTGAGTTTAATCTGCCTTTGGATTGCTACCAAATACGATGCGATTCTTCTAGAAATACAAAAATTCATTTGTATGCTGGTGGAACTTCTCATATTGGGGTACAATTTTGGAATCGATACTAAATTCTTAAGGTATCTAGTGTTCTGCCATAATGATGCAAATAATAATATCAATTCTCTAAAGACCAAGAAAAACACTCAGGTATAAAGACGAAGAATATATAATGAAATAACAGAAGTTTTTAAGTCTTCCATCAACATAAATAAATACTTGTATAATGCTATTTAATTGAATATTGCAGCCAACTACATTTTTTGCCATTGCCATTTTCCCTTCCTGATTGACTTCCAGCCAATAGTAATTAATAACACCAAATGTATGTTTACATATTTATTACTGAAACAACCATAAAATCATACAATACATACATGTAAATGTTGGATTGAAATGGCCGCAAATTTTGCAGGAGTCAAGGGAGACAACTAGGATACCTTAACAAAATGGGCAAGCTAGTGGCCTCGCTAATGCGAGTGCCATGAAGCCCCATGCCTGACATGCATGGTGGCTAGGCATACAAGCTGCACAGCTTTTACACCCTGCCTCTGGCTTGCTACCTGGTTTAACTTTTTAACACCACAAGCTTGTAGCCTCTCCTCCTTTTTATAGAGGTAGAGGGGGGTCTGAGCACTGAAATGCTGCAGACCCCAAGCAGTTTAGGAACACATTACACACATTTGCTCAATGGCATTTAACTTCCATGTTAACACACCGCCATGAGACCCCCTCATGCTTTATGCAGATGGGCAGAGACAACCAGGTTAAGCTACTGCAGAGGTTATGTCTCCCTTGACCCCGCCACTAACATCGATATGATGTTCCCCACTAAAAACATTTGCCCCCTTTGAAACGTGTGTTACTAAGGGCCTATGTTCTAATCTACTAGCAAGTGTACTGCACTATAAAAACAACTAATTCATCCAAAAATCTTCCCCTTTCCCCTTAAAATGAATTCTAAACCCCCTTGGATATTGTTTAAATAAGCCTTGTTTCCCCTTTCTGATAAATGGGTTCCATCGTACCTAAACAAACCAGTTTGGTGAACATTAATATTTTTGTCATGAACAATGCAAGCCCCGTTTACTTCAGATGTAATAAATTTTCTAATAGCCTTGTTTACATTGCGCCGTTTTAAATCAATCTTAGCCCCACCCTTGCCTAAGGGGGCCCCATGCCAGTAGAGACGGGGAAGCATAGTTGACCAAATAAGTAATGTTTTCGGAAGCATTACAATATAGCGATACAAACTACATTGAATTTCATGCGAAAATCGCAGTGCTGTATTGCCAGCTGCTGTAAGATCATTGGATCCCGCATGAATGACCAAGACATCAGGGTGTGGTTGGTTTTTAATCTCATCAGAAATAAGTTTGTCCAGGTCTTTCCAGTATAGACCCCTAATTCCTTTCCAGGTAATGTCCACGCCAAGGTTCAGGTTCTTTCCACCTGGTCTCTTCACTGCTTCCTCCCCGGCCCAAAACGGTATTGAGGTTCCCACTATCCAGACTGTTTTGAAATCTGGAATACTTTTGGCAAAATTAGCCTGTATTCCATTACAAATAACAATGAATTTACAATCTAATATAATTTTGAAAAGCCCTTGATTCCCATCCGCCTTAAGCTTTAATTTATGATTCTGAAACCCCTTGTTTTGCAAGATCTGTAGCTCTGCCTATTCTAAAGCTATGTGGTCTAAAATGTCCCTGAATGCCATTAAATTAGAGAGTCTTTTGCAGCATGAAATTAAATTGGTATCTTGTTATGGCTTTGTCATCCATATGAGTAAAAAATAGAAGAGAGCCGCTGTCGGGGCGTAGGCGTAAACATTTTAGTACCCAACTTACTGGACATGTGTCAGCATTGGGTTGTGTAGATATGTGCAACGTGGTTGCATTTCCCATCTGATCTGTTTTTGACCTTGGAATTAAAATACTGACATTTTTCCCCTCAACTGAGATGTGTGCCCTGTGGATGGCCAAGACCTCACTTACCCTAAGCAAACCGTGATAAGTGATGGAAAAAATAGTGTAGAATAATACACTCTCGTAGGGGGATCTGCAAATAGATGGCAATGCTAATATGAGCCTTTGTAAAATGGATAAAGTTAAAGGAATTCGCGGATCTGTTGTGACGCCTCGCTTTTTATGGAGACCCTGCAAGGCTTTTTTTTTTTAACAATAAAGGATTCGGTGTTATCTTGGATGCCTCTTAATTTGTAAATATAAGATAGAGCACTAATATACAGAGCAGCTGTTCTGTACGCTGTACCTGAAATGGACAAATGGGCAATAAAATTAAGTAAGTGATCAATAGGAATTGGAAAAACCAATGTTAACCCACAACCGTTCAGAATTTTTTTAAAATTGGTCAAAGCTCCTTGATAGGCTTTATGGGTGTTTGTTGAAATGGAGCCCTGGACGAGCCTGTTAGCTTCAGTTCTTAAATTTCCCAAATGTTCTTGGAGTTCTTCAGTTCTTAAATTTCCCAAATGTTCTTGGGGAGTGGTGTTGGCCATGGGTCTGCTGTTGGTGCTAGCTCCCGGAATTTGCCCCACTGTGAACGAGAGAGACAATCCGCGATAGAATTTAACTTAGATGGTATGTGTTTTGCTTTTAATAAAATATTGTATTTGAGACATGTGAGAACGAGTTTCCTTACAATTTTCATGACCCTATGTGATTTTGATGTTGTGGTGTTTATAACCTGCACAACTGCATTGTTATCAATGTAGAACAAAATTTTGGAGTTGGCAAAACGCTGTTTCCACAGCTCAAGAGCTATCTGCACTGGAAAGAGTTCTAGGAAGGTCATATCTCGAGTTTTGCCCTGAGCAAACCAACAACTTGGCCAATGGGCATATGCCCACTTGCCTGCAAAAGATTTACCAAATCCCCCCGCTTCTCCCCCTGCACTGTCGGTAAAGGGTTGTAAAGTGTCGTTATTGACCCATGTGCCCTCTTTAATGACTGAAATACCATTGAAAGACTGGAGAAATGTGAGCAAAACTTGTAGGTCAGCTTTCATTTCCGCAGTCAATCGTGTGTGGTGATGCGGTTTAGTGAGACCAATGGTTGCGTCAGTTAGGCGTCGACAAAAGGCCCTACCTGGAGCTATGACTCTACATGCAAAATTCAAAAGCCCTAGTAATGATTGCAGTTGTTTAAGAGTTGCCTTCTTTAATTTCATGACCTCGGTGATCTTTAGTCTAATCTCATGAATTTTTTTTATTGGCAATTTCATGATCATTTCTATAGTATCAATTTCAGTGCCTAAAAAAATGAGCACTTGGGTTGGTTGTACTGTTTTTTTCATTTGCAATTGGGACTCCGAGGTCACTGCACAGCAACAGAAAGGTGTCCAAGATTTTTTTGCTTGAATTAAAATCTTGGCCACAAAAAAGGAAATCATCTAGATAGTGTAGAATCGACAGATTTTGTGCATAAACCTGTGTCAGCCAATGAAGAAAGCTAGCAAATCTGTCCCAGATTGCACAACTAATCTTACAACCAAATGGCAGCCTCTTGTCATAATAGTAAGCATTGTTAAAGAAAAAACCTAACAGATCAAAATCAGTGCTGCTAACTGGTATTAGCCGAAAGGCTGATTTAATGTATGACTTTGCAAGATATGCCCCACTTCCTAATCTGGCAATCATGGCAGCAGCGTCGTCTATAGTTGAATAGGTCACAGAGCTCTGTTCAGAATCAATAAAAGAATTAATAGAAGCAGCTTCTGGATAAGATAAGTGGTGAATAAGACGATAGCCACCATCCTTTTTGGGCACCAGACCTAGCGGAGAAACCTGAAGTGTTGGAAAAGGTGGTTGCTTAAAGGGGCCTGTCACTCTCCCCAGTGAAATTTCCCTGTCAATCTTTTGCTCTGCTACTGAATACCGTTTGCCTAAACTTGGTAGATTTTTGAAAACCTAGGTAATCTAGGGCCAAAATATTGTAATTTGAAACCGTGCATAAAGCCTTGCGTTAGAAAATGATAATCCAAGTAGTTTTGGGTATGATAAATAATTCTGTCTAATTTAATATGGGTCTTGCTCAACTTATAAAGCTGACTTGTTGTTGAAACAGTTGGAAGCTGGGTGTTTGGCTCCGCATTTTCTACAGATGTGCTTGAATCTGCATCTGGGGAAAAATTGCACCTTTTACCTTGATTAAAATGATAGCAATACTGAATTGCAGTAGATGTGCTATTTTCCCCTGAAAATTGCTTAGCATTGTT
>WFKH01011925.1:88394260-88422248 GCA_016163765.1 Magallana hongkongensis
AAAAAAAATATGGGGCTGATTCAATTTTCTGTCAATAATATTTGATATAAGAAACCATCTAAGAAACAATATTTGGTTAATGTATGTAGTTCCTTTTTACCAATCTTAGATATGTCATTTCTCTAAACCTTATATAAATTTCGGTCAGAGCATACAGTTCTGTGCAGTTCGATAGAACCTTTAGATAAGATAATAGAATATTCAGGCTAACAATCCAGGATTAAAACTCTGAAATGTATGTTGTTCTTTTACGGCTCTTTCTTCTTTCCGTTTTTGTTTGCCATACGTCAGGCTTACTGAACCATGATAATCCAGGAACACCAAGCTTAAATGATGTTTTAGACAGTTTGAATGGTAATAATCTGGTTCCCGAGAAGACAATTACAATCGGTCATCTGAAGACGGTGATTCTGGCTTTACAGAAAGATTACACATCCAGGTTAAATACTCTGAAGAGTGATTTTGAACTTTCATTGAGATCCCAACAGAATCGTATTCGGTATCTAGAGAAGAAAGTAGCTTACCAAGAAAAACTTATAAACTTTCTAGAAAATGGCGAATCTTTTAAGAGTCGTCAAACACATCCAGAAAACAACCCACAGCCACATGTACAGAATGCAAGCGACAACAGAGAAGCTTTCAACTCGACCGGGTACTATTCTCTTGATATAAAAGAAATGCAACAGGAAAATTGGAGCAAAGAGATGTCGGGGCGCCCTAAACGAGAAAGACAAGGTAGTCAACAATTTACGATATGAAATTTACTCTTAGGTTACTACATGCCACCTTTTTTTAACATCTACTATTTTGTTAATTTTATTTTGACAGAAAGGCTGCTCATTCAAGAAATACCGACCTCTAGCGCAGTCGTTGCATTATATGCCTATATGTCAAAGGATCTGCCTGCCAATGTAGCCACTCCACATCATGTCCTTATATTTGATGCGGTTCGAACCAACATCGGCAACGCTTACCACTCGTCCACAGGGGTGTTCATCGTTCCCGAGACAGGCGTTTACGTGTTTGTTTGGAGTTTTATGAATGGCAGCTCGGCTTATCACTCTATACAGCTAATGGTTAATACAGCGGAGTGGGGTATAGTTCATGCCCATTCTAGTTCGGCCACTTATATGCAGAGCACAGGTGTCGTAGTTGTTTATGTAAACAAGGGATATGACGTTTTCGTAAAAACGTCAGATTCGAGCAATGGAATCGTAAACAGTAATATTTATGGTAGAACAATGTTTGCCGGGTGGAAACTACATTTAACAACAGTATGATTAAAACAGTCTGAACTTTTTCTTAACACGTTCGTAAAGATACTGCTGATGTTTCATAGGTATTTGACAAAAAACGCAGTATGTAAAAAGGGTTACTTTGACAGATTACTCTAGTATGCAAAGTTTTCGCAACCGAAACATTTCTGGTGGTTCTTCTCTTTCTGTTGATACATGTACTACTTATAGGTGGTGTATAGAGAAAAAAAACCTGTGACGAACCAAATTGTCTTTTATTATTGAGATACAACTTTGAGGTTACACATATTGAAAACTGAAATTAAACGGGTCGTTCATGATCTCAAGGTTTTTTTTAAAAATCCTAATTAAAATATTTTTTTGGTTTTGTACTGTAATTCGCTCTGTTAAAGCAATTACATTTATTAACAAGATTGAATAAATAGTCGGGGCGATTATAAAAGTCTCCCAAACAAATGAGGCCATCATTGGGGGTAGGGATGACCCACATGGGTCAAACTATACAGACAAAAAGATTTAATACTTAATTATTTTAATTTTTGAAATTTGATGATGTAACCCAAGGGTCATTTAAAGGGGCATGGTCACGATTTTGGTCAAATTCTATTTTCCTAGTTTTATTATTTACAATGCTTTAGAAATGCATTTCTAATGATGAAATGCAATTTGAGAGTCAGTCGTAGAGTTATAAGCAGGATATTGGGCTCAGAATTCTTAGTCATGTAAACAAGGCTCGTGTCCTGTTTTTGTTTACATAGGTTCAATATACCAGTAAAAAAGTCTTTTTCCAGCTAATTTGTCTATCTACTTATTCATTTTAAGCATAAATAAACAGTTCCTAACGTTTAACACATTCCTTATAGGTCTATAACTGGAATTTTCACTTCAACATTAAAAACGTATACAAAAGGTTTGTTTACATAGCAAAGAATTGTAAGCTCTGAAACTCGCTTATACCTCAAAAAATGACACTCAAATTTTAGTTACCTATTTAAAATGCCTTACTGAAGCATTGTAAACAATAAAATCTTTTTTTGACCAAAATCGTGACCATACCCCTTTAAAGTTTTGAAGATATTTGGGCACTTCCTGTTCAAAGGGGGGGGGGGTGTCAGGATCACCCCAAGGGGCCATGACCTATATGCCATTTGATGCCCCTTAACACAAGGAACAAGAATATATATGGTTTAGGGTGGTGATCTCAACCGTTTTCAAGATTATTTCGGCACTTCCTGTTTGAGGGGGGTCAGGACCACCCCCGAGGCCCATAACCTACATACCATTTGATGCCTCTTAACACAAGGAACAAAAATATATATAGTTTGGGGATGGGGATCTCAATGGATTTTGAGATATTAGGGCACTTTCTGTTTCATGGGGACGGAACCACCCCATATGGGCATAACCTATATACCCAATGATGTCCCATTACATAAGGAACATATGGTTTAAGGGTGGGAATGTCAACAGTTTTTGACATTAATAAGTAATTTCTTAAATCTGAGGGTTTGAGGATAACCCCAGGGACCATATATAATGTACCAAATATATTGCCAATAACACTCAATATATGCATCTGAAGACCCCATATCAATATCTTTAACGATTTTCGAGTTATAACTACATGTATTTACAACATGGTGTATAATTTTCCCCAGAGTGTTCAATATTAGACCCCACCACATTTGACCCTCCAAAAATATGATTGACCAACCCCAAATTAAAAAAATTAAAACAAGGTGCACACGTAGATATGCAGGCCTATTATATCCTAGAGTTTTGTACAATTCTGTTCAGCCAACTCTGAGAAACGCGATGGACAAGTTCGGAGCGAGAGAAAAAAATGAAGAAACCGTACAAAAACAAGTCTCCAAACTTCGATTGGGAGACTTAATAAACACAACGTGCGAATACAATTTAATTCAGTAAAGGTTTAACTTAACAACGTTAAAAGTGTTGGCACACATTCTCTTAGGTAAAATATTCTTACAACTTTTTTTTATTCAATGCATGTGAGATTATTTTGAATTAAAATAAAAAGAAACATCCTCAATCTACACTGTATCTCAAAAGAATCAAACACACAAACAAACAAATAAACAACCAAACAAACAAACAATAATTATCAAAAAAATAAACTGTATTGTTACATAATATCAGATTTTTTTATGTAGATTGATACATGAGTATTTAAAGCTCAATTCTTCAAAGTCAAATATATGTAAAAAAAAAAATTGATTATACACAGAACTATAAAGAATGCATAGATATACTAACATAACTAGAATAAAGCAAGTTTTGTCTGTCATTGTATTACTACAAACGATACTTAATCATCTAAGAATACCAATGTTATTTGTATGCTTTCTTATCTAATATACTCACAGGGTGAAACTCCTTACATTCTACTGATATGTGATTGAAAGGTAGTAGCTAAAAAGCATTGAATGACCTAGCTTTGTCAATAAGTCAACACTTGAGACATTCTAGTAAATATTCAATTCAGGAGGCTAGGTTGTCAACAAACTAACATCATAAGTTCCCGGAATTTTTAGATATAATTTGTTCAGTAATAAGCTTCTATTTAGTAAAGAGAAATCCATACATTTTAGCGTTGGAACTTATCATTTTTCTTTATCTTTAAACAGATCTCTTCTTTATAAGGAAATTAATACAGTGTAATAATGGCGACGACCATCCAGCCCTCTTAACTAAATGGCACAGGTTCACCATGTGGCTATTAGCGTACGAGTTTAGTATGCCGTATGTCGATTACAAAGTGTTCTTCTCGATAACAAATACATTGCTACACAGTTTTGCTTAATTGTATAGTTTTTGCCAGAAATATACTGAAAATAAGTGCACTTTAGAACAGCGTATTCTCTGTTCTTACAAATAAGCAAATTGTCAAATGACTGAATTAAAGATGAACACCACTCGTAAATAGGCACTGTCTGCCATATTTCGTATATATATTTCATCACTGCTGTCCTTTCAACCCCTATATAAGGCGCATACCTCTAAACAGTTCAAAGTACTTCGCTGTAGAGGACGGGCATTTTACCTCGCCGAGTTACTCGGTAGCGATGAAATTATCAAATTTTACGCACTTTTTTCAATTCAGGAGAATTCTAACATCAAATAAATTGGCCAATGCATTATTTACAAACAGGATATGCACATAGAATAAGAAATAAATGCATAAAATCCAAAGACCACGAAAAGAAAACTATAAGTCGTCCACGAGTTTCAGGTGTGCAATCGAGTGTAACAGAATGGAAAGGCTTATATACCAGGTACATGTGTAACGGTGCCTATTTACGAGCGGTGTTCAGCTTTAAAGTAGCCAATGTGCTTCAATATATTGCAGTATCGGTACCAATCGCGAGCTTTTACTTTTTTTTTTTATTTAGATTGTTAAATCTTATGACTGGTAAGAGTACTTATAAAATTCTGGGTTCTACGAAGCAATTAATCATTAGTATTGAATCCTTATGAACAACTTTTGACGCTTTAACGTTTATGTATGACCTTTAGTCGTTTGACCGTTTGCACAGCAGAGAAAACATAGTTCTCCTACGGTTTAATTATATTTTGTTCTATTGAAAGAACCTGTAAATGCTTTATAAATCTTTATATCACGTGCTTTACGCTACTTCTGAGATATTTAAATGTTTTAGTATGATAAGCTTTATAAGCATTTCTCTCTTTAAAACATTCATTTAATACGGCAAATATAGCTTGAGAAAATGAAAAAATCTGACTTCACATTTTTCCTCACATCGTCTCAAACCGACCATTTCTATCTCCATTCAGTGGAGTGTAATATGAAATAGTCATTGTTAGAATTTGCAATGTCAAAAAGTTACCTTTTAAGATATTATAAATATTTCTAGTGCTATTTATACATGACACCTTTTTTTTACTTAAATAAACTGAAATATATTCTACTGGTAACTGAAAGTAAATTCTGATAAAACATAATGTAAAAATGGTGCTTGTGAATTGTATTATTTAAATTAAAATTTTAAATTGTCATGACCACGATATAAAGATATATCAAAATAATGAAAAAGTTTTAGATTAATCAAGGCTTAGATATATTTGAGAGAGATAAAAATTCTTTAAAAATCGAGAGGATGTCACCATTGTTATTTGGCCTTTTGATATGGCCTTAAATTGATGCATGAAGTCTGAACAATGCTGATGAATATGACCGTATTTCAGTTTTTTACGTTTCAAGAAAGACAAGTGATTTTTATGAACCAACGACGTTTGTTTTTGGTAACGTTTTAAAGATTTGTTTTTTTCCAAAATAAATCATAATTTGGCATTTTTATGTGTCATATGGTATCATCTCTCGGATCAACCCTTATGCAATATTACGTCAACGATTAGGCTGATAAAAAATGCTTCACTGTAGACACCTGTACATGTACAAACGTGACTGAAAAATATCTGTAGTACAGGGAACATTCAACCTTTGGTTTATCGCAGAGATGATGTAGCAGAGTCACTCAAATTTGAAGCGTAAATATTGTTGACTTCGATTTTTGAGTTCATTGTCCTTCTTGTGTATTGTTTTTCAGTCCATACATGTTTTATAAGTATGTAATAACCTAAATAAAATGAGTTTATTAAATACCAGTTAAAGGAGAAGAAAACTTTGTTACTTTGAGATGATGAGTACGCACAATTTATTTTACATTCTCTATTATAAAATAATGGGAAATGAAGTCGAATATCTCTTAGCTACAAGAGTTATTTCTTAAAAGTGCATCATTGAAACTATTTGTCCTGGCTTTTTAGTGCCATTTGAATAAAGAGTTAGTTCAAATGGCACTCGGAAATTTTTAATAAAAGTATTAACACCTAATTGCAAAATAAATTCAACAAAAGTCAATGTTAATTATTTAAAATATGTATTTTACATATTGTTTTGAACTGGAAGATGTAAAGTCTGGAAGTTATAAACTGATATTATACAATAAGGTACTTGCAATAAGTATTCAATTTGTTAAAGTATATAGAGAAAATTCCATTTCTATCATTAATATTTGATATAAGAGGTAGTGTTCATACAAGGTAAAATAGTATTCATATTGATTTTTCATATATATACATTTTCTTTTATTCGTTCTATAGATTTTTAGTTCTATGAAAACTATTTAAACAGTCAAAGAATGCAGTATGACAGATCTAGAACGACAGAACGTTTGAGATAAGATAACCGAAATATTAAGGCATACCAATAGATGAATAAATCTATAAAATGTATGTTGATTTTTGCACCTTTTTCTTGTTTCAGTTTACGGTTCCTTTAGTTCAGGCTTGCTTCACCATGATGACAAAGGAAAACTAAGTGTAAACGCTGTTTTGGACGGTTTGAATGACAAAGACACGGTCCTTGAGCAGAAAATTACAACCGGTGACCCTGGCTTTAAAAGAAAGCTTACACATCTAGGTAAAATAAAAACAGAATCGTATTCGGTATCTAGAAAAGGAAGTAGCTCACCAAAAAAACTTATAAACTTTCTAAAAAATGGCGAATCTATTATAAGTCGTCAAACACGGCCAGAAAACAGTCAACACGAACATAATGCAAGCGATGCTTTCAACTCGCCCGAAGGCTATCCAGTTAAAATAAAAGAAATGAAAAAAAACCAAAACATTAGAGCACAAAGATGTCGGGACGCCCTAAACGAGGCAAACAAGGTAGTCAACAGTTTACGATATGAAATTTACTCTAAGTTACTACAAGTGAACGTTTGTAACAACTACTACCAAGCTGACCTAATTTTGACAGAAAGGCTGCTCATTCAAGAAATCCCTCCGTCTAGTGCAGTGGTTGCATTATATGCCTACATATCTACTAGTCTGCCTGCCAATGTAGCCACTCCTCATCATGTAATCATATTTGATGAAGTTCGAACAAACATTGGCAACGCCTACCACTCGTCCATCGTTCCCGATACAGGCGTTTACGTATTCATTTGGAGTTTTATGAATGTGGACGCCGATGAGCACTCTACCCAACTAATAATTAATACAGAAGAATGGGGGATAGTTCATGCCAATTCTGCTTCTAATAGTCTGATGCAGAGCGACGTTTTCTTAAAAACGTCAGAAACGAGCCGAGGAGAGATAAATAGTGGAGTTAATCGCATAAATATGTTCGCTGGATGGAAAATACATTAAATATAGATCATGTACAAGACAAATAAAGCGCCATAACATTATCTGTTAAAAACTTACTTAACTTGGTACGATATCGAAACGTTATATTAAATGAGGCACCTGACGAAGAAGGGAAATTGAAATTCTCGGAGGATCTTAATGTTAAAATATTATTATAGTAAAATAATGTATTGAAGAAACAATTGAATTTCACATAATTTTCTCGAACAAGATATATATTTCACACTTGTGTTATGTCTCTTTTGTTCCTTTTTTCGCCAAACCTGTCGAAATTCGCGTTCTTTTCACCATCTTACTATAAGCAACGCTGAAATGTTTACAATATATGTATCAGCGCATGCGCTGTTGAACGAAAGGCTAAGCTAGCATGATTTACGAAGTGACGGTCTAAAATGATTAAATTTTACGAAAAATTGAGAAGTTTAAGATTTTACAAAGCAAAATTTTTGCAAAGTAAATACTTTTAAATTTGAAAGAAAGTTCATTTTAGTTAAGATAAAATTTTCAGTTTAATGGTATTTGCCAAAATGAGCTTTAAAGTCTTTTTAAAATAAGATAGCAAGGGACAGTTTCGGATAAAGTACCCGTCAATATTTTTGTAAAATTGAGAGTTGCTGTACTTGAAGGTGTATGAGTGTTGCTAAAATTCATGAAATGATATTTAATGATTGTCATTAGTTAGAGGGATGTCTCTTGTTGAAATTGACATGCAATATGTAGGCCCCATATGTTAGGTACATGAGAATCAGAAGTAAAATGCGAAACCTGCGGCTATGACTGTTGTGTTGACTTTACACAGTGAAATTGCAAGTGACAGACGGGAGGCAAAATAACACGAAAACTAGGTGGATGGGACATTGTAAACAATACACCGGTAACTTTCTGACATGTGATGGTGCAACACGAACGGTCAACTCTTCGCATGGAATTAGCTGGGGGAGGTCTAAAAAGCTGAAAAATCATGAAAAGTTAGCAAAATATGAAAGGGTCAAAATCTCATAAAAACCAGTAGAAAATTTTAAAGGTTTTGACTAGTAATTTTCTTCAGAAATTGGTGATTGGCCTTATAACAAGTGAATTAAAGGTATTTGTTCTGAATGGGAACTGAGGAAATTCTAGTTACAGAGTTCCAAAGACACACATCCCCTGGCTACAATGAATTGTATCAAAAAACTTTCCCTTGCCACCTAAACCCTCAAAACAATCCAAACCGCTGAAAGGTGAGAACCTAATTGCAAGCATTTTCGTTTTGTATCGATGGTCTATTCACAATAAATACTTATCTTTTTTTATTCGACATTTTATAACGCAA
The DNA here is from genome assembly GCA_016163765.1 of Magallana hongkongensis. Classification (NCBI taxonomy): domain Eukaryota; kingdom Metazoa; phylum Mollusca; class Bivalvia; order Ostreida; family Ostreidae; genus Magallana; species Magallana hongkongensis. The sequence continues at coordinate 88,403,027 of WFKH01011925.1, forward strand.
ACAAAAATTGAATGAAAAAATAAAATGAACACAATTTTTAGAATTCATCAAAGTGAACATTAAGAAAATACTAAAAGATTAATTTGAAAAGTTCGACATTTTGTTTTTAACACAGATTAGTATTATTCTTGATGGTATTTGTGAAAACTCCCAACGGTTTCTTATTGGATTACAAGCATTTCTATGTAGCACGACATCATATAAATGTTGATAAATTACCATGTGCACCAAAATCACTGAGAACTATTTAAATTCTTTTTAATCAAAATTCATTTTCAATTGATATTGCATGAACGTTTAGGATCTCCCTGATCTTTATCAGCAAATCAAATATGTTTAAAGTATCATGTTTCTTCCATGAATAATGCTCTTCAACAAATATTTTTTTCTAATTTTTTTTCTCTTGTATACGTAAAACATTTTCAATGATATTCTTGTTGCAGAATTAACTATTACATACATGTGCAAGTATTACAGTGTAGAATCATTTAAAAATACGGCTAAAGATTGGCGAGCCTCGGTACAAAAGCCGACGTGCATAGAAAAAAAAATCTTTAGAATGGACAATACTCTTTTAGATATCATTGAACAATATTTATCTGCAAAACCTCATTATTTGAGAAGATATCAGCGATCAGGAAAATAAAATTAAATATATGCTTAAAAAAAAAGATAACCCTACATAAATCAATTTTAATTTCATAAAAAGGAACTTTAAATCTCATGAAGTAAATTATAGTGTAGAGAAAATATTTATGTACAATAAATACAAACTACATAGTAGATGAAAAATATTGGTATATGCACGGTGAAGGGTTTACAAATAGTTGTTACAAGTTTACCAAAAGAGCTATCTCTCCCAAATATAGTATCTAATAGCTTACAAATAGACCTGTTTGTGACATTGAACAGTGTTTTAAATTTTAAAACATTGGAATTTGATATGAAATAATTTGTAAAAACATAATCCTTAAGTTTCATATCTCAAATTAAATATATTATAAAAATTTTTGAGACAAATTTGTCTTATAAAGATAGAATTATTAACCCCACACTTCACATTATGTAATAGTATTGGTTTGATAATTTTATCAAACATGGCCACTTTAGAGCCAATTGCTAAATTATGTTTTCTATACCTTCCCAATAACGCTATACATTGCTTTTCTTGCTCTGGCATACAATTCTTTTGCAGTTACTGTTAGAAAATGTAACACCTAAATATTAAAATTTGTTAAATATCTCCAGTTGAGAACTTTAAAAAAAAAGCTATTGTTTTAAGCTCTTCAAAATATTACCACCATTGACATTAAGATGCATTATCCTGAAAAAAGATTGAGTAAGCGTTAAAAATTTTCTGAATGTTTTGACAGTAAGATGGTATCTACATCCCATCAAACAAAAATATTAATAAAAGGGCATGATAAAAAGTTTGCTCAAATTCTGTTTTTCTATTATTATTCTTTACAATGCTTTTTTTTTTTTTACTAATCAACAAAATTGGAGTATCATTCAAAGAGTTTAAAGCAAAATACGCAACCCACTGTTTTGTTTTTGATTATTTAAACAAAGCTCGTGCCATGTTTTGTTTACATAAGTTTAAGATAATGGTAAAAATTATTGTTAAAGCTGATTTTTCTATCTGCGTATTTTGTTTTGAACATAAATTAATTAAAACTTGTAATTTTCTTTTCAACATTCAAATAGTCAAGAAAAACATAACCTAAGTCTTGATAGATAACAAAGAATTGTGAGCTCTGTAGCTCACTTATACCTTAACGACTGACACTCAAATTTTGCTTGACTCTTATAAATGCCTTACTGAAGCACTATTAGGGTATATTTTTTACCAAAATCGTGACAAGCACATTTCACATACTGTTTTCAGAAAGACATGACAACACCTTTGACATTGTTTCAGTATTTTTCTTTGTAGGTACCCCTCAAGGACATTTAAATATAGGGAAAATAAAAGAGGTGATATATTTTCCTGTTGTTTTACTCCAACTGAACATTCGAATAGTTCAGAATATGTTCTATTGAACAACTTTTAGGACGTTATACTTTAATACATATCAGTAATAATTTAAAACATTTTCAGTCAATATTATTCAATAATAACTTGTTCCATAAGCCATTATGCCAAACAGAGTCAAATGCTTTTTAAAAATATATAAAAGCAAAAGATAATTTTATTTTTGTGCAATTTAAAAAGAGCTCTATATGAGAATACAGTGAAAAGGTTTGATCTATAGTACCATAACCTCTACGAAAATATGCTTGGTTATCAAAAAGAAGCTTTAGGATTTTAATTTAGTAGTGCATAAATAATTGCAATAAATAACTCTGCCTTGCAACTCAAAAGTATTATAGGTCTATAGTTATTGGGTTCTCTTGTGTCCCTTGCTTTTATACACCGTAATGTTACCACAAACTCACTGTGTTAGTATTACACCGGAATCAAATATTTTGTCAAACAATAGAGAATATAAAATCACCAAACAAATATTTCTTTTTATTAAAATCCCATCATCACCACAAACTTTGTTGGGTTTTTTTTTCAATATATTAATACCATTACTATTTCATCATGCGTTACTAGATGATTAATGTCTATGTTAAGATGAGCATCAACTTTTGAATTGAGTTCTTTAAGTAAAGTTAGATTTTTTTTTTTTACATTTATTGTTTATTTGGATTCTTGTTACAACATGCCTATAGAACTTTTAGAGAAATTTATAAACGTTCCACCAATGAAAAACCCACTCCGCAAAGCCTTTGACAAAGAGTGTTAATTGCATCAATACATCGACAGAGCGGCATATTATTAGTTACATGATTTGTAGTAGACCTAATATGTTTTATACATGATCAGTAAATTCCATATGAGGCGAGAGCGGAGATTAAACCATGTAACGATTATATCTTATCTACTGCCTTTGTTTTGATGATTAAAAGTAAATTAAACAATGAAAATCAAGCTTTTATAATATTATTGCAAGTTTCAATTTGAGTACGAAACGTCATAATGCTCTAAAATGACGTCATAATGCTCAAAGGGAGTACTATTTTGTACTGACTATATACGGAATATACATTGTCTTCACGTGACTGCTGTAAGGCAATGATTTCTAACAATTAAGCAGGAGGTAAGATATAAAAAATGCAAAGAATAATTATAGTAGTGACAACTTGAGCTATAGAATATGACTTGAGACTTTTTCATACAGCGTGACAGTTGTTTATGCAACAAATCAACTCTTGAATGAATTAATTTGTAGACGTTAACATATCAACCGTAATCGTACAGTTTTTCAACCCGAATGAGGACTTACTTGTTGCATAAAAAAGTATTTCATAATCAAATTTGAAACAATGTTACATATATATATGTATAAGAGGAGCATCTGCAAAACACCACGCTAGTAGTGTTTCTTGGTGTCGTTTGGCAGAGAGCTAGGCTGCTTCTCACCTGTCGTAATTAAATAATTTGAATTCTTTAAATCACAAAAATATTGCTCTAAATTGCGATTCCGCGTCATGTCTATATTTAAGTGTGGTAAGAACCAATCGGCAGGTTTGCCACTCACCCAATACAAGAGATTATGTTTATTGTTTCCTAGACTAGCGGAAATTAATTCATTTGGAGATGAGGCTTATCAGACAATATACCTAACACAATGTAAAAACAGATAAGAAGAGGATAGTTCACGCCTATCCGACTTATACCATCACTGGTTGGTTTAGAAATTGCTCGTGTAAATGAAGAAAATAACATATCTGGTCATGTACAGTAAAATATTGTTTTAAAGAAACAAAAAATATGACTCTGTCAATTTTTTTTTAAATACCTTTTTCATTTTGTAGGTGTTAAATACATCTCTTTTCACATTCGTTGGACGCTGCAACATAAGAAGGAAAATACTACTAGTAAAATACAGCTTGTTTTAGACAAAGTACACGTTGCCCCAAGGAGTGGTTGTTTCCTTAGTAGATTGTGACTATGATCACAAGAGTCGTCTCCTATGTTCAATACTTGCAAATTCCCCCAAAAAGATAAATCATTGGACGAAGATGTCCTATTTAGTCAGCTGAAAGCGGCCTAGAAGTTTATAGAATAGTGACTTAAAAGCATGGCCATTCTCTCACCATTCCATACATTTTAATCAAAATTCAGTCAATGGAATAGTAGGGTTTCATCCTATCTAAAAATCACCATTATTAAAACTATCATTAATATTCTATCAACGAAAAACAAAGAGCGTGATCGACAAGATTTTTAATTATTAATCTGATACAACCTTATGTTTACTCAGATTGCAAAGCTTATCCATTATTAAATTGATTGAGGCATTTTAAGACCACTGCAAAGACAATTTTGTGACTCATGATTCAGATATTTCATAACTAACCCCTATCTAAAGCGGTTTTGAATATCTAGATTCAAATTTCTAAATAGTACTCTAACTAAAGTATCGAGTTTACCCTGACTCTGAACAAAAAGTTCACGAAAATGGAACATTTTGTCAGAGAAAAATCATTACTAGTTTAATATGCATGTTAAATGAACGGGATTATTATCTTTAAATCACAAAAGGTGCTAATAACACCTGGCATTAATTTTACAATAATGAAATCATGGTCTTGTTTGCGATGCTACATAAAGTGAAATATCATAACGGTTCAATATGACGCATTCTTACTGTGATAGCACAGAAATTGAGTTCTAATTTTCAGGTTATTCTCCTGTCATAAATGAATTGTTCTGTTGATATTTCTCTCACTGCTATGTTAATTATAAATTGATCTAAATCTAAAAGATTTGACATTTGATCACGATGTTCGAAGCTAGGTTTGATCCTCATTATAATTTTCAGTTAACCGGTATGTCTTGTATTTCCATAATAAGTTAGAGGTTTACCGATGATGTATAAAATAAATATAAGTATACATATCTTGTTAGGATTTCGTTTGAAGTTCATAAGATGAGGAACACTATGTAAACGAGGCATGTATATGGCGTCAATCAATCAATCTATCTATCTATCTATCTATCTATCTATCTATCTATCTATCTATCTATCTATCTATCTATCTATCTATCTATAGGTAAAAATTGACTTCATTATAAAAATGACTTCTCATAATAAATGATTTTAGCTTGTTTTTTTTTAAATTAAATACATGTATTTTAAATATGAATTCATGACGCGGTTACGTCATCTTTTGGTTTTTAACATCATTAAAATATTTCATTCATTATTCTGCATTTTTGGATGTTTAATTTTCTATCATACAGCGTCAATTTTCATCGCAACACATTGTGTGATATTACTTTTGGATCAATCCACAGCGTTGAAAATTACAACGGAAAATCTACATGAAAGCTGATGAAATGTGTTTCAATGTTGACACCTGTATGTATACAAACATGACTGGCCAATGATCTTTAGCACGGAGAACATTCAACCGCCGGTTTATTTCAGAGATGATGACGCAGGACTACCTTAATTTTGAAAACAAGGTAAATATTGTTGACTTCAGGAGTTCAACGTCATTCTTGTGTATTGTTTTTGTCATATGCTAAGTTCTAATATGAATGATAAAAACAACTCTTGTTGCTTAGATATACGCAAATTCATTTTACATCCTTTATGAGGGTCGAGGCCGTTTGAGAAATATTGACCTCCGTAAAAAGAAGAGCTCTTGATAAGGATATATATAATTTTTTTCTTTACCAAATAAAAGTTAATAGCTTGAAATATTAGTTTTAAAATTTTAAGGTAGATCTGATAGTTAATTTGTTGACTAACCAGCTTCCTTAAAATTGAATTTTAAAGGATATTATCTCTAAGCAACAAAGAATATTCCTCCTTAATCTTATTTGTCAAAATTTTCAAGTGCCATTTGAATAAATAATGAATTCAACTGGCACTGGAAAATCTTTATTCAAAGTATAAACGGCTAAGTGTACACTAAATACCAGCAGAGAAAAATGTGGAATATTAAGTCATCAAAATATCATAACATGTATTTAACATTTTTTTTTAAACTGGTAAATGTAAACTGTGAATTCACAATTTCATAAACGTACTTGTAAGAAATATTTAAGTTGTAAAACAAAATATGGAGCAAATTCAATTTTCTAATATAAGATAAGAAACAATGTTTGGTTAAAGTATGTAGTTCCTTTTTATCAATTTTAGATACGTCATTTCTATAAACCAGAGCATACAGTTCTGTGCAGTTCGATAGAACACTTAGATAAGATAATAGAATATGCAGGCTAACAATCCAGGATTGAAACTCTGAAATGTATGTTGTTCTTTTACGGCTCTTTCTTCTCTCCTTTTTTGTTTGTCCTGCGTCAGGCTTACTGAACCATGATAATCCAGGAACACCAAGCTTAGATGATGTTTTAGACAGTTTGAATGAAAATGATCTGGTTCCCGAGAAGAAAATTACGCTCGGTGATCTGAAGACGGTGATTCTGGCTTTACAGAAGGATTACACATCCAGGTTGCTAACTCTGAAGAGTGATTTTGAACTTTCATTTAGATCCGAACAGAATCGCATTCAGTATCTAGAGAAGAAAGTAGCTTATCAAGAAAAATTCAGAAACTTTCTAGAAAATGGCGAATCCTTTAGAAGTCGTCAAACACAGCCAGGAAACAGTCAACAGCCACCCATATACAATGAAAGCGATGACGTAGAAGCTTTCAACTCGACCGGATACTTTTCTCTTGATATAAAAGAAATGCAAAAAGAAAGTTGGAGCAAAGAGATGTCTGGGCGCCCTAAACGAGAGAGACAAGGTAGTCAACAATTTACGATACGAAATTTACTCTGCTAGGTTACTACATGTCAATATTTTTTAAAAACTACTATTTTGTTGATTTTATTTTGACAGAAAGGCTGCTCATTCAAGAAATACCGACGTCTAGCGCGGTGGTTGCGTTCTATGCCTACATGTCTAATAGTCAGCGACCCGCTGTAGTCATCCCACATCATGTCTATGTATTTGATGTGGTTCGAACCAACGTCGGCAATGCTTACCACTCGTCCACTGGGGTGTTCACCGTCCCCGAGTCGGGCGTATATGTATTTATTTGGAGTTTTTTGAAATCGGCGTTTTACTCTACACAACTAATGATTAATACAGAGGACTGGGGAGCAGTTCATACCCATTCAGGTTCGAGCAGTACTATGCACAGTACAAGTATAGTAGTTGCTCATGTAAACAAGGGAGATGACGTTTTCGTAAAAAACTCAGATTTAAGCATGAGCGTAACCTTAGCCAATGATTGGAATGGTATAATACTGTTTGCCGGATGGAAACTGCATTAAACAACAGTATGATTAAAGCAGTCTGAAATTTTTCTTAACACGTTTTTAAAACTACTGCTGATGATCCATAGGTATTTGAGGAAGAAACGTATTATGTAAGAAAAAGTGTTATCTTATTTTTATATACATTACCGAAACATTTTGGTGGGTCTTCTCTCTTGGGTAGTACTATTTATACGTAGTTTATAAAAAAAAAAACTGTGGCGAACCAAATTGTCATTTATGATTGAGATACAACTCTGATGTTGCACAATTTGAAAAACTAAAATTGAACAGGTCATTCGTGATGACAAAGTTTATTTCAGAAGGTTTTTGTTTTGCTTTGCATTTTACTGTAATTCGCTCTATGGAAACAATTACATTTATTATTAAATAAAATGTGCTAATACAACTAAAATTACGTTTGACTTTTGCTTTTTGAATTTTTGGCATGTAAACAAAAAATGCCTATAGGTGAAATATTTGGGTTTTTTGTTTTATTACTTTGTTTTTATGCAATCCATGTGAGATTATTTTGAATTAAAATGAAAACAAACAAACATCCAAAACTAATACAAAACAAACAAACAAACAAACAAACAAACAAAAAATGAATAAATAAAAATAATAAACATCAAAGAAATAATCTGTATAGTTTCAAAATATTAAAAATTAAATAATTTTACGTGCAATGACAAATGAATACTTAAAACGTTATAAAAAATAATTCTTCAGTGTACTGTATAAGTCGAATAAATGTTTATAAAATATTTGATGATTAACAGAACTATTAAGAATGCTTAGATATATATTTCATATATTAGTATTTCTGTAGGTCTTATACATGCTAGAATAAAGCAATTTTTATCCGAATTTGTATGACACAAACGATACCAATACTTTTAGGAATACTTTTAAGAATACCATAGCTATTTGTATACTGTCCGTATTTATTGTACTCACTGGGCGTAACTTCATTCGGTCAACTGAAATGTGATTAAATGATTATAGTGATTGTATGAGCTACATCTGTCAATCAGTCCCCATTCCAGACCTACATGTATAAATTCAATTAGTTAAGGAAGCTTAAACAAATTAACATTAGATCTTCCTTAGAGTTTTAGATTTGATTTGGTTGGCTACTAACTTTTATTAAGTTAAGAAAAAACCCATAAGTTTTTAGTTTTGAAATTAAATATTTTGCTCTTTCTTTATACATAGCTCTTTTTATAAACTGAACTTTATTTATTTTACAACGATTGATAAACAAGTTCTACAACTTATATTATTATTTTTCGTTGGCAGGGATATTAGCGCGAGAGGGTCATTGATGTGGGAGGAAGTTGGAGTGCCCGGAGAAAACCCACGTGTCCAAGCGGGCGACCACCATACCCTGTCAAATACAACCACTGTCAATCAGGGGATCGAACTCTCGATTCCGGGGATAAAACTCGGGTCGCAGCGGTGATAAGCGAGTGCATTGTCCACTACGCTACTTGGACACCCTCTTTTTACAAGTTTAGCTTTTTAAAAAAAAGCTTACCGTCTTTAGAGCAAACTCTTAACAGCAATAAGTCATCAAAGAAAATTTAATTCTTTTTTCATATAAATGTCGCCTTCCTCTATATGCCATGGCGCGTGGAACTTTTTTATGTGTGCCTTTTAAGCGTGCGTGCCTAAAATTGAGAAATGTGTACAACGTGCTTGTTAGTTGAGATCGACTATATTAGGCAAGAAGAGATCTTAGGAAGGGTCGTATTATTTTAACAAAATCAAAGTTAATACCACTGCATTCAACATCTGTTTTACTGATATTAGTTTTACCGTAACTATCTACACTTGTTTACAGATATTAGCCATACCGTATCAAATTTTCACATTTTTTGTATTTGCATAAACAAAACAAAAAGAAAAGAACAAATTATTTCAATAGATATATAGAATATTGCTTTCAACAAGTTGTACTGAAAAATTAAAGCCTGAATTTCATTCATAGGAATTTTTATTAATTTTTCGTTTTCTAACTTTTTAAGATTTGAAATCTACGAAAATTGTTAAGTCGTACGTAAAAAAAATCATCAGAAAATTATCTCCCTTGCGCCGAACAGTATTTCAACCAATGAAATAAATGTAAATTTTCACATCATGTATTTTCTACCAATCACAAAGGAGAGGAAGTGCACAACCCGGAGACTGTAAATTTTTTCAACTCTTTATACCGTCTTCCAAGGAAGACGGTAATAAGGATATTTATAGGTCTAAAAAGGGCAACGACCATTCATCCCTCTTAGCTTAATAACACAGGTTCATCCCGTGACCATTAGCGTACGAGTTTGGTATTTTATTCGAACTACAAATCCTTAGGCCTTCTCCTGTTCTGCCAAGTCGGTATAATGAACATTTTTGTAAAACAAAAGCTAGAAAACAAAATAACAAACGCGTGTCATCAATACAAAATACAACCTCGATGCTGTGAAGTCTTCAAAAACCATTAACAATAAAGTTCAGGATAGAATTTTAATTGTATCAACTAAATACATGTTCCTCTATGCCAAGCTGTATAATGGTGAGAAGGTTCCTTTAATCACGATACAAAACACCTTCATGTGAATATACTTTATTATTCTTCAGTCATAAACCTGACAAGATCTTTTCTTAAAGAGATAGTATTTTTTGGCATAAGAATAATGTAACGATTGAAGTACAGTTTTTTTAATAATTTTTTTTATTTATATCAATATCAAAGCACATATGACCATAGAATAAGTATATAATTTCTGCTTTCACTATTTTTTTTTTCTATATCTAGTTTGTTTATCAAGAAATTAAGCATTATATTGTAGAGAAAAATTACATAAACAAAAATTATGCCTATCTAAGACTATACAGTACATATGTGTATTTCGCACAATACAAACATAGTCCTGTATAACATTATTGTATATAAACGTGCAATGAGATTGGGTTTTATGGAGAGGATAAATATAGAAAGGGGGATAAGTAAATGGTGGTGGGGGAGGGGATGGGGTATATGGTTTTATGTTTATGCTAATAAAAACTTTTGAACAAATATAGTTTTTGAAATATGATCATTTTATAATAACAGACAATTATAATTGATTACAGATATTTTGACAGTATCTTTCATATTCATTATATTTACAATCTTTTAGTAGTAGATACTTTTCTATATAAAACCTATCTATTATCATTTTCTCTAGACAACCAAAGGACATGGATGGAGTTGTCGTTTGCTTGTATTTTGATGCAAAAATATACTGTTTGACAGCAAGAATAAGTATATTTTGCAGTCTATAAATGTTTCTATTTGTATATTTTCCAAACAAGACTGATATTTTATCAAAGCAAACTGAGATATTAAATTTATTTAGCATCCATTCTTCTATCTTAAACCAAAGCTCTTTTACATGTATACAATCATAAAAAAAGGTGTTCAATTGTTTCTATTTTGTTCTTGCAAAAAGTACATGATGAAGAACTCAAAATATTTAACTTGAAAAGATATTCATTTGTTGGAACTATTCTATGGAGTATTTGGAATTGAAGCCATCGATGTTTTGTTTCCTGTGTAACTTTAACAGGAAGTTAAAATATGCTAATCCATGTTTTTTCTGAAAAAATATTTCCATTGGCTTGCCATTTTGTCACTGCTGTAATAGTTTTTTGTTACTATTATATACCAGTAATTGATACATAGCTTTGCATCCTTTTTCATTTTTAAGAAATATTCTTATAGAAGAGGGGATATGTGGCCCAAATGCTTTATCAAAAAGTGCTATATGTTTTGTTTTCGAGGCCACTGCCTTTTTAATTCCACAATATTCAATAAAGTTTGTTTTTATATTCATTTCTAAAAATTGCTCGTAACGTAAAAATTTTCCATCAGGGTTATATAAATCACACAATAAGAAGATGCCTGCATTAAAGTAGTATTTAAGAAAGATAGGTTTATTTTCTATTTGAAGTTCTTTTAAAAAAAATATCATTAGGCATTGGTAATGCAAGAACTAAGTGGTTTAATTTTGGTATAATAAGCGTCTTAAGAACAGTAAGTCTGCCTATCGGGGTCATCCTTCTTACTTTCCATAGTTTAAGTAATTTTCTAATCTCGATCAACTTTGGTATATAATTTAGGTCAACCATGTCTAACAAATTTACTGAGAATTTTATTACAAGCATATCAAAAGTATTATTTTTCCAGTCAAGTTTCCATCTTGAGTGATGGAAAACTTCATTTGAAAATTTTTTTTACTTCCTATCCAAATCATTTGGTTTTTGAGAAATTAATTCTTATCCCTGATATGTTTGCAAAATAATCTAGGTCTTGGAGAATGCCATCCATAGATGTTGGTGAACCATCGAATATTATAGATGTGTCATCTGCATATGGAGAAAGTTATATTCTTCTCCATCAAGTACTATACCCTTAATATTTTGGTTATTTCTTATAATTATGCCTAAGTTTCAGCACACAGCAGAAACAGATATGGAGATATTAGATCACCTTGTCGCAACCTCTTTCTGGATATATATACTCTGAGATGTGTCCATTTTGAATGACACACATTTAAATGCCATTATAAAAAGTTTTTATCCACCTATTTATTTATGGTCCAAAGTTAAAGAATTCTAAAGCTGTATAAATAAAGTTTCAAGAGATTGAGTCAAAAGTTTTCTCAAAGTCAATTAACATCAAGAAGCCAATATGTTATTGTATTCAGTAAAGTGCATAATATCATAGACCAGCCTAATATTTAACCTATAAATCTGCCTTTTAGAAATCCTGTCTGGTCTCTGTTTATGAAGGACTGCGAACGATAGCATTGTCAAGCCGCCTAACTACAAGTCATTTTTGATAATTGTGCAATTAATTTTTTTTTATATTAATGTAAACATTTAAGTATAATTTCATTAAATAAATATTATTTGGTCAAACAAAGAGAGATAACTTTGTATTTTGGGGTAAAATAGCTCATTTCATAATAGAAACTAACAGAAAACGGAATTTTTTTTAAAAACATCCCCCCCCCCCCCCCCGTGAAACAAAAATTCCATTTGAGGGGTTTTATATATTGTTGTTTAGCATATATATACCAATGGGTTTGTTGTTTCACGGGGAGGGGGGGGGGGGAACACATGTCTACAGACCAAAATACATTCCAAAAAAAAAGCATTTTGCTTTGTAACGTTTCAAAAAATAATTAACAAATATAAATTAAAATGAAAATTTACATTAACATCCAACGTAAACATGTGATTATCAAGTCTTTATGCACATATCGGTCGCTAAAAATATTTTCCTCACTCATAGAGACCGATTTCAATGAAAATGTTTTTAGACCCCCCGTAAGCAAAACATTCTGTTTAAAAATTAATAATTTGAGTACAAATTTTATTTTGATATAAATTAATTAGGATTTGATTATACTTTTTAGTAGATAACTTTGTTTTTGAATATCTGACAGAAATTCCGAAATATTTGAATGTAAAATGTAGGCGGCAAACGGACGTTAGCGTTCGCAGTTCTTTATTAAGAACAGTTTTTATTCTTTCAGCAATACAACCTGAAGCTAGTATATATATTATATTTGATAGACTGATAGGACGCCAGTTCTTTAAAAATTGTTTAGGTATTTTCTGCTTTTGGTATACAAGTTATCATGCTTAATTTGTTTGGGCTTGAGAACTGTAGTTGTTTATATGAGTCATTGATTGCTCTTGTAACAAAAATTCCAATATCCTTCCAAAAAAAACTTTAAAAATTCACAACTAAAACCATCCGGCCCTGGATTCTTGTCATTTTTCATTTTTTAAAGAGATTGAGTACTTCAGCACTTGTTATCTCCCCTTCTAAAGAATTTGACTCTTCGTTGCTTAATTTTGGAACATCATATATGTTTAACTTTTCTTGAATAGTAATAGATTAAAAAGATTCTCTACGGTTATACAATTTTTCATAAAAAGTCTTTGTTTCATTCAAAATTTCTATCTGTGAGCAAGTACGTGAACCATCCTCTCTTTCAATCATTGGTATTATTTTGCATGTATAATTTCTAGATTCGAGGTAAATAAAATATGTTGATGCTTTTTCACCCTCTTCAACACAATTTGCTCTTGACCTAATACATTGTCCATTAAATTTATTCCTTCTTATATCTTCTTATTCCTTTTGTTTCTCTGTTAAAGTAATTAAAGACTGTTCCGAAAGATTTTGTTCCAGTTCAAGAATCTTTTTTTTTCCAGATTTTGCTCTTTTTGTAACATTTTTTTTTTAAAAAGAGGAATATGATATTGTTTTACACCGAATTTCCATAAGTAAGGTATCTAAAAAGAGCTGATCATTAATAGTAAATTGAATGTCATCTAGCTTAATAGTTTCTATATTTTTTCTATTATAGTTAAGACAAAAGTATTCAGTTTTAACAGAGTTGATATTCTTTTTAACAATATCTACATATTCTTTATCATATAGAAGAGAGTTATTGAATTTCCAGAATCCTCTACCCCTTACAAATTCATTTAATTTAAATTGTAGCGTTACTGGGGAGTGGTCAGAGCGATAACTATTATTATGAGCTATTATTGGGTTCATTGTTGATAGTGTGTCCGATATCAAAAAGAAATCCAACCTTGCTTGTTTTATAGTTTTTTTTCCTCCATGTGTATTCGTTTTTTTCGGGATTATTTTGTTTGAAGATATCTTTAAGATTAAATTGATCTATTAATTTCATAACTTCCTGTGTAGCTTTTTCATTGTTAAGGGTTTTATAATTTTTTGAATCCATCTCCATTTTCATTATAAGGTTGAAATCGCCTTGGATATGTTGAATGAAAAAGCACCAATATTGAAAAGAAATAAAAAGACTATGCAGTTCTATTCACCCACTTGCTCGTGAGTCTGATGCTATTATGCTTACCGGATGTTTACTACCACAGATTAGTAATAGAAACCATAATGATAAAGCATGAGATTTCCGGAAAAAAAGAATATTGAAGGAATAGTTTTTTCCGGAAAAACTTTTTTCAATGAGAGTATGCTACATCTCAATAATGATACCATACAAAAATGTAAATATTAATCAAGAACCAATCATACATGACAAAATACAAAAGTTACTTTCCTGATGGTTTGTAACAGGGAAAAAGTCTGTCGTGACCGTTTGATTTTTTTGAGACTGTTCGGGTGTAGCGGACGCGAGTAGGTCTTTTACCGCACTGTTTGAAGTACAGTTTGGTTGTACCCAGTGGTTATTGATAAAACGTTTGTTTTTGGGATTAATTAAGTTAAAAAATGGTAGAAAATCTATGAATAAATATATAGTTTGATCAAATTTTATCGATCAAAACTGAATAAAACCATTCAAAGAACTCGATATTGAATTAAAAAGGAGTGGCAGCTGCCAGTACTAGTGAGGACCACCAAGGAAACGGACCAATACTACAGAGTGTTCGATGAAACAGTCCTTATTATTATTATCTACGCACCTCTTCAGAATCTCACAAGTACTTTACACAAAGATAAGAGATCTAATGTTCTATTTAATTAAACTTGATTGATCTTTTAAATGTTCACAATAAGAATTTAAGTATTTTAGACTCTTCACGTCAGCTGCAGAAAACTGATGTCTAAATATTTGAAACAGATTTATTACTGATTAGAGGAGATCCTAATGTAAGCTTCCTAAAAACAAACAAACAAGTTTCTGTAACAAGCGATTGAAAAGAAACGTTATAAGAATTACTTCTTTAATATATAATCTGTAATTTTTTCGGCATGTTAATGAAACGTTTTAGCTATGCCTTTTGTATTTATTAAAGGAGAAAGAAACATTGGACAGTTTTAAAGCATACATGTAATTAAAATGTTCTAAATTCCAAAACGGTTCAAGACATAGATATTTTGCAATTATCTTAGTATTTTGTTGATAGAAATTGATTGATTGTTGTTCAACACTAAGTGAAAACAATCACATTTGATCACATCTTTAACCTAACAATGTTAACATTTTGTTACCGTGGATTTTTAACTTACAGTCACCTTCAGCTATATAGTGGGCTAGAATACTTTACTCTGAATGTTCATCGCTCGTAGAAGGGACGTTTTGTATATCAAAGCTATTGGTGTCGGGAATAAATTTAATCTGACAAGAACATTTATCAAAATTTTATTTTTAAATTTTCATCTGAACTTTCTTCCCGTGTCTTTTCCACATGAATGCTTGAATACAGAGTCTGCGTCATCTGTTTCATATTTGGATATTTTACTGGAAATGGGCATTGATGGTAACCTAAAAACAAAACTTTATGATAAACATGATGACTTCATTTTTTCTAGTCAGCTTTCCTTACTTATGTAGCAATATACCTTCATCACCTGCATATGATGCTTTTGTCTCAATTAATTCGATACGCAAGGGCATGTTCTTCGTATGAACGGCAAGCTACTAACATACAAGCTGATAAAACAGGACTATCAACAGTCTCGTTTGAAGTCATCTTTTGTAAGTTCTATGGTCGATACAACGACCTTGTCAGCGAAAACAATCTCCTCCATGGCACCTGATCCTACCTCTATCTTTGAATTTGTACTTCGTTTAATGGATTTTGGAGATGGTTGACAGTTTGTTATTGTCATATTTCATCATTGCCACGGTTCACAAACTCGTGACTTTCATTTTCAGTTTGTGAAAAAAAGATATGTTGGCTAAAGATACGGACACATTTTTACACCTCTACATTTGATGACCTTTTAAATGAGCTTATAGATGTATATGTAGCATGATGCTTCCGTATATTCTATTTCTGACAAAACAAACTTTACTGAGTATAAATGCTTTGAGGTATTGATAACTTTAACATTACATACATTTTTTTTTTTATAAAAACTAATCATGTAAATGCACATGAATGGAAATAATGTACATGGATCCCTGATCAATATCTTATTTAGGCAAAAAGATGTTTAATTATTTCCTAGGTTTACGTAATAGGGAATCAATAGGAAATCTAATCGACGTTTGGGTATACAAATTAGACTAAGGGTGTGTACTGCATCAATGCAACTACATAAATCATAATACACAGTGCAAAGAATGATTATCTTAGTGACAACGTGATCTATAGGATATGAGTTATTACAATAGCAGAATATTCTGAACACATTTGTTGGCATACTAACGGCTGTCGGAAAGACGAAGAAATATATGTTGAGACCTTTTCATACATCGTCTTAATGAAAATGAGGTTTAAAGACAAAATGTGACAGTTGTTGATGCAACAAATCAGATCTCTTTAGAATGAATTTGCGGAGATTAACACAGCAACCGTTATCGTGCAGTTTTTAAACCAGAATGAGGACTCACTTGTTTCTACAATAGAATTTCAGAATCAAAGTTAAAACAATGTTAAATATGTATATATGTAAGTGTTTGAGTAGTCTCTGCAAGTAATGAAGCTACTAAAATAAATACCCGTTTACTGGTTTCGTTTGACAGCTTCTCACCCAAGTAGTAATGTTGCTATAGTCGATTACCATGTCGATATGTCTTAAAGTGACCAAACTTACTATATGTTACACTAATACATTGTAAATTAAATTCCGTAAAACTATCTAAAACGTTGTAATAAATAGTTTGAATTCTTTAAATAGCACAATTTTACTCAACAAAGCGACTTCGCATCATCTCCATATTTTTGACGTGGTTCGAACCAATCGCTACGTGTAGCTCTACTGATTGTGTAGAAAGTGTTCATGTAAAAAGTATGATATACTTCTGAACACTTACAGTGAAATATATTATATATATAATATATTACATTATACAAATATTGACTGAGGTTGAGAGAAACATTGATTATATTAGCCCCTGAGTGACGAAATATTACCCAACTCGAAGCGGGGGTCAATAAATTCGTCCCAAGGGCGCTAATATAATCAATGTTGCCCGAAAACAGTCAACATTTGTGTTGTTATATGAAGAAACAAATCAAAAATCAAGAAAGGATTTGAAAACAGATCGTCGTAATTTTCTCAGCTCGACAAAAAATTCACGAATTCAATTTTGCGTAAAGTTTATTTCCAAAATATCATCGGCATCAAACGGTCACTGTTGATATTTCATCTCTTGTAGGAATTAAGGTACAGATGTTCTATCTAATTTTACTTTACAATAATTCGCAAATCCTTATATCCGTTATGATAGCAAACTGTTGCATTGCACGTCCGTTTACTTGCCTTGACTGGTTGCCTATTATGACGTCACCTTGTTTTTGAGTCGCGAAGATTTCTTTACGTCACTGTTTATGAATCAACGAATCAGAAGCGATTAATTAAAATAGAGAGACTATTCTCTGTATATTATTACATGTTTATCCTAATATACGGTGAATATCACTCATATAACAAATTGTTGATATTCATTGTGTATTCTTACGCCATGTGGCGTCATAGTCAAATATTAGGTAGGTGTAGGCGGTTGATTGACGTAGAATGAAAAAGTACAAAACAATTTAGTTGAAAAGTGTGGAGTTGTACATGTAAAGCATTTCATGCCGTTTTATTCATTTTTTCATGAATGGATAAAAATATGTTAAAAAATAAAATGTTTCTTTGTTAAATCTTCAAGGAACTTCTTTTACATGCGTAAAGGTGTGGACGTCTTGCAGTAAATGTGTTGTGCGGCTCACAATTATAATTTTTACAGAAAAGATTAAGGTTTAACAAAAGACGTAGTAACACTTTAAACACTTCTCCATTAGATACTTTTCTTTCATAGTATTTCATAAGAAAGACGACCTCATTGGATGAAGGTGTACCATTCAGTCAGCCGAAAGCGACTTAAAAATTTATTGATAATGACTGAAAGGCTTGGTTATACCATTCAGTCACTATTCCCTCATTTTAGTCAATATCAAGTCAATTGAATAGCAGGGTTTCATTTTATCTTCAGTTAAAATTATCATTAATATTCTATCAACAGAATAAAGTGTGACCAAAAAGATTATCAATTATTAATGAGATATAACGTTATGTTTTCTCAGATTGCAAAGCTTGTCCATTATTCAGTCCCTTAGAAAGACCAATGCAAAGACATTTTTGAGATTCATTATGTAGATATTTCATAAGTAGCTCCTATCTGAATTGGTTTTGAATATCTCGAGTCAGATATGGGAATAGTACTCATACTAAAGTATCAATGTTACCTTGACTCTTGAAAGAAAGTTCGTGAAAATGAAGCATTTTGTCAGAGAAAAATCATTACTAGTTTAATATGCATGTTAAATGAACTGGATTATTAACTATAAATTATAGAAATGTGCTAAAACACCGAGCATTAATTTTACAGTAACGTAATCATAGTCTTGTTTAAGCTGCTACATACCTTGAAATATCATAACGGTTCAAAATGATGCATTCTTACTGTGATAGTGCAGAAATTGATATCTAATTTGCAGGTCATTTTCCCGTCACTTTATCAATGAAATGTTCTGTAGATATTACTTTCCCTGTTATGTATTTGACTCTTGTTCACGACGTTTGAAGCTAGCTTTGACCCTCATGAGCAGTTTGCTTATGCTTATTTTAAAGAAAGGCACGATTTTTTCCCCTAAAACAAAAGAACCGACCATAAAGTAGATCAATGTGCACACATTTTAAAAATGATGATTTTCAGTTAACCGGTATGTCTTGTATTTCCATTATTAGAGCTTTACCGATGATGTATAAAATAATATAAGATTTCATTTATAGTTTTTGAGATGAGGATCACCATTGTAAACGAGACTATAAATTCATAAAATATGGCGTCTTCAATCAATCACTCTCCCACTCTATCTATCTATCTATCTATCTATCTATCTATCTATCTATCTATCT
>WFKH01011925.1:88422258-88440038 GCA_016163765.1 Magallana hongkongensis
TCTATCTATCTATCTATCTATCTATCTATCTATCTATCTATCTATCTGTAAAGTGACGTTTCATAATAAAAGGTTATAGTTTTTTTTTTTAATTAAATACATATAATTTAAATTCATGACGCATGAAGTCATCTTTAGGTTTTGAACATCTTTAAAAGAATAATATAATTCATCATTTTGCATTTATTGATGTTCAATACCCATGATTTCGCTTTAATTTTCATCGCAACACATTGTGTGATATAACTTTTGAAATAATCCACAGCGTTGAAGATTACATCGTAAAATCTACATTAGAGTTAATGAAATGTGCGTCAGTGCTGACACCTGTATGTATACAAATATGACTGGCCAATGATCTTTAATAATGAAGAACATTCAACCGCCGGTTTATATCAGAGATGATGACGCAGGCCTACCTCAATTTTGAAAAAGGTAAATATTGTTCACTTCAAGAGTTCAATGTCCTTCTTGTGTATTGTTTTTGTCCTATGTTAAGTTCTAAGATGCACGATAAAGGAGATACAACTCTTGTTGTTTAGAGATACGCAATTTATTTTACATCCTCTAAGAGGATCGTTGTCGATTTTAGACATGCTGATCTTGAAATTTCTAAAACATTAACAAAGATCTTATGGTTTATTTGTTGACCAACCAGCTTCCTTATATTTTGATATTAAAGGATGTTCTCTCAAAGCAAGAAAGATTTTTTTTTCTTAATCTTATTTGTCAAGATTCTCCAGTGCCATTTGAATAATAATGAATTCCATTGGCACTGTAAAATCTTTATTAAAAGTATAAACGGCTTAGTGTAAACAAAATACAACAAAGAAAAATGTGAAATAGTCATCAAAGTCATCAAAAATCATAACATGTATTTTGAATTTTTTTTTAAAACTGCTTAATGTAAAACTGTGAATTCAGATTTTATGTCATTACATACACGTACTTGTAATAAATATTTAAATTGTAAAAAAAAATATGTGACAAATTCAATTTTCTATCAACAATATTTGATATAAAAAACCATCTAAGAAACAATATTTGGTTAATGTATGTAGTTTCTTTTTATCAATTTTTGAATGTCATTTCAATAAACCTTATATAAATTTAGGTCAGAGCATACAGTCCAGTTCGATAGAACCTTTCGATAAGATAATAGAGTATTCAGGCTTACAATCAATTGAAACTGTAAAATGTATGTTGCTCTTTTACTTCTCTTTCTTTTTTCCGTTTTTGATTGCCATACATCAGGCTTACTGAACCATGATGATCCAAGAATACCAAACGCAGATGATGTTTTGGACAGTTTGAATGATAATGATCTGGTTCCCGAGAAGAAAATTACAGTCGGTGATCTGAAGAGCGTGATTCTGGCTTTACAGAAGGATTACACATCACGGATGCTAACCCTGAAGAGTGATTTTGAACTTTCATTGAGATTTCAACAAAATCGTATTCAGTATCTAGAGAAGAAAGTAGCTTATCAAGAAAAACTTATAAACTTTCTAGAAAATTACGAACGTTTAGAAGTCGTCAAACACAGCCAGGAAACAATCAACAGTCACACGTACACAATGCTAGCAGCGACGTAGAAGCTAACAACTCGACCGAGTACTATTCCCTTGATATAAAAGAAATGCAGAAAGAAAATTGGAGCGAAGAGATGTCAGGGCGCCCTAGACTTGAAAGTAAAGGTAGTAAACAATTTACGATATGAAATTTACTCTGCTAGGTTACTACAGGTCAAAATTTTGAACAACTACTATTTTGTTGATTTTATTTTGACAGAAAGGTTGCTTATTCAAGAAATACCGACGTCTAGCGCAGTGGTTGCATTCTATGCCTACATGTCTTAAAGTCTGCCTGCCGATGTAGCCACTCCACATCATATCCTTATATTTGATGTGGTTCAAACTAACATCGGCAATTCCTACCACTCGTCCACAGGGGTGTTCATCGTTCCCGAGACAGGCGTTTACGTGTTCATATGGAGTTTTATGAATGGCAATTCGGCTTTTAACTCTATCCAGCTAATGATGAATTCAAAGGAGTGGGGAGTAGTTCATTCTAATACTGTTTCTTATGGTTGGATGCAGAGTACAAGTGTAGCAGTTGCCCAGGTAAACAAGGGAGGTTTGAGCCATTGAATTTTGTACAGTGAAGATAATAGAAGAACATTGTTCGCTGGATGGAAACTACTTTAAACATCATCATGTTTCAAAAAGAGTCTTGTTTTTCTTTACTTATTCGACTAGGACTGCTAACGACACTACCAACTGAAATTGTTATTTTTCGGGATAACCAGTCCCTTCGTCAGGTCACAAAAATAAGTAACATAATATAAACAAACACATTAAAATTATCACTACAACTTAAACTACCCCCCCCCCTACAAAAATATAATAAAGAAAAAACTATAAAAAGCAGCTACTACATCGTGTAATGTTTGCTCAGCTATTAGAAAAAAAAGTCATCTCCCTTGTTAACATGGGCAACAGAAAGAAAAAATGAATCTGGGGTCAGAACAAGTTTTAAACATCTATTGGGCAATGTGTTGTCTAATCTCGCTTTCACTACTATGTCCTTTAAGTTCCTTGGGCATTTAAACGCATCCATTGGTGGATTCTTAAAGAGGTTTGCCATTTTATGGTTAGTGAAAAGATGGGCAGATTATTTCTTAGCATGATGTTTAGGTTCGTAAGGTCGTGGTGATAGGTAGTGACAAGTGGAACCCTGCTTTTGTCTGTTTTCTCTTTGTATTGCAAAAGGGTTTCATGTCTTCATTTCTCATCAAGTACAGATTGCACCTTGTATACTTTATAACCTCGATTACACAGATTGAGTTTTAATATCTTGCTCTGTTCTTCAAAGATTTCATTAGAAGAACCAATTCGTCTGATTCGGATAGTTAATCGTGAAATACAAGAACTTCTAAAGAATTTAAAATGTGCAAAATATTAAAACTTTAAAATAAAAACTATTATTGTAACATGTAATAAATGATTAAAAGTAAAAAAAAAAAGTAATTTAACAAGCTTTATATTTTGTAATACGAACATGTTTTCTCAAATTCATTAGTTTAGACGGGAAAAATGGTCATGAATTTCACAGTTTATTTTCCTCTTTTTCCTGTAGATGTTACACACCACACTGAATTTGGTCAACATACTTAAAGTTATATATTACTAACTTGGGCTTTCTATTTGATTGAATTAGACCTTATATTTTTAACAAGGTCATAGTGATAAATTTCTCTCAATATTTAAAATTGAACAATCTTGAATTTTAGTTTAGATTATTTTTATGTTTTAAATTTTGCATGAACGTAATATTCAACAAAATTTTTCATTTTGCATGAACATAATATTAAAGAAAATGTCTTATTTCCTATCTTCTAAGATATTCTTTTTGTTTTAATTTCTTATAGTTCTCTTTTCCAAATAAGAGAGGAGTCAAATGTTACTGATTTTTTACAGTTTATCAAGTGAATGCAAAGAAATTACAGGTTAATTGTTATTTGTATGGGAATTCATATGTAATTATATATTCTGAAACTTATGTCACTAGTTCAAAATTTATTTCGATCAAAAATCCTGTGACATTTTTTTATTTATTGTTTAAAGACATAACATTTTTCTATGCCAACATTACGCTATCAATATAGTTCCGAATTAAATTTAAACTTTATTTAATAAATACATGTTATTCTATACGAAGTTGTACAATTGTGAGAAGGAAAAAATCTCAATACTTTGTCTTTACAACAACTATAGAGTATTTGCACTAAACACACGTGTACTTAGGGGTAATGAATACTGACTAAAACTCCTTAAGAAATCTATTGTTCTGCCACACTGATACATGGAATGATAACTACTCTCTATAGGCCATGAACGTACCGGAAAAACACTCACGTATTAAGACAGAGAACAAATAATGAAATAAAAGACTTTTAAAGTCTTCAATGGACACGAATATACATACATGTATTATATTTTGATAATGTCATGTTTTGATGTTAGAGAGAATAAAAAAACCCCACAGTGAATTAAACAAGAAAATTCAAATATTTTTTGAATAATGTTTGGAACAGAAAATGGCGCTTAATCACTAAATTCAATGTTTAATTAAAAGTGAAAAAATGTTTTTATTCTGTGTTGAAAACTATGTTGTTTCGTAAAAAACAACAACCCTCCACCCACCCCCCACCCCCTCCCCCCAAAAAAACACACCACATTTTCATTTGGTTGGGCTTTCCATTTGATTGAATTAGACCTTATATTCATAGCAAGGCCATGGTGATAGTTTTCTCTCAATATTTAGAATTAAAAAATCTTGAATTTTAGTTCAGATTACTCTATCTTTACCTTTTGCATGAACATAATATTTAACAGAATGTTTATCTTCTTATTTCTAAAGATATTGTTTTTGTTTTAATTTCTTCTTTTTCTTTTATCCAAATAAGAAAAAAGTAAAAAATGTTACTATTTTTTCTTTGTTGATAAATTGAATGCAGGGAAATTATAGGTAAATTGTTATTTGTTTGAGAATTCACATGTAATTAATATATTCTAAAACTTATCTCACTAATTCAAAAACTTTGTGACCTTTTTATTCATTGTTTAAATTTGTAAACTACAATTATTACTGTAATAATTTTGTATAGCAATAAATTTGATATTTTTCCTAAGCCATTATTACGCTAACAAAAAAGTACCGGAAATAATTTAAACTTCATTTACTAAATAAACGTTTTCCTACATGAATACTAAGTTGTGCAGTTGTGAGAAGGAAAAAGGTTTCTTAAATCTCAATTCAATACATAAGACTTTTATGTGAATATACTTTATTATTTTTTTCAGTCATAAACCTGACAAGACTCTTTCCCTAAAGAGATAAAAATAATGTAACGAATTCAGCTACAGTTTTGTTGTACCCAGGTGTTATTGATGAAACGTTTGTCTTTGAGATTAATTAAATTACAATATGGTAGAAAATCTATGAATAAATATGTAATGGTTATAGCTTAATCGAAATTTATCAAACAAAACTGAATACAAACCATTCAAAGAACTCGATATTGAATAAAAGAAAAGGAATGTCAGCTGTCAGTACTAGTGAGGACCACACAGGAAATGGACCAATATTACAGAGTGTTCGATGAAACAGTCCTTATTATTATTATTATCGACGCACCTCTTCAGAACCTTGTAAGTGCTTTACACAAAGATAAGAAATCAGTAATTGTATTTAATTAAAGGTGAATGATCTTTTAAATGTTCACAATAAGAATTTCAGTTGTTTTAGACTCTTCACATTAGCTGCAGATAACTGGTGTCTAAATATTGTGAAATAAATTTATTACTGATTAGAGGAGATCCTAATGATAAAAGCGTCATTAAAACAAACAAACAAGTTTCTGTAACAAGCGATTGAAACGAAACGTTATTAGAATTACCTCTTTAATATATAATCTGTAATTTATTCGGTATGTTAACCAAAATTCTTAGCTATGCTTTTCGTATTTATCAAAGCAGAAGGAACATGGGACAGTTTTAAAGCATGATTAAAATGTTCTAAATTCCCATACAGTTCCAGACATAGATATTTTGCAATTATCTTAGTGTTTAGTTGATAGAGATTGATTGATTGCTGTTCAAAACTAAGTGGAAACACTCACATTTGATCACATCTTTGACTTAACAATGTCGGCATTTCGTTACCATAGAATTTGTAACTTATCGTCACCTTCAACTATAAACCGGGCTATAATACTTTACTCTAAATGTTCAACGCTCGTAGAAGGGACTTGTTGTATATCACAGCTATTGGTGCCGCGGACGGATTTCATCTGGAAAGAACATTTACCAAAATGTTAATTTTTAATTTTCATCTGAACTTTCTTTCCATGACTTTTTCACATGAAAACCATGAAATATATTGCCACGATTCACAAAATCGTGACTTTCATTATGATTTTGTAAAAAAAAAAGGATATGTAGACTAAAGATACGGATAAATTTTTACACCCCTTCACTTGATGAGCTTATAAATGAGCTTATAAATGTAAATATAGCATGAGACTTCTGCATATGTTATGTCTGACAAAAAAATTCACCAAATATAAATGCTTTGAGGTCTTGATAGCTTTAACATTATATACTTTTTTCTATCACAACTAATTATATAAGTGCACATGTATGGATATAATGTACAGGGATCCCTGATTAACATCTTATTTATGCAAAAGCAGTTGTTTAATTATTTTTAAGGTTTACGTAAACGATACACCAATAGGGAATTCAATCGACGTTTGGATATACGAATTAGACTAAGGGTGTGTACTGCATCGATGCAACTACATAGATCATAACATAGAGTGCAAAGAATGATTATCGTAGTGACAACGTGATCTATAGGATACGAGTTATTACAATAGCAGATTATTCTAAACACATTTGTTGGCATACTCACGGCTGGCGGAATGAGGCAGAAATATATGTTGAGACTTTTTCATACATCGTCTTCATGAGGTTTAGAGAGAGAAAGTGACAGTTGTTTATGCAACAAATCAACTCCTTTTAGAATGAATTTGTGGACGTTAACACAGCAACCGTATTTGTGCAGTTTTTCAATCCGAACGATGACTCATTAGTTTCTACAACAGACTTTTAGAGTAAAAAACCAATGTTACATACATGCAAATGTTTGAGTAGCCTCTGCAAATCACGAAGCCAGTAAAATAAATACCCCTTCACTGGTTTCGTTCGACAGAGAGCTAGACAGCTTCTCACCAAAGTAGTACTGTAGTAGTAGTCGAATACCATGTCAATATGTTTGATAGTAATCCTACTTGAGTAGATGGTACGAAATGGTTTTAAATTTGAAAATTATTTAAAACAAACAATGTAATAAATAGTTTTGAATTCGTCAAATTACAAAATTTCACTCAACAAAGCGATTCTGTATCATGTCCTTTTTTTGATGTGGTTCAAATAATTTGCTACGTGTAGCTCCACTGATTCATGTAGAAAGTGTAAGTAAAAAATATGATATACGTCTGGTCATTTACAATGAAGTGTATAGTAAACTATTTTTTTACTCAAACGGGTACATCTTTTAAATCAGTCTAATTCCATTTTTCACTTTTTACAGGTACACAAATTTCTTTTCATATTCGTTGGAAGTTGAAACATTCGTAGTAAAATATAGCTGGTTTTGGACAAAGTATTCAAATAAATCAGCAGAGCCATCTGCTTTGTTGACCGTTAAACACTTCTCCATTTGACACTTTCTTTCATAGTATTCCGCATAAAAGACGACTTCATAGATGAAGATGTACCTTTCAATCAGCTGAAACGGCCTTAAAATTTTATTGAAATATGAATGAAAGGCATGGTTAAACCATTTTGACACCATTCCATTCCATTCAACATTCAGTCGATGGAATGGTAAGGTTTCATCTTATCTTTAGTTAAAATATTATTTATATTCTATCAGCAGAGAAAAGAGCGTGACCGACAAGATTTTTAAATTATTAATCAGATACAACCTTGTGTTTACTCAAAATGCATATACTGTCAATTATTACATTGATTGAGTTGACCAGTGCAAAGACAATTTTGTGACTTATGATGTAGATATTTCATAACTAGCTCCTATCTGAAGTGGTTTTGAATATCTCGAGTCAGATTTCGAAACAGTAATCATACTACAGTATCGAGTTTACCCTGAAAAGAACGTTCGGAGAAAACAACATTACTAGTTTAATCATTATGCATGTTAAATGAACGGGATTATTATTTACAAATAATAAAAAGGTGCTAATAACACCAGTCATTTATTATAATTATTATAATAATTATAATAATACATTATTGTAATCATGGTCTTGTTTGCTCTGTAACATAAAGTGAAATATCATAACGGTTCAATATGACACATTCTTATTGTGATGGTGTAGCAATTGAGTTCTGCTTTCTAAGTCATTTTCCTGTCACTTTATGAAAGAATTACATGTATGTAGATATTTCTCTCACTGCTGTGTTAATTCTAAATTGATCTAATTTTCTCAAGATTTAACTCTTGTTCTAGACGTTTGAAGCTAGCTTTAAGCCTCATGGTCAGTTTTCAGTTCTTTGCTTATTTTCAAGACAAACATGATTTTTTTGCTAAAACAATAGAAACAACTTTTTAAAAGTTCAATGTGTCAACAGTTTGTTCATATGAATACTGTAAACATGAAAATATCCGCCCCCGTTGTATTTTCGCCCCTTTGCTCTCGTTGTCAGCGGTCGAATTTTAAACTTGACGAATGCCTATGTCTCAAACCTATCTTTCTTTATACAGGGGAAAAATAACACGGGGCGAAAATAACCCTGTATACATTAATAAAATTCCCTACCAATGATGTATAAAGAAATATAAGTATTAATCGTTTGCTCGTATTTCGTTTATAGTTCTTGAGATGGAAACCAAAATCACTACTAGACATGGATATGGCGTCTTTAAATCAATAAATACATAAATCAATCAACAGGTAAAATGACTTTTTATATGAAAAAATAATTGGTCATAATCCTTTATTTTAGTTTTTTAAAATAATATTAATGACAAGGCCGCGCCAACTTTAGGTTTTGAACATCTTTTAATAAAAATTATTCATTTTTTTTTTTAGTTTCTTGATGTTCAATTTTAAATGATACCGTGTTAATTTTCATCGCAAAACATTTTATGATGTTAGTTTTAAATCAATCCACAACGTTGAAAATTTTAACTGAAAATCTACATGGAAGCTGATAAAATGTACTTCAAAATTGACACCTGTATTTATATAAATATGACTGGCCAATGACACTGTGTAGAAACGGACTAGGGTAACGCACTTTACCCTAGTCCAAGATGGCGAAAAGGAAACACGCTTCAAGTTTTTTCGCACAAGTATTCACCTTTTTAATGGTTGCTTCTAAAAACTATTGCGCAGTATATGTTGGGCGGTGTTAGTTTTCAATGTCTACTCGTAAATCTGTCTTAAATTGCTCGTATTTATAGAGATAACGCGTGTCGAAGATTCGCTCCAAACTAGGGTAAAGCCGATGAAGCGATATTTTGTGATTAGGGTAAAGTATTTTTGTGACTAGAGTAAAGTTACTTGTTTAACATTTAAATATATACTTTGTAACTGCTTTAAACAATTTATAAAATTGAAATAGACTTTTTTTCGCTGCTACTGTCGTCACGTCATGCACACTAATTGAAGATAGTTTTTGAGGTATCGGATGTACAATTTAGACTGGGGCCTCAGGATTAACCGTCATGATCTCGATATATTACGGAGATTGGAATAAATTTTCAAAATGTCGAAATATTTTTATTTAACATAACAAACAGTAAGCAACTACGTCATTTGTCATTGTATGGCGTTATTATTATTATTTTTTTTTTTGCCACGGCGCATTTGCGATTACGAGAAGAAAAAACCCCTAATTTTATATAGAGTAAAGTTTGCGGTGCATGTGTAACGTATTCAAACGTAATATAGGTTGATCGTCTTAATCAGTGATTTAATTCGTAGATTTTGTTGCTGTGCATAATTTGAATTTTGGATATTCGAGCGATTGCATGACCCTATTTAATGATTTCATTTTTTTTATATCTAGTTATATCTAGTTTCATGAATGTGCATTCAAAATATCAAACATACATAATGATATTACAACTTTATTTTTCATTTACATTTACATTTATTACATGTATATTTAACATATGAAGTGCTATTCGTATGTTTGTTAAATTTCTTTGCATGCAAGAAACACATCACATCGTGTTTTAGTATTCATTTGGTAATATAAAACATGATTTCATATATATATTTTAAAACTACAGACCCTAAAATGTACTACTTCACCACACGCTCGCTAAACGGCGGTTCAACCGAAGCGCTACAGTTTTCACGAAACGCTGCACGTTTGCCCGACGCTAAACGGTTTGCAAACCGCTTTTGAAATTTAATTATTCACAGATTTTATAGGGGTGTCATGTTGCAAGTTTTGAATTTACTGAGTGGTGTAAATACGTTGTTAATTTTGTATGTACACCCACTGAGAATAAAATTCAAAATTTACAACATGACGAGGGATGCTATGCAATCAAATAATTATTAATATCTTCTTTGATCATACCAATCGCGTAGAAGTATATTTTCCGTGCATAAAACCAGAAAAAATTCAAAACTACTAGAAGATACGTACGCCTAACGAAATAAAAACGAAGTTTCCGCAGTGTATCACTGTTTTATTTTTTCCTTTTTTAAAATTCTAAACATTGTATTGGAAAGAACAAAATAAATAATTAGATTTCAGACCCAACATCTGTATACCGGTGTATATTTCCTAGCTCAATTGCTTGGACAAATTAATTGTAACATTGTGATTAAATATCTTGCTATTTTCCGTTAAGAGGGTTTATAAGAGTAAATGATTACATGTTAAATCGTCTTTTTTTCTTCTCTCGCATTTCATAGAATATGAATAGGATGTTTTTCACTCTATTTTTTTTTTGTGGCTGAATTTCCTATCATTCAAAATTGTACTATGCAGCTTAAAATAGATTAATATCTATTGGCCGTTGACATAACAGAGACGGTGACCACCCAATGAAATCAAATACCAAAAGATAAACAGGATGAGTTAGCCGATGTCTGAGGTCTTGTGTGATAACTTTACACAATCATGGTGTTAGAAAATGCATGCGTTTTACAACATGACCGTGTCACTTAAAGTTGATTTGGATTGCCTATGAAAGTCATAATTTGTTAGCCGTATAAAACATGTTGAAGGATTGCGTATTTGAATATTGTACCGATACGGAAACGATATAGACATTCTTAATCGGCAGCCTCCGTTTCAAATCTGTCTTATTCTTTTGTTTGTTGAAAAAGAATACAAGTTTGATTAAAAGATTAGGACAGTGTTAAATTGAGTTCAATGAGTTCAATGTTTCTAATGAATTCTCATTAACCTGATGAAACATCATACACGGTTATCGCAAGCTTTCCTTGTAACGCTTTACGTGCCTGATGTGACCAGCAATTCACTACTTCGCTGTAATGGTAACAAATACTTCTTCGTGCAGATATTTTGCTGAATAAAAAGCTTAATTTTAAATTTTAACTCTCAAATTACAAGTTCTCAATCGTAAAGTAGTAGACAAAAATCAAATTACAGGGAAACGGGAATATGCGTTATAGTACATGTGCCATGATTGCGAGAAAGGGGGTTAACTTCGCCTGTTGTCGACATGATCATTGTAGAACACAAATTTTGTTCATAAAATTATTATTTTTGAAATATGTTGGCAATTTTTGTTTGTATTATATATTAATCATCATAGCAATACGTGTAATTAAATCGTGTATTTTTTAGTGTTGAGGTGTTTTACGAAATGGGTTATCGATTTTCTAGAAGAGTGCGTTTCTAATCTACAAAATAGCCCCTTAAGATAGACCCTGTAAAGTATATAAGAAGACATTTATGCTCTCTGTAAGAAATTTCTTAAAGCGTTACCCTAATCACGTTTAAAGTTTTAAAAAGCTTTACCCTGGTCATGAATTTGCTTTACCCTAATCATAGTCGAAAATTTTCCTTGCTTTTTCTCTATAATAAGGAAAGATTCTGCAAAAGTTTTACAATTGTTACGTTTATACACTTCAAATCTTGTAAAGTTATTTATTTATTTAGTCATACTACCCCGACAAATGCGTAAATTTAGTGTAAAATAATCGAAGCGTACTTCCCCATCGCCATCTTGGACTAGGGTAAAGTGCGTTACCCTAGTCCGTTTCTACACAGTGAATGACCTTTAATTATGAAGAACATTCAACCGCCGGTTTATATCAGATATGATGACGCAGGACTACCTTAATTTTGATAAAGGTGAATATTGTTGACTTTAGGAGTTCAACGCCCTTCTTGTGTATGGCTTTTGTCCTATGCTAACTTCTAAGATACATGATTAAGGAGAAACAACTCTTGTTGCTTAGAGATACGCAAATTCATTTTACATCCTTTAAGAGGATCGTGACCGTTTTGAGACATATTGATCTCCGTAAGAAGACGAGCTCTATACAAGGATACGTATATGCTATATAGATTTTTTTAAACCAATTATAAGGTAGTGTTTAAATAATCTAAATATCTAAGATAGATTTAAAGATTCATTTGTTGACCAACCAGCTTCCTTATATTTTGATATTAAAGGATGTTCTCTCTAAACAACAAATATTATTTCTCCTTAATCTTGTTTGTCAAGATTTTCCAGTGCCATTTTAATAAATAGTGAATTCAACTGACACCGGAAAATCTTTATTAAAAGTATAAACGGCTTAGTGTAAACAACATACAACAAAGAAAAATGTGAAATAGTCATCAAAGTCATCAAAATATCATTACATGTATTTTACAATTTTTTTTAAACTGGCAAATGTAAAACTATGAATTCACATTTTATGTTAATATACATAAACGCACTTGTAAAATATGTTTTAATAGAAAAATAATGGTGCAAATTCAGTTTTCTATCAATAATATTTGATATAAAAAACGATTTAAGAAACAATATTTGGTTAATGTATGTAGTTTCTTATTATTAATTTTTGGTATGACATTTCAATAAACCTTATACCGGTACAAATTTTGATAAGAGCATGCAGTGCAGTTCGATAGAACCTTTAGATAAGATAATAGAATATTCAGGCTAACAATCCAGGATTGAAACTGTAGAATGTATGTTGTTCCTGTACAGCTCTTTCTTCTTTCCGTTTTTGTTTGCCATACGTCAGGCTTACTGAACAATGATGATCCAGGAACCCCAAGCTTAGATGATGTTTTGGACAGTTTGAATGATCTGGTTCCCGATAAGAAAATTACAATTGGTGATCTGAAGACGGTGATTCTGGCTTTACAGAAGCATTACACATCCAGGTTGAATACTCTGAAGAGTGATTTTGAACTTTCATTGAGATTCCAACAGAATCGTACTCGGTATCTAGAGAAGAAAGTAGCTTTCTAAGAAAAACTTATAAACTTTCTAGAATATGACGAATCGTTTAGAAGTCATCAAACGGAGTCAGGAATAAGTAAACAGCCATCCACACACAATGCAAGAGATGATGTAGAAGTTTTCAACTCGACCGGGTACTATTCTCTTGATATAAAAGAAATGCAAGAAGAAAATTGGAGCAATTGGGGCGCCCTAAACGAGAAAGAAAAGGTAGTCAACAATTAACGATATGAAATTTACTGTGCTAAGTTACTACATATCAAAATTTTAGCAAATACTATTTTGTTGATCAGCTAATGATTAATACAGATGAGTCGGGAGTGGTTCATTCCCATACTAGTTTGTTATGCAGAGTACAGGTGTAGTAGTTGTCCATGTAAACAAGGGAGATGACGTTTTTGTAAAAAACGTCAGGTGCAAGCCACGGAATTTTACACAGTAATATACATGGCAAAACATTTTTTGCCGGATGGAAACTGCATAAAACAATAGTATAATTTACATTTTCGTTACACGTTTGTGCTGAAGTTTCATTGATATTTGAGAAATAAATGCTTTATACAAGAAAAAGAAGTGTGACTTCGAAATATGATGAGTAATCTTGTATTCAAAGCTTCCGCATTCTAAACATTTCTGGTGGGTCTTCTCTTTCTGAAAATGCTATTTATAGGTGGTTTATAGAGAAAAAGGGGGAAAAAACCAAACTGTCGCGATTATTTTTATAATTGAGGTACAATTTTGTGATTAAACAGATTAAACAGATTGAAAACTGAAATTGAACTGGTCGTTTATGAAATCAAATTTAAATTCAGAAGGTTAATTAAAAATATTTTAATTTTGTACTGTAATTCGCTCTTTGGAAGCAATTTCATGTATTAATTAGTAGACTGATTGTCCTCGAACAATTAGAGGTCTTTCCACCTCATTATTTTTTTATGTTTACGGTAGGGCACAGAATACGTAATAACTTGCTAGATTGCTCAATAGGGTATACAATTTGGTCAGCAAGGTAAGACATTTAGTTCTGAAGTTTTTCATCAGATTACTCAGGTATGAAAACAATAAAGTAAGCTATATCTAGTAAACATTTGCACTTTGTTGTTATACTTTACACCATATTTTATCAAACATTGTTGCTGTAGTTTGAACTAATTAAACAGTTGAATTTAAAAAAA
This sequence comes from Magallana hongkongensis, assembly GCA_016163765.1. Classification (NCBI taxonomy): domain Eukaryota; kingdom Metazoa; phylum Mollusca; class Bivalvia; order Ostreida; family Ostreidae; genus Magallana; species Magallana hongkongensis. The sequence continues at coordinate 88,436,496 of WFKH01011925.1, forward strand.
ATTATACCTGTGATATATGTTGTACTAGAAAGTGAAAGAAACCCACAAAGCCATCAATCATTTTTTTAAGAGACTTCTTTTTTTATTTAATTTTAAGCCATTGCTTTAGGAATTCCCTGTTTATCGGAAATGTCTTTTGAATTACTTTTCTGAATTTTTTTTTCCATATTCTGAACAAAACTGAGTGCTCGCCAGGTGATTATTCTTTACACAAGCCTATAAATAGAAAACCTAAAACAAGAAGAGAGTGCTCTAGAGGCTACCTGTCTTTGTACAATATGCATGGGAAGACTGTAAAAACAATTTACACTTGAGTAACCACAGGACCTTCATGTGATACCTGGTTGACCAAATTGTATACTTTATTGCGCAATCCAGCAAGCTATTGAAACCCTTACTATAATTCTGTATTTCAAAAGATATGAAAATTCATTAATTAATAAATTTTTAAAGGACCTTGACCTTTGACCTTTATGTCATTTAGTTCAGCCAAGGTAGACGCTCCCATCCAAAATAATCCGAAGTCTCTATGATAGATTGTAAAAAAGTTAGAAGTGATTTTATAGAAATGTCAATACTTTCAGGGGCAATAACTGCTAGAAGAGGGCCTCAGATCCTTTTGGTATGAATAGATTGAAGACTCCTCTAAGTGTAATGAAGACATTGGTAAAATTTCCAGATTTCTATCTCTTATGGTCTCAGAGATGTAGGGATAACAAGTATTTAATACAATAGGGGCAATAACTCTGTAACTATTTCAGGAAAGGAGCTAAGGGGCCCTTTCTTTGGATGTGAACTGATTACTCATTTAATTTGAAATTTATTTTGTTTTACAAGTGTTTTGAATTTCCTTTCATGATCAGTTCTTGAGATATATGGAGAAGAGCGTTTAAAGGGCTAGCCCTTCATGTACTTATTGGGGCTGTGTATTGAAGATTGAAAGGAAGAATAATGTTAAGAGCATAATTCTGAGCGTTTTGTCTTCAATATTGCTTTTCAAAATATTTCTTCATTTAGAGATATGATAGACCGGGCATTTGGACGTCTAGCCCCTTCAAATCCCGAATTACGTAACATATGAGATAAATTTTAAATGTCTAGGCGTATAACTTTAAAATGAACATTTGTCCGTCTTTAATGTATAACAAAATATTCCTAAATAAAGAGCTATTAATGAAAGACTTAAGACCCCTCTGGAAACTTCATTTTAAAGGCCAGCCCCTTTTTCTTGACGGCAAATGAAAGAAATTGTATAAACTTTTTTTGTTCTGCATGTCTTAAGAGAATATTTGAGAGTAAAAAGATAATGAAAGAAAACTACAAAAAATCACGGCGCTTTTTACACCTCATTTTTCGATCCCCATTATAAATCTCCATAAAAAATCTGGTGATTTATTTCGAGTCAAAAATGATTATGTGTCAGCGTTGTGAATTGATACAAAAGTAATATCAGACAATGTGTTGCGATGATAATTAACGCGGTATGATAGAAAATAAAACATCAAGAAATGCAAAATGATAAATGAAAATATATTTTTAAAAGATGTTCAAAACCTCGTAAAAGGGGTTTTGTTTTGTAATCGGTACATGTATATAACAGTGGGACATTTAAGTCCGGACAGGACACAGTCCGGACTTTCAGCTACCCTTTCGGTTAGATATAACTTACTTTCGATTATATATTTTGGTGGGACTTTCTACTCCGAACCTATCATGCCAACCTGAATGTACGGATTGCTCTAGTTTTCCTTTAATTGTCTCTCAAATTTCAAAACCCCATGGGAGAATGGTGGGATTTTTCATCCCATCTGAGATCCCATCAAAATCCCATGGGAGAAAAAGTACTGTGGGATAAATTGACCCATGTGGGAGAAAAAATCCCACCATAGTTAAAAGATGGGATTAATTCTCCCATATAGGACAAAAAATTCCACAGAATAAAGAAGATGGGATTTATCCCATGATTTTTAACATAGAAAAAATTTTCCCATATATCACAGATGTTTTTTCTTATGATTTCTCAAAATAAATTATTTTCTTTTGTTTCTTCAACTTAATTTGCACATTACATTAAACTCTGTCTCATAGCCATTGATGGGATCAACAACTGTATAAATATTTAATGTTTTCATCTGACATTAATTTTTTAGACATGTGAGAATTTATTGGGTTGATTTAACAAAATTCTATTGGTATATGTTTGCTCTAAAATGCAGATTGTAATCCTCAATAAATAAAGTTATTATTTAATTCTTCATTTTTAATCTTTCTAATTAGACCATATGCCTCTGAATTTCTATCAATAAGCCGTTAAATTTATGGAAAGAGAGATATATATACCCTATTTATATATAAATACATTTAACGGCTTATTGATAGAAATTCGGAGGCCTGTGATTAGACTTTCTTGTTACCTATCTCTTGGAAACCTCTTTCATTACATATTATATACTATAACTCCTTACGGTAATTATCATATGCGCTGCTCACCGTAAATCAGTGTATAAAAATCCATCCCGTAAAGAGATGAAGATTTTTGGCACAATGATGTAGATGGTGAGCGTCTAACAGGTGTTCTTTGCCTGAGCTGATGTACTTATACAACGCCCCAAAAAATACTTTACGCTAAATGTAAGCAACGAAATGTTTACCCAATGATGCCGTTTCTTTCACATCTAATGCATATAAACTTCTCATGTTTCTAATATAGTCATTTCTGATCTTTGATAATTCAGACTGATATGTCCTGCAATTTCCATCTTGGAGAGAAATAATTATGTTGAATTACGATCCCGATTGTTAAATACAAACACAACCAACCCCCCCACCCCCACCCACCCCATTAAAAAAAAATCGAAATACTACGGTAAGTCAATCTACAATCATGTTTCATGGAGTCAAGTGCACAACAACAAGAACCACACTGTTAATAACGACGATCGTCTACGCCGCATTGTTAGCCATAGTACGGATAATTTTTTTATATGAGAGTAAAAATAAATCGAAATATAACAGCTCTCTTTAAAATTTCTAATTTAAAAAAAAAATCGTGTTTTATATTGACTTCAAAATCATTCTAAAATGAGCATATCAAGTTTTGTAGCTTAATTAAGTCATTATTAAAAAAAATGAAAATCACTAATTATTAGTAAAGACCTTTATTTAAACTAATGTTTTTGTTTTGTGTGTGTGGGTTTTTTTTTTTAAGTAAAGATATAATGTAACAAGGTAACAAAAATTCAAATTTTCTCTAAAGTTTATTAAATTTCACAAACGCTGATATTTGTATATGTTGGTTGCACCGAGGCCAGCTCAGCGAGTTTTGTACTTGTATATATTACTTGCATACATGTAAGTAACAGTAGTGTATTTTAAATATACATGTATAACATACTACAGAAGATCAAAAGGTGGCAATGTTGCAAGCATCAGCCTGTGAATTGCCAGTCTGTTACCTTGACTGATAGGTATACACCTCAGTGGTTCTTCTGTGTATAAATACTGTTTATATAATTAAGACTTGTTACCTGAAATTATCACACA
>WFKH01011925.1:88451442-88461474 GCA_016163765.1 Magallana hongkongensis
TTTGTAGAGTAAAATTTTGTAATTCAAAGAATTCAAAACTATTTATTGCAACGTTTGTTATAAATAGTTTTGCGTTTTAAATTACAAATCATTAATGTAGCATCTACTCAAGTAGAGTAACTTTCAGACGTGTAGACATGGTATTCGACTATCTAAACTCTACTCCTTGGATGAGAAGCTGTCTAGCTCTCTGTCAAAAGATATCAGTAAAGGGGTATTTATTTCACTAGCTTTGTTATTTGCACAGGCTACTCAAACACCTACATGTCTGTAACATTGTTTCAAATTTGATTCTGAAATTCTATTACAGAAACAAGTGAGTCCTCATTTGGGTATGAAAAACTGCACGATTACGGTTGCTGTGTTAACGTCCGCAAATTCATTCTAAAGAGAGTTTATATGTTGTATATACAATTGCCACTTTCTGTCTGTAAACATCATTTTCATGGAGACGCTGTATGAAAAAGTCTCAACATATATTCAGCTTTACTTCATTCCGTCAGCCGTGAGTATACCAACAATTGTGTTTAGAATAAACTGCTATTGTAATAACTAATATCCTATAAATAAAGTTGTCACTACAATAATCGTTCTTTGCACTCTGTATTATGATCTATGTAGATGCATCGATGCATTTTCTGTTCCAAACATTATTAAAAATATATTTAAATTCTCTAGTTAAATTCACTGTCGGGTTTTTTATTCTCTCTAACAGCACATTAATACACAGCATTATCATAATGTTATACATGTATGTATATTCATGTTCATTCAAGACTTCAAAACGTCTGTTATTTCATTATTTGTTCTCTTTCTTCATACGTGAGTGGGTTTTTTTCCGGTACGTTCGTGGACTATAGAGAGTAGTTATCATTCCATGTATCAGTGTGGCAGAACACTAGATACCTTACGGAGTTTTAGTCTGTATTCATTCCAAAACTGTTCGCCAATATGGTAAGTTCCACCAACATATAAATGCCTTGTGTATTCCTAGAAGAATCATATTGTTTTGGTAGCAATCCAAAGGTAGATAAAACTTGTCACACACTGCAAGTAACTATGTTTGGTATGAGTCTGATAGGAAACATCAATATGATAAATACTAAGTATTCCTATACGTAGAGGCCAGTATCTTTGATTAACATATTCAGATAATCAATGTGCAGCTATTTGAAAACTTCAATAAGGTTGATTTAATTTAATCAAATATTTTATATTCCATTATTCTTAGTTAAAGTTGTTTTGATTTTTGTAGTTAGTTTACTAGTTTGATATTGTTGTTTGTTTTGTTGTTGTTATTGTTTGTGTTCTTGTTGCTCTTGTTGTCGTTGCTGTTGTTGGGCTTTTACTTTTGGTTTGTTTTTTTAGGGGGTTTTTTTGGGTGGGAGGGAGTTTTTTGAGGGGGGGGTTGAAGGTTTGATCTACATTATCATGCACACTTGCATTGTTATTACATATGAATTCCCAAACAAATAACAATTAACTTATTTTTTTTTTTTGCCATTCACTTTATAAACAGTAAACGGTATATGAGTTAAATGATTCTTCTTTAAGATCTCACCTCCAGTTTAATTCTATTTACGTCTACATCAACAAATTTTATCTTTTTATCGCGTAAACATCCGAAATCGACAACTCACTGGCTTTTTCCATAACCAATCGTTTGACAGAGATCTCAACATTCCATTAACTACAACTAAACAATACATGACTGCTGATATTGATGTACAACATTTATAAATTATACCGGGCCATATAAAAAATAAGCATAAGTGACATACCTTTTAGTAAAACTTTAATTTGAGTGAATCAATTATAGATGTATCAGGTACACAGAGTAAGAGTAAGTTTAAGACAATAAAACTATCATCCCTATATAAATATATTTTTAACGATAAATTGCGATTTAGATTAAGGTTATATACAAAAGTAATTATTCTCAGTTTATCGAAAATTCATTCCGTAATGATTTACCCATGCTTCGGAAAATGAAAGTCCTATTCTCAATGTTCACAAACAAGCATTACTGGATGCACGTGGTTTTTTAAACCAATAGGATGACTAATGAAATTCGTTTGTGTTTTTCCCACTGCCCTGTCATTCCATTTTTGGCAAAACCGTTTTTTAACAAACTTTTGTCGTTGGTTTCCACCAGGCAAATTTTTCGCGGAAGAGAATGACCAGAAATGTTTTGTCTGGAAGATTTTTCAAAATAGCATGATTGACCGTGTAGCTGGACACGATATCAGATATCCTCGAGAGAACGTACTTCCGCGCCTGTAATATGCTGGACATGATCCAGGTTTGGAGTATGGTACTGTATGTCCTTGTGATGTCTAATAACATTGATGGTCGAAAAAACGAAAACATTCTCTGCTCTTGAAAAATTTAGTGGAACCCGCTTTGTTGCTGGTACACAGAATTTGACCGCAGCAGAAAATTGAAGCAATTTTGGGTTATAAAACATTCTGATATATCCACTAAACTATCACCGGGAAGTCAAATCAAGTGTTTTGTGTATATCTGTTGATAAACTTATTACAATCCGAAACCTAATTCGTGAGTGATGACAATGATGTACGAAATAAAAATAAAAATTGTGGACAATAGTGATAAGCACTATAACCATGAGCGACATATGTCATGGAGTAAAACCAACTTTGAATGAGTTAATTTCATCAAGTCCAGAGGGTATTGTCAATTAAGACATTAAAGCAATTATGCCTTTCATAAACATGATGTTTTTGAGAGATAAAATATGATATAGATATATAACTTTCTGATTAGAAATAAAATAAAATTGAATTCATACGAAATGTCTTCAACTACAATGTTTTCTTCTTCAAAACTTCACTCCGTTATACATATAATTCTATTATTTCTATTATTTAATGAAAGAATACTGTGCCAAAAATCTTAACAATGACAATGTGACAATCTTGCATCCGTCTACATGGCTCAAACATATTAATCACTTCTTTTTCGTAGGCTTTTCTAGAGAACTTCATCATTTCTCTTGTTTAAGAGTTTATAGAAACTTTAAATAATTGAAAGTAAGGATTTTCAAATCTAATTTCATCTCCTCATTGTAAAATAGATTGGATAGTTTGCAGAAGGATATGTAATACGTGTAATTATGATATTGATGTCTTTGTAATGATGGGATGACACATGAGTCGCAGAAGTACACAATAAAACATATCATTTTGTTATTTTTTAAGTACATCAAAATTAGGTAACTCCAAAAAGACAGTAGGTGAATTGAATCCATAAGCTTATATTCCAGATTAAATAGATTTTTGGAATTCAATCTGACTTTTCAGTTTAGTTTGTTGTTTGATATCCATGTGATATATGTATGCTTCACCATCTCCCTACAATGAAAAGGTTAGACAATTAGGTGGTATTCATTAACAAGTCATGTAAAGATATTACTTTTAAATAAAATATCGCTGGGCATTGCCGATACATGTAATTTAGCGTTAATGTGTAACCGTCTAAAAACGTTAATTGTAATGAGATGATAAATAATTTTGGTCGGATCGTGATCAAATTAGATAAGATCTGAGGGACTTTATGATAGATTTGATCACGCTTGACCATAACTATCACCTCATGATATTTAAAGAATGATTTCTTATTACTTAATCTATATAATTTTCAGAAACTGTACGATTAAATATTAACACAAATATGGGTGAACACTTCGAAGTTTTGTTAAGTGAATACGTTACAAAATCGATTTCATGTTTACATAAAAAAAAACACTTGAAATTAAAAAACATAATTGTGACGATTACATGTACATTGATAGGGATGTGGTCCACACATGTTGTTTGTATTATCACGTAAAACTAAATTTTCCACTTAAAACTATAAAAATAGATTACATTTATGTACACGTCAAAATTTCCGGTTCAAATTTACAACAACTCTTGTAACGTCATGTCATTGACGAGTCAATTCTAACAGTTTATAAAACTGCGCAGTAGAAATCAAGGAAATATAAAAACAAATTATTTTGATTATGTTTTTGTGTGTTATATTTTTAATATGAGATCTTAGAATTGTTTTGCAAAAAAGAACTTTTGGAATATCTGTAACAACCATAAATACCACTACAAAACCTTAAAAAAGTACTCAATAATTATATGATTGTATATTTGATAGATGTACGCCACATTTCTCTTCTATATGAAATCATCTATTACCACTAGTGCTGTCGTAGCAATCTTAACCCTTAACCACTCTCTCAAAGCTGAATTAAAACATTATATCTCTTACTAAAGCATTATCTAAACTAAGGATATTAATTCAGTTACAAAAAACATAATATTAAAGTCTATCTTACGTGTGCCTCAGTATTTCGATGAAAATGTGTTTACAACAAGATTGAATCCAAACCCATTACACTTTGCAGTAACTGGACACCCTGTGTTCATTGATGCAACAAGTACCACTGTCAAGCATGCTGCTAGGAAGCAAATAGTGAATACAGTGCCGGGTTTCATCTTGACGGAATGGATCCGAGCACTTCGTCCTAGATTTGAATCGTATACACTCGGAATATGATTTAATCAGAATCGTATTTTCTCGGGGTTTTTCAAAAAGACCCATGTAATGTAATTGTTTAAGTAACTAGATGATATCTCGCGCAAGCGCGGTAAATAACACTTTACACATTAATGGACTTTGTTTTTTGAACTTGATTTTTGTTAATATTGCTTGAATACTGTGAAACGAGAAAATATAGCGCACTACAAATTTTAGCACATTCTGCACAACTGCCCCATGAGCGCTGAAATTAGTAGACATTTCCAGATTTCGCGATCTCGAGGTCGGACTCGTACACTGTCCTCAGAATATCAGGGGACATGTCAAAATACATTTTTTTAAAAAGAAAGATTATCAACAATTAACAAAATATCATGCTATGAAAATATCACTCGCAAATCTCCCGCCCTTCCGTCTAGTTAAAAATGTATGGTTTTTCCATATCATTACCATTACGCATAGTTTTATGAAATTAAGCTTAATCGAAAACTTAATTTGTGTTATTGACTTTTTTTACACATCAATGATTTATAAAATTTACATGTACTAGTGCATCACTGGATATGTGGTGTTTCATTTAAGAGAGAGTGTGAACAAAAAACACGTTTCAATAACTCGCTTCTTAAAAAAATTTGGGCACTTGCAAATGGAAAAAGAATGGAAAGGGCGTTTTACTTTAATAAGCTACCACTCAACTTAAATAACTTTAAATAATGTGCGCTTTTATAATTCCTACAGTATATTTCTATTTCGGGTATCTCTCTTTCTTTTCTCCCTTTCTCTCTATTTCTCTCTCAGGAGCGCTATAATTTCTAATTAAATATACTCTCTCTCTCTCTCTCGATCGATCGATCAATCGATCGATCGATCGACTTTCGAAAATTTTGAAATTCATTGATTTATATATATATATATATATTTGTTTTAGGTATGAAAGTTGATTTGTCGCTGTTATTTTAACACCCCCTCCTTGTGATGACGATTTCATGCAATTGCTTATAGATTCTACTATAGTAAATTTCAGAACGTGTTTTTTACTAATACAGAATAACGAAGAAGATCCGTGTATAATTTTACAAATATTTGTTTTTAACTGTTCATACGATCCCTTATTTATTAGCGTACATAGTACTAGTCCGAGTTCGATGTCGCTTTACGCTAGAAATGTCTATAAGTGTGACACTGATTTTTAAATGTCTTCCAGCTTGCAATAGAAGTCCAGTCGGACGTGATCCGATCGTAATCAAGCGTAAGTATTGTCCACGCTCACGTTTCATAGTTAATTTGTTCTAGCACTCTGATTAGCGGATATGAAAAATATTAAGACGACACCTCTGTTTGCGTTATTCAAGATACCTCACCACATCAAAACTTATACTTTTTAAGATACCACAGAATGTACGTCACATTATGGCAATTTAAATGTTTTGTTGAATTGTTTGTATAAATTGAGTTGTTCGTTTATCATCATAGCTCAGTGGTTAAAGTATTGGGGTTGTGAACCACATATTAGGGGTTCAAATCCACACGGGGCTTTTGTTCATATGTACTGAATTAAATTTTTGAACTTAAGAATTTTATCCAAAATTGTATTAATTTTTTTCTCTAAATTTTTTTGGCCCATCGGAGAAACATATTTTTATGCATCAGGCTACCTATCATAATCAAGTAATTTTCAGCTGATTTGAGAAACTTCGAAAGCTGATTTATCTTTAGGTTAAAATTATCATTTGACTATAAAAAGTTTTTCCTAGTTTGGAATCCTAATAGCGCTATTAGTTTAGCTTCTTTTTGAAAAAAAAACTTTATTAATAATCATACAACTGACGCTTTTGTTATAATCAAAAGTGATAAAATAAAGTTTTGGGGAGAAATTAAATATTTGGACGATTTAAGATTCTGGATCCGAAGAAGTTGATCCGCAAGTGGCAATCATACTTATACTCATAGCTCTCTTTCCAAGGAGGAAATTCTTCAAAATCATATGTTAGTTTTAAATATTTTCAATATTCCCAACAACCAAATTTAATTCAAATTACCTTATCTACATTGGATACCTAAAGTTCATAAAAATGCTTACAAAGATATGTAGCGGGTTCCAGTAAATGTACCACGAAGCCTCTTTCTTTACAGCTTACCAAGATATTAACAGCCGTAAAGGAGAAACATGAAGAGCATATTTTTTTTTATTTCTTTGTTATTATATATATATATATATATATATATATATATATATATATATATATATATATATATATATATATTAGTGATGGGCCGATTATCGCCGACAATCGAAAGTCGGTCGCTAAATGTCTCCCGATGTCGATGATCGATCAAGATTTTCATAATCGATTATTAAAAAAAAAAATTTAAAAAACGTAATTTACGAAAATTCTTCGTACGACTTGACTTTTTTCAAACATCAAAACGAAAATAGGTTTAAACAAAATGGCGGTGCCATGTGCAAGCCTCACGGACGAGGCAAATGCCGCAAATCAAGATCCCAGGTGCAGTAAATAAGATTGTATGTGCATAATAATATTTAAATTTTATTAACATATTTGATTTATTTGAATAAATATTTAATAATTTCAAACAACTGAAACAAGTATATTACTGTATATACAACGCAAGACGCAAGTTTTTGTTCAGAGAATTGTTTTATTCAAATAAACATAATTTGAAAACTTTCGATTATTTAATCGATTATACACTTTCGATTATTTCCGATAATCGATTATGAAAATTTTCCGATTTCCCATCACTAATATATATATATTTTAAACATGAATGTATGACGTGGCAATGTCATCTTTAGGTTATATATGTAACCGGAACCAGTACGACAAGGGCAATAACTCTTGTGATCAAAGTATCTCTAAAGTCAAATACTGGCTCAGATAAAAATCAACCCAGGTAAGGGGATTCCTGAACTATGGTCAACACTTGTAATGAAAACACCAGTAAGATTTAACACAATTTATTAATGTTTATAGAGTTGATTTAAGTCAAGGATAGCAACAAGAATTTTATAATAATAGACGAAAATATGGAAATTAACAAACAGAAGTACTCAAAGGGAAAATTACTCTGAAAATATGTATAATCTAAATTTATAATGAACTGATATTACAATGGATACTTGATAATTGAATTAATTTTTACAATTAATAAAAAAAAATAAAAAAATGCAAAATTTGCCAAAAATCAAAATATGCTCCTACTGGGCCACCATAGAATCTAACAATAGATTTAATAATAACAGACGAGGAACGATGAATAAGGAACGAGCTACATCTCTATAAATATTAAATTTCTCCTCTATGACAAATAAATGTAAAAATGACTAAGATAATCCTCCTTATAAAAATAAGTTATCCACAACACCTTGAACCAGGACTGGGAAAGGGAAAACCTATCTAAACTTACACTCTAAACCCTAAGGAAAATCTGTATTATAAAAAAATGCTTTAAACCCTACAAAAATGAACTAAATCCTAACTCTACATAAATCATGCTTTCTTATACTAAACCTAACTCTAACCTATTCATAGCTGTAAAACCAAGAGGTTTAAGTGCCAAGAATAGAAAGGGAGACTTACCATAAGGTAATCACTCCCTTACCCAAGTAAAGAAAACTGACCGAACACTCTCTTATATATACCTGTATTCTATTCACTAATTTTAACCAATGAAAACCAAAGAAACTAGAGTAACTTAGCCAATCAGAGAACAGGTAACTTTATAACTTAGGCAAAAGTGACAACATGGATACTATTTCCTGTAGAAGTGTAACTATAAATAGGATAATTTTTAACTTGTTCAAAATATGAGAGTAGAAAGAATTAAATGATCAACAGTAAGTATTTGAACCTTAGGAATGACAATAAACTGTTTAAACTGTAAAAACTTCAAGAAAAATGCAAACTGTATAATGAAAATAAACAAATTTGTTACATTCCTCCCCCCTTAAAAATAAACAAAATCACAGATTTTGTTTAATTACATATAAATGTCAAAAGTGAAGAGGTTTCATGTCCCTAGCATTATAACATGTTGGGAGGTTAAAAAGTGGTGTAGAAGAGGCTGATGCTCGACGTCTGGCTTCTGCTGCCCTGTCCCTGGCGTCCCTATGTATAGTCGGCAAGGGCATATCTATCTGTCCAGGATTACAGTATCTTGGGTTCTTAATGTTCCGACACAAAATACACCCCTGAAGTCCTGGGTGTTTCTTATCCCAATGCTTACGGATAGGCGAAATTTTGAAAGCTCTGAAGGAGCATCCTTCCTTAGGACAATTATACACCGGCACAAATTCCTTATGAAATTTTATGAAGTGGGCCCTGTACGATCCTATTTTGTGAAAGACGTGCTCCCCAGATGGACAGCTAGGAATGGAACACGCTTGTCCATCTGAGGGCCACTCCTTAGGAAAAGATGTACCAAAGAGCTCCTCCATCTCCTCTTGCTCAACTGATAACTGTAAAACATCGGCCATCCTAGCTGAAAATAAAAGAATAATAGGATAACCCAGATTAATGATAGAATTGCAAGCATTTCTCAATTGTAAATAACCTACTCCGAAATAACTGATGATAAAATCTTAAATTCTAAGACTTTATTGTAAACTGTACTATATAAAGGGTAATTCAATAGCTATCTAATCAAAATATGTTTTCTCCTATAGAAAAACATCTAAAATAAAAGATGCATAAATGCATCTCTCCTTATAGATAAACTATATGAAAAACCGTAGGGTTGCTTCTAGTTCAGTACAAGGGAGATAAACTAAGGATCATCTACGGAAAGCATTAATCTAAGAATGCTAAACTCTCAAAGATTCGTATCTATGTATTACCGATACTAGATATTCAAAACATCTATCATGTACTGTTTTGACTTCTAGATAATTATATTAGAAGATACCATCATGTTTTAATAATTAAAACACATAACTATCCTTTATCCAATAAAGTTCAAATACAGTATAACCTGAAGGTTAATTTCAAGAGCAAGAAATAAAACAACTCAGAAACACAAACAAAACAACCAGCAATCTAGATGTGATTTATAATGAAACTTAAATTTTACCTCTATGTATCAGTTATGTTATGCTATCCTGACATACTAAACAAAAATTTAATCAACTCTATAATTATTTAATGAATAATAAAGAAAAATATAAAAACAGACTATGTACATAAGGCATAAAAATAATAAAATATGCCTAGATACTGGTTCAAGGTGAGTAGACAACTGGAGGTTTAATTCTTCTACCCCATCTTGACTGTCTGAAAGGTTCAGCACTGGGCACAGTAAAATCTGGTGAAGCAGAATCTATCTCTGCATCTTCAGGCTCAAAAGACTATCAAAAATAGAATTAAGTGAAGCCATGGTTTCTATTCAGGAATCCTGGTCACGGCACCAAAATTATGTAACCGGAACCAGTACGACAAGGGCAATAACTCTTGTGATCAA
>WFKH01011925.1:88475124-88491446 GCA_016163765.1 Magallana hongkongensis
AAGACCTCCTCGTTGCTCGCAACGAGATCGTGTCTAGTTATTATTATTTTTTTTCTTCCGATTTTTGTGCACGCGATTTCTCAGAAACGGCTCGGCCGATCTCCATCAAAATTTCAGATATGATATATATTGGTCTGAACCTGATAGCAAATTTTTTGCATTGATGACGTCACATCCGTTTTTGAGATATTGAGATTTTTCGAATTTGTATATGGGTATTTTGTCTTCAGTCGTTCTCCTAAACTATGAAAGATATTGAGCTCAAATTTCTACGGTTGGTAGAGGAAAGATTGAAGTTTTGCATGGTTGTTGTTTTATATGTCTAGCTCTAAATGCGCCAAAGCTCGGTAGGGCTCGAAAGTTGAGATAACAAAAGCGTCGTGAATTTTCGTGCTTTTCTTTGTTTATCTCTTTTCTGGAAAATATTTTGTTAAAACATGTAATGCAAAAAAAGTTTATATTTACGAGATCTTTCGTTTGATATTAAGAAAAAAGGGCTGACCCCTAAAATTAGGGTTCTAGAGGGCTCTAAATTATTTCATCTATAGCCCTTAACTGAGAGATATTTTGTAATAGGTTATATAAGCAAATATGTTTATCTTACAGATATGTTGCCTTACAATATAATGATTTTCTAATGTGTTACGTAATTAGGGGTTTTTTGGGGTCAAAAGTCCAAAATATTGATCACCTATATCTCAAAAAGGAAAAATATTTTGATAAGCAGTATAGAAGAAAAGATGCTCAAAATGATCTACTAAACAGTATGCAACCATCAAAATTTCGTTTAACGGCCCCTATAAGGAGATAAGGGGTCGGCCCCTAAAACCTTCTTTCTCTGATATCTCAAGAACGGTAACGAATTTCTAAACACTTGTTGAACAAAATATGTTTAGAATTAAATGCCCTTTCATTTGATATCAAGAAAAAGGGGCTGGCCCCTAAAATTAGGGGACCAGAGGGCTCTAAATTTTTTTATCTGTAGCCCTTTACTGATAGATATTTTGTGAAAAGTTATAGAAGCAAATATGTTTATCTCACAGTTATTTATCCAAGCAATGTAAGAATTTTATCATGCGTTACGTAATTAGGGGTTTTTAGGGGCCAAAAGTCCAAACTTTTGATCACCCATATCTCAGAAAGGAAAACAATTTTGAAATGCAGTATAGAAGGAAAGATGCTCAAAACGATGTACTTAACAATATGCAACCTTTACAATTTCGTTAAACGGCGCCTGTAAGGAGATAAGGGGCCGGCCCCTTAAATTTTTTTTTCCATTTATCTCAAGAACGGTAACGATTTTCTAAACACTTGTTGAACAAAATGTGTTAAGAATTAAATGGACTTTCATTTGATATGAAGAAAAAGGGGCTGGCCCCTAAAATTAGGGGACCAGAGGGCTCTAAAGTTTTTTATCTGTAGTCCTTTACTGAGAGGTATTTTGTGAAAGGTTATAGAAGCAAATATGTTTATCTCACAGTTATTTATCCAAGCAATGTAATGACTTTATCATGTGTTACATAATTAGGGGTTTTTAGGGGCCAAAAGTCCAAAATTTTGATCACCTATATCTCAGAAAGGAAAACAATTTTGAAATGCAGTATAGAAGGAAAGATGCTCAAAACGATGTACTTAACAATATGCAACCTTTAACATTTTGTTAAACGGCCCCTATAAGGAGATAAGGGATCGGCCCCTAAAATTTTTTTCCCCATCTATCTCAAGAACGGTAACGATTTTCTAAACACTTGTTGAACAAAATGTGTTTAGAATTAAAGGACCTTTCATTTGATTTGAAGAAAAAGGGGCTGGCCCCTTAAATTAGGGGACCAGAGGGCTCTAAAGTTTTTCATTTGTAGCCCTTCACTGATAGATATTTTGTGAATGGTTATAGAAGCAAATATGTCTATCTCACAGTGATTTATTCTAGCAATGTGATGATTTTATCATGTGTTACGTAATTAGGGGTTTTTAGGGGTCAAAAGTCCTAAGTTTTGATCACCTATATCTCAGAAAGAAAAATTATTTTGAAATGCAGTATAGAAGGAAAGATGCTAAAAATGATGTACTTAACAATATGCAACCTTCAAAATTTCGTTAAACGGCCCTATAAGGAGATAAAGGGTCGGCCCCTAAAACGTTCTTTGCCGTTTACATTAAAAACGGTAACGAATTTCTAAACACTTGCTGAACAAAATGTGTTTAGAGTTAAATGACCTTTCATTTGTTATCAAGAAAAAGAGGCTGGCCCCTCACATTAGGCGTTTATCTGTATCTGTAGCCGTTTACTGAGGGATATTTTGTGAGGGTTATCAAAGCAAAATAAGGTATAATACTTTTATATATCCTAACAATATAATGATTTACTTATCTAATTAGGGGGTTTTAGGGGCCAGAAGTAAAAAGTTTAATCCTTTCTATCTAAATTGGAAGAAATGCTAGTATTTAAAAAAAAAAACAACGTAAGAGAACTTATAAAAAGCGATGCAGAAAAGCATAAGTACTCTACTCCTTTTTACAGATCATGTTTTCTTGTCGAAAATCAAAGAAGATGATATCATATCACCTTCTTAAAATCGGACGGAAGACCTCCTCGTTGCTCGCAACGGGATCGTGTCTAGTTTTTTCTTCCTTTTCTTAGTGATCACAATAATCTTTGGACTACAGCTGACGAAATCAGGAGTGAAAATGGGAGCTTCTTACGTTGTTTATGTGTACATTGCTATATTCATCATATTTGAAGTGATCTTTGAAATTGTCAAAATGCGAGAACGAAACCAAATCGAAGGTAACCATTCTACAGTGTAAACGTTCCGGCTATAAAAATATGTTTTAGTCTAAAGAATGTATGATTGGTTTAAAATAACATCAATAATCTAAAAGACAATTAATGCAAATTTTTAAAAAGTGAACAGGATCACACAAAGTATACTAAAATTTGAATTGTCAAATGTATACATTTGTAAATGTAAAAGTACGTGCAATGATAGTATAAGCTGCTTTTGGAGTGAGTAAATGAAAAATTGAATTTTTAATTCTTAAACAGATGCAAAGTATGAAATGAAAATAATTGAAGGAGAAGAAAAGAAACAGATGTCTGGAGAAAGCCAAAAGGTAAATCAATCATAAATATTGTGTAATATATTACAGGCAATGTTTGTGACATTATATACACAAGGAACTAAAAAAAAAACCGAACAAAATAATACGTAAAGCATCGATTGAAACATTCCGGAATCTATTGATAGCGTTTCGTTTTAAACACATCAATTTCTTTTTTTAGTTTTCTAGAATTAGGTTCTTCCTCCTGATTGGTCAGCTGGTAGCACTGGGTGTGCTGGCACTAGCTGTCATTGTGTATATACTGTTGGACATAGGAGCCAAAGGACATTAGAAAAACATTCGTGATATAGCAGGCTATATCATTCACTGATCTGAATGAAGTGTTAATAAAGGAAAAGAAAGATTTTTTTAAATTGAAAAAACCCTCAAGTACCATTTAATGCTTAGTTAGTTACACGTATGTATCTCAAACGTTCAGTACTGTATTCTGATCATACGTTTCTGAAAATCATCATACTGATATTATGTGTGGCCAAGTTACGAGTCTGAATGTTTTCTGGTATGTTAAATGAACATACGTCGATTGCTCTACTCAAACAGTCATAATGACGACAACAACTGATTTCCCTTAATATAATCCAGAACCTTTAAAATAAACGCAAAGATGCGGACGCATTTTCCCAAATACACAGTGAATTTCACGTAGTTAGTGTACGTAGATATCACTTTCAATTTAGAATATATCTCCAGCACAACTTTTTATAACAAAAAATGTTAATCAGAATTTATTTGGGGTAAAAATTATGTATCGACGAACAGGGTATGTCATAAAGATGGTGCACTTTGAATCCTGATATTTTTGTTGTCTTATTGTATTTTTATATTGTTATTTGTGTTTGTAAAATTAAAACAAAAATGACAAATGTTACTTTCGTGGTTTTTTTTCAAATAATTTATATGTGGACCAAAAATGTAAAAAAAAAATATTCTTGAACTGATTGGTTTACGTCACAAGATTTAAAAAAGCAATAACTATGAGGTTTTACATGTTGTTTTGTATGCAAATTGCTCACACATGTACGAAACAATGCCTTTTTTAATCACTTAGAACTGCGCATGTGACTTATATTGAAGATTTAGAATTTGAAAAAAAATGAAAAGAGTTCATGAGTGTCCACTCTACAACCATTTGTTGAGAAAAGGACTGAACCTTGCACATTTAGTTGTAGCTATGTCTAATAAAAGGTCTTGATGAGATGTGTAAATATGTCATTAAAAGGACACCAAGAAGTCTTCTTTAAATGTCTTATATCCTAATTAATTTAAAATAAACCCCCCCCCCCAAAAAAAAAAAACAGATAAATAACTTGATCCTGCTTTTGTGTGCCAAGTATTTTTATTTTAAGATTTTGTCGTACCACTATCATAGTGCAAAATTGACTGTTCTATAATTATCTTTATTTCGGACTTAACTTTTCAACTACAACATTTATTTTGTCATATATTCTAAGAAATTAATGTTTACAAAGTGAATTAGCCATTGACACCTGGCAGACTCTATATTCAATTGTAATTACAAACCAAACAGATGTTTCTCCCCAGAACTGCTAATCTCTTGAACAGGTCGAGACCACTAGATTTTGTGACGTCGGCATAAATTTGCATACTAAGTTAGCTATATGTTTACTTTTATCGACAGACCAATCAGGCAAATGAGTTGCAAGGCATTGTGGGCTACTACAAGTTTCAGTGTATACAGATCGTAAAGAAAATATATGCCATTTTGAATTGTCCTTTGGAAACTCATTTTCAATGACTTTTCAGAATTTATTAATTAAATATGGAAAATTACGTCTGATCTTTTATTTCTATGCTCACATTTAAAAAATATTGCTTATGAGGCCTTATATCAACCTATTTAAATACCCCATTGTCAAAGTTCAAAAGAGAGGTTTGTCCTTTTGAATTAGAAGCAGTGAGTACGTTTTTCACGTGATATCCCAGGTTTGGGACAACATTAGTAGAATGCGCTTTGAAATTTTCTCCAGGGACACTCATCAGAATACTTTGCGTACAAAATACTACATGCTACATAACTTGTGCTTCTGTATTTGTATGTTTGTGCATTTTTATTACCGTGGCTATTTACGTATGTTAAAAATGTACAGTTACCTGTATTTATTTCTGGTGTACAATTATTAAGTCACCAATAATTAAACAATTATGCAGTTTTTTTCTTATCAAAATCTATTTGTACTTGTATGCGTATGTTTGCCATATTTTTGATACTGATCAATTTTTGAAGCAACAATTGATAAACTAAAACAACAGTATTTTTCAATGTGAGCATGGAACAATGTCTATGGTACGTAATCTTTCCTTTTTTACCTTTTAAAGTAAAAAACAAGTTGTACAAATTTTCCGTCAAGCAATTAAATATTGGATATAAAACCGGCAAAAACCACGTGTGCCTGTTGAATCGTAAACACGTAGTAGACCGTCATGCTTTGCGACTCATTCACTGGATTGGAGAATCTGGTTGACGTTATTATTGTCACATGTTAAATAATGCTATCCATATAAGGTAGTGTACCCGACCTGTTGAAACAACATTGCGTAATTATATGCCTTTCATGTCCTGGCCATCAAAGACTCATAGAGTTTATTTAATTACCTAATACCTGTGAATCTTTCACTCAATTCATTTGATGTCATCACTTGTCCCTTTTACTCATTGTTTAGATTCTTATATATACTGAATCATATTTGTCAATCTTCAGTTCGGAGGCCAGACGCACTACCTGCCACTTTCGTCTGTGTCGCTTATTCGTCTGTTATTGTTTATCTTTTAAACTTGATCGATAATAAATACGGAATCCTTCATCACTTGGTTCTATTTCTCTGAAATTGCATATTGGTGGACCCTTGGGAATACACGGCATACCTAACCTTCGTTTTTACCTTACGGCCCACAGCGCGCCTCAACCTTAAACCTTGTACCCTCTACGCCAACATTCCCTCACCCCGTTCGTACTGCACACGACGGATGCAGTTTCAGAAGAATCCCTTAACACCGTAAAAATTTAGACGGTCACACCACTATTAAGCGATGGAGTTCTTATAACGTCCTATGCCATTTCCGTCGAAAATCATCAATCGATATCAAAATAGTTTTGAAAAAAAACGAATAAGGAAATCAAACGCTTGATATTCAAAAAGCAGGTTTCATTGGTATGGATACAAAATCAAAAGACCTATGCGATTGTAAATCTTTATTTGCAATCACTTTGACACCAATCAAAATCATCAAGAATTATTACAAATAGTTATCATTTTCTAGATATTTAATTGCCGGATTGGAAATTTGAAATAAAGGAATTTATGGAAAAAAAATATCCCTAACATTATTTTTTTCTAAATTGATAATTAGTTGAGTATGATTTCACTATATACAGGGTCCTGCGGTTCTCCATCCCTGCTTCTCTGTCTATGGCCTTTCGTGATCTTTTTCCTTATAATGGTCAAACATTGAAAAACTATTAAAGTGCACACTACTATCCCACACCCCAATACAATATATATTGGGAAATCTTTCCGTTTCATGCTTGATAGTTCTACTGTATTATTTTGACGGGTTAGTAATGACGTAGTGGGTAATATAGCGTAAATGGTATGTTTGGAGGTACTTCTCACGTCTGTAATAAAAATAAAACTCCCATTTACACGTCTTGATTACAGTTTCTATAAATTGATACGGGTAGTTATTGGTTTCAGCCACCACCCCCATTTATTTGATGTTATATATGTGATATAATACATTTTGCAATTTTCAGATAGATGTTACAAGGGAGATAATTCTGGCAACTGTTAAAAAAGCCGGAACAGGCCTAGGGGTTACAACAGGTTTTGACTTTTAATTGCTGACGCTTCTCTTGTCTTTTACGTAAGAAATCGGTTTTATAGCCTGAAACATATTAGTTACTATGTTTTGTTTTGATTATATGTTTATATATCAACGGTGGTTTTATCAGATTTCTAATCATATATTATTCATGTATTTTCATAAAGTAGCATGGTCTAGTCACGTGTCTTAATATAATATAATTAGATGCCAAAGTCCTTTATTTTATACGTAGACCTGTAAATATTACGTTATGAGTATTTTGAGTATTATTAAAGAAGCTGTATTTATTTGAGGTCAAATCAATATTCTCTTGTGAAAGCTTGGGAGGCAATGCTGATTTCGGAATTAGTTTAATTGTACCATTGATGTTTAAATTTTATAGTGATGTAATCTGTTTCCGATTTAAGAAAACGTAGTAAACAATCTCTCACATTTCCGTGTTTATCGTCAGATGTTTTACAATTTTTACCTTTTCAAATATTTTTAAAAGCTATTTTTTGGTTTAATATTGTAAAATTTGAAAATTCTTAACCGGTGAATGCATTTCAATTATAAAGTACTTTAATCCCCATTAACATCGACAGATGTCCCATACCACCTTAATAAACAAATAAATTTTTACGCTAGTTACCTTGTGTGCAAGTTTAATATTGTAAATCCCCTAGACAATATGTTTTATCAAAACATCTAAGTGTTCACCAATTGGAAAATTAAGAAAAAAATTATACAAAATTTTAAAACTGTTGTAACCGACGTGTCTTCTTAACAATAGCACAGATAAAATAGAATGATACCGATTGAAATCAATTTCCTGTGACGAAACCTCAAACAAGAGATAAAGTCACATGAGGCACACAATTTTCACACAAAATCCAATAGAAACATGCATCATAATTTATAAAATAAAGCTTTGTGAATCGTTTATTTCATGCTGTCCAAAAATTATTGGGTAAACACCTAGAACGTTTGTTCAGTGTTTTGTACACAATTGACATGTAGCCTGTAGCATGATGTTTTGACTTTTAAATTGCTGCTGAAACCCGCAAAATAAATAACGTGCTTCACTGAAGCTCCTCTTGTCTTTTAGATCTGTCAGACCAGGGTAACTGTCGGGATAATACAACCGAATTTAATGTTACGTACCTCTGTCTGCAAAATTTGTCGCAGTTGAGTTAATGGTATCAGCGGAGAGAAACCGAAACAACGTGCGATTGGTAAGCGATGACGTAGCTAAAATACAATCGAAATGCCTTGGATGTATTATTACAAAGTACATAAGAACGTTCAGGTTTTGCAAAATCTTTACAAAATGAACAAGTACAAATCAGAATTACTTTGTGACGCCACACAGTTTGGTGAAGAGATATTCACGTTACAAGAGATTCGGTTGCATTTGCAACTTCCCGTAGAGCATCTGTAACCATATTCTGGTACACTGCATGTGAAAGTACAATTCTTTCCAAAGTGATTTTTTGGACACGCTTTAAAGGTAAAGACAATACATGTATTACGTTTATTTATTGCAAAGCTGCTTTATTTATTCAAAAGATAGAAGAGAACTTTAATATACGAAAGATCGTTGGTGCAAGGTGAAAAGAATATATCTGGCGACCGTCAGAAACATATAAGGCGGCCGCCACATAATTACATAGCGGCCGCCAGATAAAATTCAGGTAAAAGATTGGTATGCGCATGCGCTTGATGAAGCGTTTTTGAGAAAAACTTCTACAATAAAAACTCGCGCTGTTGTCAAACGTAACTTTCTTGCTCAAGGCCTTGGGGCTTCACTGACCCGAGGGTTATACAGTTCTGTTGCTAGTGTCTATACAATTTCGTTTGTAATAATTCCCATGAATAAAATTGCTATTTCATAATTTTTTGCATACTGTAAACGTGAAAAACAGTATTTTAATTTCGCTATGTTTGCGATTAAAGAATTTTCCGCGAACATTATGCCATCATGAATATTGTCCATTAATTATATAATCATTTTTGGGGGTATCAATTTAAGTGGTAAGGGCAGTTACTTAACCTAACTCCTCTGGTAACAAAAACTTCGCCATTATAACTTTAGTGAAAAAAAATACAGCAAGGAATAAAAAAATATAATTTTCAATACAAATCGATAATCCGTGAAAATAAAACCACCGTGAAAGATACCCACAAAACAAATCGTGAAATTTTGGACACGTTCAATTAAAGATGTTTACATTATGTAAAAAGAAATTTGTTACTTGAGATATTTTGCAATAAACAAAAATGATGCACATTGTGACCAATGTCAAGATAATACGTAAATGAAATCAGGGTACTTTTTATTTTCAGAATATTAGATATTATTAAAGTTTTCACTAACAGCTGATCAGTGTTTAATGCTCACTTTAAACGCACGCACTCACTTAAGCAAAATCTAAGTTTTTCTGTCGGCCGACAAAAAATTATGTGGCGACCGCCTGATAATTATATGATGCACAATACAAGCATATGATTTTAAGAATAACAGAAAATTTGATTGGCGGCGCCAGATAATTACTTTTCTTGCCTGGCACCAACGGGTTTCCGTAGAAAAAAGACGATTACAATGGAATTTCAAAAAATATACAAAGTCAACATCAAATTAATTTAATTTTTGTTTAGTTTAATGTGTCTTCACTTTTTCATCTTTATAAGGAAAACGCGTACGGTTTTGTTTTATTTCTGATATATAACGAAGTTTGCTCTCTTGTACAAAATTAATCGCCCCTTTTTTTAGCCTTTCTTAGAAGCATGAACGTTTACATATTTGATAATTTTAAATATCTATTGCAGAAAAAAGTATATGATATTTACTCTTTGCTCTTCAAAATAAGTGCGAAAATAAAAAGTCTATAATGAAATAAAAATCATATCTTTTATACATTTTTAAAATAATATGTTGTTTACTTTTGACAGAAAAACGAAAAACAACACAGAAAAAAAATTATTACGTTTTCAAATTAAAAGAGTTTTTACTGAGGTTAATCTAAAAGAAGAAGTGAAAGTCTACAAATTTTAGGCTACCATTAAATGTAGATAAAATCTACACTCACCTTTACATTTTCCTTCTTTTACATTCCATTCTTCTCCAACACAACATGGTTTGTGCATTAAATTTCTAAGAGATTGTTAGATTGCACATGATAAATAAAGATTTGATACCATTGTTACAATTTTCATGTATTGAATAATAAAAAGGTCTGTTTTATACACAGAAACGTGTAGTAAAAAAACAAAAAAATTATATTAATCATTATCAAGTAGATGCTGAGAAATAGTTAAGCATCAAAACATTCGATATGATAACATCATTTATTAAATGAAAACGAGCAAATAAATGGAATGAAATTTGCATTTTATCTCCAGTATTTCAAAGAGTTTATAAAAGATAAAACAAATCATACCCTTCACATAGTGCAAATGATGATGGAGCGGCCCAGATAACAATCGAAATGGTCCGTATAGAAAAGTCTACAAACATTCTTGTTAGACAGAAAACATTGCTAATGCAGCAATACTCGCGATTCTTTTATCGTTTAGTGCTGTGCTTGATTCTAAGGAGGAAATGTTGTACGTAATTCAACGAAACACACTTGAATACATCATTAAAACTTTCTATATGCAGTTGAAATCAAAATAGACATTGGACCGAACTCAATTCTCATTAATTGATAAGTATGCAAATTTTGAAAAAAATATTGGTTATAGATGGGGAACCTTATTGTAGCACATGTATATAGAATAATTTTGGAAAGATATGGGTTTCAGGAAACATTCCATAGAAATATGACACATGTATTTCTGTCTTTCCTTTTAACAAAAATTAATAAAAATTAATCTATGGGATTTGTTAACAAACATGAGTGGAAAGTTTCTCCCATCAGAAACATACTATCTAAACGCTACAAGGATACACAAAATAGTATTTACCTCAATCGCGGTTTTGTGGAGAGTGTCATTTTGATAACTTTATTATTAATGTTTAGCTTCAGTAATGCAAAGCGCCAATTCATTCCATGTCCACTTACATGTGCATGTATTTTGGATAACTATTATTTTACAAAAACGGTTGATTTTTTTAATTGTTTAATGTGCAAGCCTAATATAATGCAACATTTAATACACGTTACTTTCTGATAATTAATATTAGCTATCAATAATTGAAATTGGTATTCCGATCCTGCATAAAACAGTTTAATAGGAACGATTTAATTTGATTTAAATTTTCAAAAAAAAATACACGTATAAAACAAACTTTACCTCATGGCATTTAAATGGATGAAATATATTTACAATTTGTACAAAACAACTTTCATAACGAAACTAATTTTAGCGAAATTCGTCGAGACTGAAAACTTTTGATTGACGTCTCTTCCAATTTTACACACAAAGTGATTCGAGAAAATTTGCCACACCTTTTGCCGTTTTTACGATAGAAATAGGTTAAATTGAATCAACTGCCCTGTGTGACTTTTTAAATGAATATGAACATTAATTGAAAATGGTATTTTAGATCTTTTTCTTATAATTCTCTCTCTCTCTCTTTCTCTCTCTCTCTCTCTCAGAATATGTTTTTTTCCGCGCTTATTAAATTTAAGCAAATAAACATAGTACATGGGCGACTTGCATGCAAAAAGCGATAATTAAGCATTAAACAAAGTTCGACTGAAACATGTTCACGTTTTCGTAACATTAATATATTCTATGTACATCAAATTACTTGGAAAACTAATGTAATCAATATTTATGCAATGTTTTCATACCTCTATCTGAAGAACTGTTCACTATAGAGTTGATGGTATCATCAGAAAAAGAACGAGACAGCTTGCGAGATGATAAAGCTAAAATACAATAAAATGTCTTGAATACATACAAATTACTTAAGAACGTTTAGAGTTTGCAAAATCTCCACAACATAAATATGTACAATTCAGATTATCAATGATCATAATTACTTTGTCATGAGATCAATTTTTACACAAATCCAATAGAAACATGCATGATAATTTATAAAATAAATCTTTGTGAATCGTTTATTTCATGCTGTCCAAAAATTATTGGGTAAACACCTAGAACGTTTGTTCAGTGAATTGAACACAATTGACATGTAGTCTGTAGCATGATGTTTTGACTTTTAAATTGCTGCTGAAACCCGCAAAATAAATAACGTGCTTCACTAATGCTCCTCTTGTCTTTTAGATCTGTCAGACCAGGGTAACAAAATATTGTACATCCAACTGTCGGGATAATGCAACCGAATTTAATGTTACGTACCTCTGTCTGCAAAATTTGTCGCAGTTGAGTTAATGGTATCAGCGGAGAGAAACCGAAACAACGTGCGATTGGTAAGTGACGACGTAGCTAAAATACAATCGAAATGCCTTGAATATATTATTACAAAGTACATAAGAACGTTCAGGGTGTGCAAAATCTTCACAAAATAAACAAGTACAAGTCAGATTATCAATGATCATAATTACTTTGTGACGCCACACAGTTTGGTGAAGAGATATTCACGTTACAAGAGATTCGGTTGCATTTGCAACTTCCCGTACGGCATCTGTAACCATATTCTGGGACACTGCATGTGAAAGTACAATTCTTTCCAAAGTGATTTTTTGGACACGCTTTGAAAGGAAAGACAATACATGTATTACGTTTATTTATTGCAAAACTGCTTTATTTATTCAAAAGATAAAAAAGAACTTTAATTTACGAAGATCGTTGGTGCCAGGTGAAAAAAAAAATATCTGGCGACCGTCAGAAACATATAAGGCGGCAGCCACATAATTATATAGCGGCCGCCAGATAAAAATCAGGTAAAAGAATGGTATGCACATGCGCTTGATGAAGCGTATTTGAGAAGAACTTCTACAATAAAAACTCGCACTGTTGGTGTCAAACTTTACTTTCTTGTGCAGGGCCTTGGGGTTTAACAGGCCCGAGGGTTATACAGTCCTGTTGCTAGTGTCTTTACAATTTCGTTTGTAATAATTCCTATGAATAAAATTGCTATTTTATAATTATTTGCATACTGTTAAGGTGAAAAACAGTGTTTTAATTTTGCTATGATAGCGATTATACAATTTTCCGCGAATATTATGCCATCATGAATATTGTCCATTATTATATAATCATTTTTTGGGGGGTAATCAATTAAAGAGGTGAGGATAGTTACTTTACCTAACTCCTCTGGTAACAAAAACTTCGCCATTATAACTTTAGTGAAAAAAAAATACAGCAAGGAATAAAAAAAATATAATTTTCAATACAAATCGATAATCCGTGAAAATAAAACCACCGTGAAAGGTACCCACAAAACAAATCGTGAAATTTTGGACACGTTCAATTAAAGATGTTTACATTATGTAAAAAGAAATTTGTTACTAGAGCTATTTTGCAATAAACAAAAATAATGCATAGTGTGACCAATATCAAGATAATATGTAAATGAAATCAGAATTTTTTTCTGAATATTATATACTGTTAAAGTTTTCACTAACAGCTGATCAGTGTTTAATGCTCACATTAAACGCATGCACTCACTTGAGCAAACTCTCACTGGATGAAAAATCCAGTTTCAGCAAAACTGAAACTATATGGAAACCTCGCTGAAACTTGAAGTTGAAGTTTCATGTATAGTTTCCGCAATGCGGAAACCATTATATCGATTCAGCAAGTATCCGTTAGGTTTCAGTCAGCAGAAACTTAAGTCTAAGATTCCTGATGGTTTCCGCAATGCGGAAACCAAAATTGAAATGTATGAAAAGTTGTGTAAATTATTATGGAAATATCAATCAGTTTCAGCACATTTCCGCTAGGTTTCAGTATGCGGAAACTTTAAGTTAAGATTCCAAATGGTTTACGCATTGCTGAAACTATTACTAAAATTGATTTGAGTTTAAAAGTGATTTCAATTATTTTCAACAGGTTTAAGTTTAATTCTAGCCTAATGATCATGAAGCCGCACATGCTTATATGTACAGTTATTGTAGGTTTCAGCGTGACTGAAACTATATGTATACATGTAACTATCTTTAAATGTGGAAAATAAGGCGATTAACAAATTTACTAAGTAATTAATTGAATGTGAAAAGAAAAACTGATGTCTGATCTTGTTTAATGAAGAAATCATTAATCTTAGGTACTCGGGCACGTGTATACATGTGTATACATTCTTTGTCCAGGTGACCTCCTCTTTGTGATTTTCCTGTATATTCTGTGTGGATTGCAGGGTTTTTCTGTCAGGAGTGAACAAAAGACTGTTACATAACATATACACGATTCTAAGCATGAGTTTATAACTGTAGCCCGGCAGGAATTTGTTTTTCAATATGTGTGTACAGTCAGTTCAAGCATATCTTTTACAACATACACCATAGCATAGCATAGCATAGAAATCTCATAGCATAACATTGAAATCTCATAGCATAGCATTGGAATCTCATACCATAGCATACAATCTCATAGAATCTCATTCGTCATATCATACCATAGCATACCATAGCATAGCATACAAAATGATTTTAACTCGGTTTTAAATGTTTTTATTTGGAAGAATAAATGCTCACATTGCAGATTAGTGGTTAACTTTGGCTATTTATCATTTTACTTCCAAATGTGTGGAACTCTTCTGTGTATGGAGGCGTTTTTGTTCAAATCTCATAGCATACCATAGCATAGCATAGCATACCATATCATTAAGCCCTCCATTTCAATTTCTCATAGCATAGCATACAAATCTCATAGCATTGCATTAAAATCTCATAGCATATCATTAAAATCGCATACCATAGCATAGCATTAAATTGTAAAAGATATGCATGAAATGACTGTATCTGAGTTAGTAAAACTAGTTAGTAAATTATAATTAATTAGTAAAATAAATCTCTAGCTAGTTGTATATCGCAAACATTGTATGATGATGACTATTATTTTACTTACACTCATTTACCTATATACCTATTTTGTAAGACTCCTTCTTAAATCCTTTAATTATCACTTGAATTAATAAATCAATGAATCTTGAGGTTCTAATTAAGCAAACAACTTAAGGTAAAGTCGTTGTAAATGCTACATTATTACAAACCATACAAATAATCGTACAACCTGAAGTTTAAAGTGAATTCATTTTTTTTTAAATACCCCGCCAATACATGTACACAGAAAAAAACATTTTATAAGACTACAGTTGATAATAATGTTAAGTAAAAACCACTTAGAGTTTGAGTCTAATAGAATAATTGTTTATTTACATGCATTTTAGACTTTACTACATGTATATATGTGTGACTGTATCATGATTCGTGTATTTCTATACTTAATGTATTTACTTTCTGTACTGTTAACACAATCATTGATATATGTTTATGAAACATGCACATGTTTCTGCAATAAGATATAATAAGCATTAATTAAAATTTTTCTGAAGTTATATATTTTATTTTTATATTTTTTTTTTTTTTTTTTTTTTTTTTGGTGAATATTTTATTGGCTCAACAATTATGGTACATATATTTTTAGAACGCAATTCAAAACGTTTCACAATAGAATAAATGATAAATGGCATTGAAACAGATCAATATATGAGTACCTTGGACATGGAGCTAAAATATTTGACATGGATCTAAAATATACATGCATCTTAGTTTTAACATAGTAGAAAGCATTAATCAGCAAACTTCGAAACAATCAAGACAATCCATATAATACTAAAAGACCACAGTTTATAAGTTAACTAATATTGGCTGCCATAATTTATAAAAAATGTGCATTTGATTCTTCGAACAGAGATAATTTTCTTTCGCATGAAGTTTGTTTCTTAGAAAATTTTTAAAAGCAATGAACTCAATTTGTTTGCCAGGAGATTTTGAATGAATTAGATGTATAAAGCATTTTCCAAGTAAAATACAATAATTTAGTGGAACATTTTTTACTTTGTAGATACCAAATATGACATCTTGCATGGTTAAGTGATTGACATTTTCTATATGTTGTTGCCACCAATATATTAGATCTTTCCAGAAAATTTGTATGCTTCTACATTGGAAATATCTATGATGTATAGTGTCAATTTCATAACAGTTGTCTGTGTTACAGTTCGGACTTGGAATCAATTTCATATTTAAAAGCGACTTGTTATGTACTATGATTCTGTGTAATATTTTGAGCTGAAGAGATTGTGCGTTAGTTTGTGTGCAACACTGAAAAGGTAAATTAAATATCTTTTTATAATCAGAGACTGGAATTTCTACTTCAAATATTTCTGACCATTTTTGGATACAGAGAGTAAGTTCCTTGCAACTGCTAATTAAAATCCAATATGCATCTTTACATTTTA
>WFKH01011925.1:88494761-88532795 GCA_016163765.1 Magallana hongkongensis
TTGCTGAAACTGGATTTTTCATCCAGTGAGCTCCTCTTGTCTTTTAGATCTGTCAAACCAGGGTAACAAAATATTGTACATCCAACTGTAGGGATAATGCAACCGAATGTAGTGTTACGTACCTCTGTCTGCAAAATTTGTCGCAGTTGAGTTGATGGTATCAACGGAGAGAAACCGAAACAACGTGCGATTGGTAAGCGACGACGTAGCTAAAATACAATCGAAACACATGTATATACAATTGAATATATTATTACAAAGTACATAAGAACGTTCAGGGTGTGCAAAATCTTCACAAAATAAACAAGTACAAGTCAGATTATCAATGATCATAATTACTTTGTGACGCCACACAGTTTGGTGAAGAGATATTCACATTACAAGAGATTCGGTTGCATTTGCAACTTCCCGTAGAGCATCTGTAACCATATTCTGGGACACTGCATGTGAAAGTACAATTCTTTCCAAAGTGATTTTTTGGACACGCTTTAAAAGGAAAGACAATACATGAATACATGTATTACGTTTATTTATTGCAAAACTGCTTTATTTATTCAAAAGATAAAAGAGAACTTTAATTTACGAAGATCGTTGGTGCCAGGTAAAAAAAAAATATCTGGCGACCGTCAGAAACATATATAAGGCGGCCGCCACATAATTACATAGCGCCGCCAGATAAAATTCAGGTAAAAGATTGGTATACGCATGCGCTTGATGAAGCGTTTTTGAGAAGAACTTCTACAATAAAAACTCGTGCTGTTGTTGTCAAACTTAACTTTCTTCCTCAAGGCTTTGGGGCTTAACTGGCCCGAGGGTTATACAGTCCTGTTGCTAGTGTCTACAATTTCGTTTGTAATAATCCCCATGAATAAAATTGCTATTTCATAATTATTTGAATACTGTAAACGTGAAAAACAGTGTTTTTAATTTTGCTATGATCGCGATTATACAATTTTCCGCGAACATTATGCCATCATTACTTAACCTAACTCCTCTGCTAACAAAAATTTCGCCATTATAACTTTAGTAAAAAAAAATACAGCAAGGAATAAAAAAATATAATTTTCAATACAAATCGATAATCCGTGAAAATAAAACCACCGTGAAAGGTACCCACAAAACAAATCGTGAAATTTTGGACACATTCAATTCAAGATGTTTACATTATGTAAAAATTTGTTACTAGAGCTATTTAGCAATAAACAAAAATGATGCACATGGTGACCAATATCAAGATAATATGTAAACGAAATCAGGGGACTTTTTATTTTCAGAATATTAGATATTGTTAAAGTTTTCACTAACAGCTGATCAGTCTTTAATGCTCACATTAAACGCATGCACTCACTTAAGCAAAATCTAAATTTTTCTGGCGGCCGACAAAAAATTAAGTGGCAACCGCCAGATAATTATATGATGCGAAAATAAAAAGTCTATAATAAAATATAAATCATATCTTTTATACATTTTTGAAATAACATGGTGTTTAATTTTGAAAAAATAAAAAACACAAAACCAAACAGTAAAAGGTAATACGTTTTCAAATTAAGAGAGTTTATACGGAGGTTATTCTGAAATAAAAAGGTGAAAGCCAACAAATATTAGGCTACCATTAAATGTAGATAAAATCTACACTCACCCGTACAGTTTCCTTCTTTTACATTCCATTCTTCTCCAACACAGCATGGTTTGTGCATTAAATCTCTAAGAGATTGTTAGATTGCCCATGATAAATGAAGATTTGATGCCATTGTTACAATTTTCATGTATATAGTTATAAAAAGGTCTTTTTTATACACAGAAACGTGCAGTAAAAACGAAAAATTATATAAATCATTATCAAGTAGACGCTGAGAAATAGTTATGCATCAAAACATTCGATATGATAACATCATTTATTAAATGAAAACGAGCAAATAAATGGAAAGAAATTTGCACTTTATCTCCGGTATTTCAAAGAGTTTATAAAAGATAAAACTAAGCATACACTTCACATAGTGCAAATGATGATAGAGCAGCCCAGATAACAATCGAAATGGTCCGTATAGAAATGTCTACAAACATTCTTGTAAGAGACAAAACATTGCCAATGCAGCAATACTCGCGATTCTTTAATCGTTTAGTACCTTTAGCTTTAAGAATGATAAACATCCATAAAATATCCTTCTTGGTCCTAAATATTGAAAGGAACTAAAATACCTATGTCGAAATGTGCTTGATTCTAATCTCAGGAGGAAATGTTGTACGTAATTCAACGAAACGCACTTGAATGCATCATTAAAACTTTCTATATCCAGTTGAAATCAAAATAGACATTGGACGGAACTCAATTCTCATTAATTGATAAGTATGAAAATTTTGATAAAATATTAGGTTATAGATGGGGAACCTTATTGTAGCATATATGGAATAATTTTGAAAAGATAGGAAAAGGATTTCAGGAAACATTCCATAGAAATAAGACACATGTGTTTCTGTATTTTCTGTTAACAAAAATTTATAAAAATTAATCTATGTTAACAAACATGAGCGGAAAGTTTCTCCCATCAGAAACATACTATCTAAACGCTACAAGATACACAAAATAGTACTTACCTCAATCACGTTTTTGGGGAAAGTGTCATTTTGATAACTTTATTATTAATGTTTAGCTTCAGTAATTCAAAGCACCAATTCATTCGGTGTCCACTTATATGTACATTTATCTTGTGATAGCTTTTATTTTACAAAAACGGTTGATTTTTTTAATTGTTTAATGTGCAAACCTAATATATTGCAACACTAAAGGAGAAAACTTTACATAAGGTCGTTGGTGCCAGGTAAAAAAAAAACTGGTGACCGCCAGAAACACATTATGCGGCCACCACATAATAACATAGCGGTAACCAAAACAAAAAAAAATCAGGTAAATGATTGGTATGCGCATGTGCTTGATAAAGCGTTTTTGAGAAGAACTTCTACAATAAAACTCGCGCTATTGTTGTCAAAATTAACTTTCTTGCTCAAGGCCTTCGGGCTTAATTGGCCAGAGAATTACACTATCCTAGTGTCTTTACAATTTCGTGTGTAATACATGTAATCACCATGAAAACAATTGCTATTTCATATTTCTTTGCATACTACTGTGCATTAATTATATAATTATTTTTTGGGTATCAATTAAAGTGGTAATGACAGTTACTTAACTAACTCCTCTGCTAAAAAGACTTCGTTAATGTAACTTTGGTAAAAAAAAAAAAAGGGGGGGGGAATAAAAAAAATAGTTTTTAATACAATTCGATTACCCGTGTAGTAGTTTCCCCATATAATATTGTTGGTAATGTGCAGATACGAGATGGGCGTGGTCATGATGTGGTCGTTAGAAACGAATTGATTGTTCGTTGTGATATTTTTATTTCTAATTTATCTATTTTCCGACTTTAAGTAACAATATTTACTTCAATGAATTTAATTTATTAATACAATATCATCTATA
The DNA here is from genome assembly GCA_016163765.1 of Magallana hongkongensis. Lineage (NCBI taxonomy): Eukaryota > Metazoa > Mollusca > Bivalvia > Ostreida > Ostreidae > Magallana > Magallana hongkongensis. Next base: position 88,498,237 of record WFKH01011925.1, read on the forward strand.
CGAACAGTTGTGCAGTGCTTCTGTTTAAAAACTTAAAATTAGATTTATTTGATGATGGCAGTTACTCTTTAAAAAATTCAATTTGATACTCTGTTTTAATAATACAGTGTATATGTTTTAACAAAATTGGTTAAAAAAAACGTGTTCATATATATAATGAATTTTAAAAATCAATCAAAAAATTTGAGAAATGTGTGTCGTGAAACAGTAAAAGATAAACGTCAAATTCGATTTGCCACCTCTATCCACTGTCCACACAACAAGTTTATTTTTTAAACGCGATATTATCGTGTTTTTGTTTGAGTTTCTATAAAATATTAATACAGGATACCCGTATTTCCTCTTACACGTGTTTCTTTAGTTGTTCGCACACATGGAGGAGAATGTAAAAATAATCTTTTGGACTAAGCCATTAAGGGTTTTTCTTGTCTCAAGCTACAATGAAATTTTTCGGAGAACTAAGTTTGAGTCAGTTATCCTTGTTTGATTTTTTATCTGGAGAAATCATTTACAGTGGACAGTATTATGGACGTGTTAGAAAACAACTTTGTTGATGTTGTTTTTACCTCAGATAGTGGGCTGAGTAGAAAAAAGTGTGGGGTATGCACAGACAACCTACACTTTTAACAATAGAGAAAAAGCCAAACTATAGTACAAGAAAAAAGATCACGGTGAAAAGTACCAACAAAACAAATCAAATCATGAAGTTTTAGACACGTTCAATTAAAACATTTACATTTTATAAAAAACAAATTTAATAATGAAGATATTTTGCTATAAACAAAAACGATTCACAGGTGACCAATATCAAAATAATATGTAAATGATATCAGGGCACTTTTTATTTAAGAATATTCGATAATGTTAAAGTTCTAACTAACAAGGCTCTTATTTGAATGACACATATATACCTTAAATATGTTTTAATAATAATGACAGGTCTGAATGATACTGAAGATGTGTGAATAGCAATAAAGGTAAAAAAAAATAACCAGGGTCGGGGTAACATCCTATATTTGTAAAACGTTGTGGTTAGTCTGTATGAGTACGGTCGTATTGTAACAGCTCATCAGTCTTTAATTAAACGCATGCACACTTAAGCAAGATTTAAATTCTATCTTGCAGCGGCTTGAAAATTATGTAGCGGCCGCCAGATAAATATATGATGCAAATGGCAAGCATATGTTTTTAAGCATGTTAGATAATTTATTGTCGACCGCCAGAAAATTATTTGTCTTGCCTGGCAACAACAGGCTTCCATAGAAAAGTGACAAGTACCATGCAATTTTTAAAATTTTACAAAGATCAAATGAATCTAGATGTTTCATTCTACAGTGATTTTACCTTTTTTTCCTTATAAAGAAAACACGTACGGTTTTTTTTTATTTCTAATATATTGCGAAATTTGATTTCTTATACAACATAAATTGCCCCCTTTTTTTTTTTTAAAGGAAATCATATATAATAGCGCGAACGTTTTAAGGTTTCTTATTCTTAAATAACAATTGTAGAAAATATTGTTTCTGGGTGCTATAATATTTACTCTTTGTTCTTCAAATTATGTGCGAAAATAAAAAGTCTATACATATCTAATATACGTTCTTAAAATAATATGCTGTTTAATTTCAAAAGAAATGCAAAAAGAAAATAGTTGAAGTTCATACGTTTTCAAATTAAAAGAGTTTATTCTGAGGTTAATTTACAAGAAAAGGTAAAGGCAACATTATTTAGGCTACCATTAAATGTGGATAAAATCTATACTCACCCATACATTTTCCTTCATTTCCATTCCATTTTTCTCCAACACAGCATTGTTTGTGCATTGAATTTCTAAGAGATTTTTAGATTGCACACGATTAATCAAAATATTTCTGTAAGACAATCCATCTCGACAAGACTGTTAAAATACGCATAGAAGCAAGTAAAATATATTTCAATGACATTGACATGTTTCCTCGACCTTTCTCAAAATAACAAAGTAAGATTTCAATCATTCTTAAGTATAGTTCTAAAGATTCTGTTAACGTCAAAGGTCTTGGTTTGCGGTTAAAGGTTTATTTATTATTTGAAAATAGAAGATTAATTTGCATGAATTCTATCAAATATCTTAGCTTAAAATCAGTCTTCTCCTGAGTTTCAAAATGTACGTTTGGTACAGTCCGAAACAAAAATAATATAAATCATGATCATGATCATGAAGATCCTGAGAAATATTTTTGCATGAAAAATTTCGATATGATAATATCATTTCTCAAATATAGACGAGTAAACAAAAGAATGAAATTTGCTTTTTATATCCAGTGTTTCAAAGAGTTTCAATAAATCATACCCTTAACATAGTGCAAATGATGATGGAGCGGCCCAGATAACAATCGAAATGGTCCGTATAGAAGAGTCTACAAACATTCTTGTTAGAAAGAAAACATTGCCAATACAGCAATACTCGCGATTCTTTAATCCTTTAGTAATTTTAGGGTTTTCAAATGATATACATTCGTAAAATGTTCTTTTGGAACTAAATATTGAAAGAACCAAAAATAACTGTATGTCGAAATGTGCTTGATTCTAAGGAGGAAATGTTAAACGAAACGCATTTGAATGCATCATTAAAACCTTCTATATGCAGTTGAAATCAAAATAGACATTGGACCGAACTCAATTCTCATGAATTTATAAATGTATTGATATGTCCATCGTAAATTTTTGATAAAATATTAGGTTATCGATGGGGAACCTTATTGTAGCATCTATGAAATAATTTTGTAAAGATATCGATTTCAGAAAACATTTCATAGAAATATGACACATGTATTTCTGTCTTTTCTTTTAACAAAAATTAATGGTAATTAATCCTTGGAATTTGTTAACAAACATGAGTGGAAAGTTTCTCCCATCAGAAACATACTATCTAAACGCTACAAGAATACATAAAATAGTATTTACCTCAATCATGTTTTTGTGGAGAGTGTCATTTTGATAACTTCATTATCAATGTTTAGTTACATGTCCACTTTCATGTACAGGTACCTTGTGATGTATATTATTATACCAAAACGGTTGATGTATTTTTTTTCTATTGTATAATGTGCAAAAATAATACAATGCAACACTAAATACACGATACCATAGAACCTCCCAATGATTGCTCTCGGGAATCAACAATTAAAAGTGATATTCCAATCCTGCATAGCGCAGTTGAATAAGAACGAGGTAATTTGATTTATATTCAATAAAAAATAAAGTATGCGAAACAATCATTACGTCAGGACATTTGAATAGATGATATATTTACAATTTGTACAAAACAACTTTCATAAGAAAACTAATATCAGCGAGATTCGAATTCGTCGAAACTGAAAACCTTTGATTGACGTCTCTTCCGAATCTCAGACCAGTGCCACACAAAGTGATAGTACATGGGCGATTTGCCTGCAAAAGCGAGAATTTAGCATTAAGCAAAGCTTGGCTGAAACATAGGTTTACGTTTTTATTACTTTTTCATATACTCAATGTACATTAAATTATTGGAAAACTAATGCAATAAATATTTATGCAATGTTTTCATATCTCTATCTAAAGAACTTTTTACTGTAGAGTGGATGGTATCAACGGAGTAAGAACGAGACACCGTCAGCAGAATAAGTAAAAACATCAATTTGTTAACTGTCTATTTACATGTACATGTACCTTGCCATAACTAATATTTTACAAAACGGTTGATTTTTTTATTTATATTGTATAATATGCAAGTTTCATACAATGAAAAATTTAAACGTTTGAAGAACGTTTACTAAACCTAGTGATAATACTTGTATAAGTGGGTTAGAGTTGTCCCACTTTTCACAATACAGTTGCAATTAATCCTCTAAGAATTACACTGATTTAAAAAGAAAATATCAAACAATCAGCTGTCGCATAATATTTTATTAAATGATGTGACAAATTTTGGCATGTGTACGTTTAAACATGATTGTAGCTCCACACGTACCCGTAGACGTACAGTTCAAATGCTTAACCTCTTTTTTCATTGTTCACAGTGACATAAATTTTCAACTTACAGCTTTGAGAAACAACAATAACAGAGAGATAACATTTGATCGACCAATAAAAAGGTGGGTAAAGTGTAAAGTAGGTTTGATCATAATGAAATAATATTTATGCGATTGAGAAGTGACGATAAGAGAAAACACTGACTAGGCCAGAACATAATTCTCTTTCTCTGTCTCTCATTCATACAAATTGTGTTTCACAGTGATAATACATGCATTGATTCAATATGTAAAGTAATAGATTCTATCACTTTGGCTAGTGTTTGAACGTTTTACGTTATTATTGTTTTTACAAACAAAAGGACGACAATACGACAATGGGGAACAAAAACTAAAGACTATTAAAATCTATACATGCATTTAGTTATTACAATTCGTCGTGAGCCAAAGTAGGATTGCCTATATCCATAATTTTATGTATCAGTTTCGTAGCTCCAGATTTAAGGTGCTCTCCTGTTGTGATAGGAGTGTCTATTATGGCAAATTGCTCATCTGTAGAATCGTATGATGGCCAAACAGGAACTTCATCAGAATTCGGATTCCTGCCAAAAAAAGACAGCTTATATTTAAATATTGACAGAAAATAGTGTTGTCTTTATTAATACTGATCAGCATGAATTGTATTGTATTATATTATAAACTTTATCTTTAAAATAAATGTTAAAACTTTACCGCATTTTCAATTTCATAGTCAATCGACTCAACAGAAATTACTGGATACATGTAAAGCACTTTGTTGAATGTTGAATGCCACCAGTTTCATGGTAGATTTAGAATCATTTATTGAAGTATTCTAACTACTTTTCTTAATACCTTTCAAAACAGTATACAAGTTCTTTATATTATATTTTAACATTAAATGCGTGATTTATTGTCTATTTTTAAAATGATAATTAGTACCTACCCAAACTTTGCAAAATTGGTCCAATAGTGAATGATGTCGCTCGACAATTTGTCTACCGCAGCATAATCTACATTTTTAAGTTTCTCCTCTGATATACCATCATGTGACATTTCAAACAAAAGATGTAATTCCTCCCCATGTCCTGCCCCTTTTAGCCATGCAGGAGGGTCCATAGGAACGAGAGGGAAAGGAGTAGGTTTGGTTACAAGATACTGGAAAGTTTTGGCCTTGTCATTTTTTTTCGCGTGTATCGATAGCAAGATATTGCTTGGAGCAATGGCCCATGCGTCTCCAAGAAACTCAAATACTTTGTTGCTCTGTTCATCAATATCTTCCGAAGTGTAATAATCACAAATTTCTTGAGTCAGAGACGGTTTGTTTCCAGCTACTGTATCAACAAACACTGGCGCGAGAACTTCGCATAAAACGGTCTTTGGGACGGACTCGGTCACGTTGACGTCCATTTTTTCTAGAAGATCGGGGGGAAACATCGAATACGCTGAGCCTCCTTCGCCATCCAAAGTTCCGGACATAAAATCAATGCTTCGAAAAAAACTGTAGATTTCACTGTCCCAAGATTTTGGATATGCCAAATTTTCTTTAACCAATTCACCATCGACAGATGGAACAAAACTCCCAATCTCGAAGCTAACATTTAAAGGTTTAGAAAACTCCGCCATACCAATAGCTTCTGTTATGTTATCTACCGGAAGTTCACGCAGACATTTCAGCTTTTCTTCGATGTTTTCTCTGTTGCAATTCGTTTTGTTAAATAATATTGCATTTGTCCGTTCCTCTGCTCTTCGTTTCGGAAACGAAAAGAATGAAGCAACCCCACTTTGAGAAATAACTCTTTGAAACAATCCATCATTAGATGGAATCAGTGCTTGAATACTTGCACTTATTCCACCTGCTGATTGTCCAAATATAGTTACAGATTTAGGATTTCCTCCAAAAGCTGCAATGTTATTTTGAATCCATCGTAGTGCTTCTATTTGATCCCAAAGACCATAATTTCCAGGCGCCAAAAGGTCATGTAAGTTCAAAAACCCTAAAAGACCTAATCTGTAGTTAATGGTAACAACAATGACATCACCTCCTAGAACAATCTTTTGAGGTTTATATTGACTTGCCCCGCCAAACATAAATCCACCGCCATGAATCCATACCATAACTGACATGTTTTTGTTCATTGAAACTTTACCAGGTACATAGACATTGAGATACAGACAATCTTCGTCATTTTCTAAAGTATCAAAGCCTGGAATCGGATATTGTACCTGAGGACATTGAGGGGCATTTACATCTTTAATTCCTTTCACGTCTATCCATTCTCTTAGTGGTCTTGTTTTCTGAAAACGCAATTCTCCTATTGGAGGCTGAGCGTATGGAATTTTAATGAATCTGTATAGTTGTCCTTTCTCGTAGTTTTCTTCATATCCTCTCACCCAGCCTGAAGGAGTCCTAACTTCTACGGCATTTTGAATATCAAAGCCTGTCACAATTGCAATGGTACAAACTGCTATAATGCTCTGCATTGTTTAACAGATATCTGTAAAAAAGTATTTTTAATGAAAAGTGTATGCCTAGGAAATAATTGTGTTCAATAATTATTTAGTGAATATATATGATCCAACTTGACCATTTTTATATGTAACAACTATAGACGAACAGAAATATACTGAGCGACTTTCAAGCTCTTTGGTCTCATACTGTACTAGCGATGAGTCAAGTCTACTGAAATTCTGCATAATTAAATTCATATCTTTTGGTTATTTTAGACAAAAACTTGTTCTGAATCATAGTAAGAAAATACTAATGCTCAATTGTGTGATTTCTGTGTAAAGATATGTGTGTTGGATATTGTATATATATAAACAAGTTAAAATCTTGTAATCTCATTAAACCTATGGGATTATAATTATATTATAATATAATATGAATTTTAAACAAAATTTACGAAAAATACATGTACTTACCTACATGTACCTCAAGGTATGTATATTGTAAAACGTATATTAATAATATGAACTTAAGTAAGTTGCAGACTTGAATGATTTAAAAAGTTATCACTGGGTGTAACCTGAATATATTTTCTCATTTTTTTACCATATTTTTACCATATTAAAAAAGGTTTTATTGTTTTCAAAATCACTTTGAGTAGGCCACATACATGTGCACGTACATGAAAACATGTTTTATAGTATAGTGTTCATCTCTTAAGCATCCTATTTTACAACCAGTTTTTATGATCTAAATTTATCGGTACAAGCTATATCAATTCAAGAAAGAAAGCCAAAACATAAAGGAAAACTTCTTTTAAAAATGTTTCCTAATCAAAAGACCGAAATAACATTGATCTAGACAATTATGATCAGAGATGTGCACGAAATGTTTATTGAATAAACTCTTTTTGTTTAGTCGTTTGTAGAAAAAACTAAAGACAAAAGTCCTTTGAACTTGTGTCATAAAATAACCGTGTTTGCCTTTAATTTAGACAATTATAAAAAAGATTAGGACGTCACGTGAAATCGTACTATCTTTGTATGGTACATGTAGACTTCGATATGTTTAATATTTTCAGAATCTATCACATTTGATGCAAATATGACGACACATGGTTAACAATAGATAGGTTTTACTAAAGAAAAAATTGCAGCAACTTTAATGCCAAAGAACAAATGATATAGATACATTTGCATTCAGAAAGAAGTATAATTATAACATAGATATTCCAATCATCGCTGGTTAAGGCAAGCAAATCAAAGTTCACTCTGCCCATCACATTTTATGAAATGAAAACAAAAGCAGATTTCAAAACACGTCACAATTTAACGATTTGAGTTTAAAACAGCTGAGCTCATATTGTCTTTTAAAAAGCAGTGAACAAAATATTTTTTTAAAATTTAAACTAACTGCTATATATATAATTGCACGCATCTGATTATACATCTAATAATCTTTTAAAAATACATTTAAAAAACACTTACCGATTTGTGCCGACCTATGCAGATCACACACCAGCTTTTTTGTTGGGTAGTGTAAACTAAATGGACGCTACACGTGTTCTGCAGACTTAAATATGTTTTATAACCTAAAAGTTAATCAGAGATATTAATAAAATCCTCATCGTTGTCATCATACTAGATTTTAACACAAAGAAACACATTTTGTCCTACATAGTTTTATTTGTTTTCGTCTGCAGTGCAGAGATAAAGAAGGAAATATTGCAGTGGTAAACGTTAAAAATAGACACACCATATATGTCGTCGTTCTTGATATTGACCTACACAATCAATAGGCGAGTGTAAAGTTCAACTAAGGCAGCTAATTTTTTTTAAGTAGTAGGCAAAATTTAAAAAAAAAGATTAGTGATGCAAAAGGTAAATTTAACCATATATAGAAATTAATGCAAATGCAAGACCCGTAGCCCAAGGAGCGTTTGTAACCATATTTGGGTCGATCTTTTTTAAATGGGGTAGACCAGCATTCAATATTTGTAAAGTTAGTCATCGTTCTAGATATTTACCCATAAACTTGAATTTGAATTGAAATGGATTCCCGTGGTCCAAATGTTTGCTCACTTGCACAATGAGTATACGTTGGCACTTTTGTCAATCTTGTTTAAGAAAAATGCAGACATTACAAGGGTTCTTACGACATTTTTGTCACACCGTTTATAAAAAAAATAACTTGCATTATCCTACTTTGCTAATATGTGAAAATTTCCTTCAGTTTACTGTCTAATTTTTGGTCTTATCTTGCTTTTTTCACTTCTGAGAACACCTTAAAAGACTGGTGGAAAAATTTGCATCCTGAGCTCGATGTGTTGTAGATGAAAAAAAAACCTGTTAGTAAAACAAAAATACACTTTACTGGCCTGATTAGGTAAGGCAATACGATAGATAATAATTCATTTAATGGAATTTTAAAAATGATATTTATTAAAAATATTTAACACTTCATTCGATTTAGTGCAAGAGGTCCATATGTAAAAAATTCAACCCCCATTGTGGCCCCAACCTATCCCAGGGGTCATAATATAATAAACCTAGATCTACACTGCCTTCTTACTACCTTTGGATGCTACCTCACAATTTTCATCCTCTCAGGACAAATGGTGTTTCAAAACAAGAATTTTAAAAATATAACCATCGAATTTTAATTGTTTTAAATTATGGGTCCTTGACACCCTGTGACATAACATTGATTTGTAACCCTCAAATATGTTATAAACTTGGGATATATTGATTTTAACCGGTGTATAAGTACCAAAATCTTCAAATAGTGCCTTTTTTTAGAAATTTAATGCCTTTTATTTCATAAAGTGGGTCTGTGCTCCATATTTTTGTCATAGTCTAATTAAGGTCTGATAGAAAACGAACCATTTTCAATCAACAAAAAATTGGGATGACCCTGAAATACATAAGAATTATCATTTTGTATCCCAACAATTGAACGTTTTAGGAAAATAATACAAGTTCGTAAATTCATAAAGAAAGTTACATATAGCATTTTAATAACGTTTTTTGCTGTTACTGAAATGGTTCAGTGGCTAGAGCAACAGATTTTAGATAAGTATATAGATCTAGGCATTTTAGGTTGAGGGTTCAATCCCACTAAAACCTAAGGCAAAATTCTCTTTGTGTTGATTAAAATACTCAGACTGACTATAGTTGGAAATTGTGCTTTAAAATTGCAAAATTGATTTATATTATTAAAAAATAGTTTTAATGGAAAAATTCCATTTTTCTTTTAAAAGCTGGGTTTTTTTCACCCAAACTCAAGCTTTATTATGCCAATTTCAAGCTAGAATTCCATATCTCTAAGGAATATAGAGGTGTGAGCTTTTATGAGAAACTTTTCCCAAAGGTGTGGAGGACCCTTAAATTATCTTCTTTTTAAAAGAAAATTTTGCCCTTCATTTTAACAAACTTGAATCCACTATACCTAAGAATTCTTTGAGCCAAATTGGCTTGAAATTTGCCAAGTAGTTCCGGAGTAATTGTCAAAAATGCAATTTGCTTACAATTACAACGACAAAAACGACAAATCGTGATCAAAAGAGCTAAGGACAAAACATAGAATTCGATTGTTTTATCGAGCAACAACATATTTAAGTTTCGCAAAGATAAACAAGGGTTGCAAATTTTGGTAAATACCTTAGTCACGCCGATGTTATTCACCTGAATAGACTAAGAACGACAGCAAGTGTATAAACTGTTGTACATAGGATATAAATGTCACCGCTGAAAAATGGAAAAGACAATGTCTTCAAATAAGACTAAAACCACTATTTTGTAGAGGAAAACCCAACATTTAATTAAATATATTTGATATTTTAATTTATTTTACTTTGCAGCCATACTTACATACTTACATTCACGGTTTTAGATATCCTTATTCGTTATCCTTGTTGCACAGTTATTGCAAAAAATTCAGAGAAAAAAATATGATTAGGGATTTATTTTTTCAACCACATGGATTTATTCACAAATTGTTTATTAGCAAGATGTAAAATAATTTGACCTTTCGCAACTAAACGTTAATTGTTCTCAATGTTGTACGATACCATGGCAACGGAGGTCATAGCAGCAATAATTTAAATGATTTATCACTTTATTATTTATTTACGTGCATTACCTTATGATATGTGAAAGGAATCAGTTACTATTCACTGCCTTTTAAATGTGTGTATTATATATATACATTTAACGAAGAAATTGATCTTTAGGAGGATGGGTGGTCACAACCTACCTTAAAAGTTTAGATATAAGTTGTTAAGCTATAAATTATCATTCGGAAAAAAATCATATATTTCAGCTTTGAAATTTGATAATTTTACTTCATTTTTATTTGTCATATTTAGGAGATTAAGGATGTTGTTTACACAGGGTTTGAGTTGGGGTAAAATTTGTTCTAAACACAAAAAGAAGTTATAAAATAAATTATTATCTACATAACATTTGATATATTTATCATATTATGGAATTAGGCGCAAACAAAATTGACTTATAGCAAAACAGAGGAAATTCGGACTAAATTTTGCAGATTTTATTTTTTGCCAAATATTTTTGGCAGTACTTTAATATTAAAAGTTAAGATTTTATATGTTAATCAATATAATTTTGCATATTTTCTGTTGGTTTTATCTCATTTAATCATTTAGATATTTGTATGGCACGCACTGCAAAAATATTGAAAAATACTTAAAATCGATAAAAGACACCATATCCCAAAATTTTGATCATTGACCTCATATAAATTTTATGCCAGCAGAATAAGGGCAACATAAGGAATTTAATATTTACAATAAATGTTTTTGTATTATCATTATTTAATTTTTTGTTAAATCGAATCAAAAATGGGTAGGGATTTAAAAACTGATAGAGGAAATTAGGACTGAAATATTTTAAAGAATTGTCAATGAAAACTAAATGTTAGGTATCTATTTTGTGCCACTGCCGTTCATAAACTGTATATCATTTTTAAAAGAGTTTAATTATTTGTAGTATTTTCACAATTTAGAGAATCTCAATCGAATAATAAAATCTTTATGGATTTTTCTGAAATTTTCTAAAAATTTTCAACTGCCATTAACTCGAAAAGTAGGTCATTGACCTACTTTTTTGAAAGTGAAAAAAAAACACTACAATCAAAGGTCTATAACATACAATAGATGGTTTTTCATTATCATCAGTGGAATTTTTTTTCATTCTGAGTAAACGCAATCCTTAATATACTATAAAAGGCCTCTAGTTCTCTTAAACCTTCTGTACGTCTTTTGTTCAAGATGATTTTCTTTGTAAATAGATTAGAATAGAAAGACATTGTCTCAAAGTTAATCTTGGTGACTTACAACTTCGCTAAATGCTAAATGGGTCTAATAAGTTAACATGATTAAAATGTCAAATGCGTGTTTTTTAGAAACATATTTTGAATGGTGGGATAAATTGTTAAATATAACATTATATTCAATATGTTTTTTTAAATTATATATCACTCAAAATAGAAAGGTAAGATCAATTAAATTATGGACTTAATAAATGCTTACAAAAGCAAACATTTAAATTCTCGCAGACAGACAGCAGGCTAAAATAAAATCACAAACACATTCAAAAAGTCAAAAAGGGGTCATAGTGAGGTTTGAAATTCTTTCATTGATACAGAAATACAGACACCCCATATATTTTCTTTTCTAAGTGACATTTGTTTTGTTTTTTTGAAAATTGGCATAAACAATAAACAAACCCTACCAAATAATTGAACAGAATAATATTTCTTGTTTTCGATGGTACATAAGGAAGTCAACAGTGCGGTACACAGCGCAGCCATAAACTCAGAAATAAGAACAGTTCTATTTTTACAAAGAACCTGTAGACATACTATAATACTAAAAGAAATCAAATTACATATGCTAATTGTGTATTTTGTTTTAACAAACTTTAATGAAAGTTTCACTTGTGCTGGGGTTGAATTACGGAGATAGAATAAGAATAGTTATCAATCCACAGAAATCTGACAACGACGACATACTAAGTTTTGACATCAAGGCAGCGCAGCGAGTATATATCAATTTGGTATCGGTAAGAATCTCTGAAGACCTTTTAATTCAAAAGCAACTGCTTAAAAAAAAAAGTTGACGATGAAAAAAGACCAAGAGCTTCAGTTTATAGGTTTTTAAATAATTGTTTAACAGAAAAACTAAATAACAAATACTTATTACACTCCAACTGATGTCAACAGTTCTAAAATATGTATAGTCTGACTGTAAGAAACGTTTCTCGGTAATTAAATGTTCGAGTAGCAATAAATCAAATTTTGTTCATATAAATGAGGAATAGAGAGAATATGTAAATGCTTGTTTCTTTATATACAACCAAAAGATGATAAATAAAGAATAATTCAATTTTCACATTCGTTTTTCATGTGCTTGAAATATAGGAGAAATGAGACACGTTAAATTTTTGGTATGGATCCAGAGGCATGTTCAACAGAGCAGGTGCTCGCGAGCGCTCGCCATGGCTCGCCAAAATTCCCTATACCCTCAACACAAATTTTGGCGAGCGCTTGCTCTGCTGAACACGCCTCTTATCAATGGACGTAAGCAATTAAGTTTATCAGCTTACCAGGGATGATCTAAAGATGTCATTGACTAAAAAAAGAATTCCTATAAATAAAATTCATCCTAGTTTTCATTCTGCTGAAAATCGACGGTTTATCTATTTTTCCAAAGGGAATAAGAGTAAATGTCTCAATTAATTCCGAACAACCCTCATATACTCTGGTTATGATTAAGAATTTAAGTAAGAATTTATATTGACTGAACAACTGTTAAGAAGAAAAGAGTCCCAAATTGCACCACTATTTGATTGTGTGCCGTATTCATAATCCATCTTGAACATGATGTGAGCGTCAATTGCTAACAACTGACTTGTTGGGTTGTTTAGTGTTGATCATTCTTTTTCAAGCGCCTTAATCTAGTAAAGCGATACTAGAGTACCCATTGAATAGTTTATTGGTAATGTATTAATGTAATAAATGTCTTTGATTTCACAAATTATTTGTTCAATAATTTTATATAATTACTTTTCATCAAATTCTCTGGCTTTTCTTTTACTTCTAGTTTTGGTTATTATTAGATCTCTACTTATATTTCCAAACGCAATAAGTAACAAACCTCGTTGTTTATTAATATAGGAAAGAAATGCAAAAAAATGTTTTATTTACCATGATACAAGCTATACATTCATATTTACGTCGGCAGAAATATCAATCGCATTTGGCGTTTCAACTAAAGTTATAACACTTTTTGAGAGATAACTTTATTACATTTTAATTATTTATTGTTAACATAAACTTCGTGAAGTTATTAAAGAATTTATTATGAAAACATTATAATTCATCTGTTTTCCATATTACAATGAAGATAGTGAATCGAATATTTACGAAATGAATATTCCTTTGCAGGATCGGTTTGGCGTTGCGTGACAGATTAAAAACTAATGTTAACTTTTATAGGTTCCTAAGATGATCAAAACAAAAATGCGTTCTTATAATCAAAATGTTTACAGGTGAATAACAAAGGACAAAAGGAGAAAAAGTAAAGTTACACCGACAAAGGGGGATAACTTTTGAGAATGTGAAAGTTGTCTGCTTCCTGCATTCAATATTTTATTCAATATTTTCGTTGTTCCAGATTTTAGATGCCTTCCTTTCGTAATGTTGGCGCCAATGATAACATACTGTTCTTCTGTATTATCATACGAGGGCCATTCCGGAAGCCCGTCGGAGTTTGGATCTCTGTAGAAATGAAATTTTAAAAAAAAATATTTTTCAAAAAGTGGTTAAATAAAGAACTACAAATCGAATATTGCTTACGACATTACAAATTATCAATAATATCGTACATTCTTACACTTTGTATTGTTTTGCATCTCAGTGAAAATAGTAAACCCACATAATTTTAAGTTTTACAAATAGCTCTGATGCGTATCCCCTTCCCCATACTTCTAATAGTGAAGTTTAAACCTTTACTAATATTCAAATTATACTCCAATCCAGCCAACCAGTAATTATTTTTTTTTAGGGGGGGGGGGAGGGGGTCCTATACTTAGCCTCTGTATGAACACAAGCACTACAGCATGATTAACTTTCAAAGTTCATAATACCCCCTACGTTCATTTTAGCTCCGTTATCTTGAAAAGAACGTGTTTTGTAAGTTAAACCCCCCTCCGCATTCCATTGTTGTCCTTTTTAGCATATCGGGGATAAAAAACAAACTCTGAAACATCTAGTTATAAGCTTCCTTCATAAAACGAAAACAACGGTGTCCCTGTGGCCGAGTCATGATTTGATTTAACTGTTCGTAAATACATATGCATATAAAAATTTTACACCTTATGGCCAATCAAAAAACAAAAATCAACAAAAACAGGGGTGTAAAAATATTGAAAGAAACTAATTTTTTGCAACGATTTTTCAATTGATAGATTTGGAAATCTAAATTTCTGATGGAAAAATGATAAAAAAAAAAACTATAGATGATATTTTTTCAAAAATTTTAAACATAAAAATAAGTACATCTTGGATTATTATCTTTTTTTTTTTCATTCATCCGTAATCTATAACATATTTTGAATATCTCTTTAAAAGAAATCAAATATCAAAATTTTAAGACCACCCTCCTGAAAACAAATGGTGGAATTTTGTTTGCTTGAGCATTATGTACAACTGAGTTTCATCTATAACATATCACAATTTAGGCAAAAAGGTATATTATAGTATTTGTACAAATTGATTTTAATTAAATAAGTGCCAAAAAAAATGTCAATTCCTGGATAATTCTACAGTAAATTAATGTGTTTTAAGACGACTCCTGTAAAACCTGGATGGTATATTTGTATGAGACTGAATTCAGTGTTCGTTAAGCATGGTATAAACATACAGAGTTTTTCAAATATTTTTTCCACAAACAAAACCTAAGTCAAATTCCTAGATAGATTGTCATTCATTGATAAACTATTAAGCTAAGGAATTTGGTAATTTGCATCAATTCGATTGAAACAACAGTTGTACAATGACCCTTTCTTTTAAGCTAAACTGAAAGAATTTTAAAATGGTAGGCATCATGCGATATAGGCGAAATGTGTAGATAAACTTCTTTTATATCCTAGAAATTTACAGCTTTTATTCCATAAAACAAAATGTATTCAGAAAATTTTAACTTCAGTCAAGTTTTGCCATATCTGTTAAACCATTGGTTCATATAAGCTATACAGATATGAGAACATACCCAAACTTGGCAAAATTAGTCCAATACTGAATGAAATTCCTTGACAACCTGTCTACAGCGGCAAGATCTATTGTTTTTAGCTCCTCCTCTGAAATGTGATCCCGTGAAATGATAAACAATAGATGCAATTCATCTCCGTGTCCCGCCCCCTTTAACCAAGACGGAAGAAGTTCTCTTGGAAGGAGAGGAAATGGAGAAGGTTGGGTAAAAAGATACTGGAACGTTTTGGTATTTTCCTTGTTGTTTGCATGAATGGATAACATGATATTGCTCGGAGCAATAAACCACGAGTCACCATAAAATTCGAATACTTTGTTACTCTGTTCATCAACACCTTCAGCTGTGTAATAGTCACATATTTCTTGCGTCAGAGAAGGAATGTTACCAGCACCTGTTTCGACGAACATGGGAGCCAGAACTTTACATAAAACGCTTTTAGGGACAGCCGCGGTTGCACTGACATTTAATGTTGTAAAAACATTTTGAGGTATATTAAAAAACCCAACATTTCCTTCTCCATCCATTGTACCAGACATAAAATCAATGCTCCGAAAGAATTTGTTGATGCTGCCGTCCCAATTTTCAGGGTATGCAAGATCTTTCTTAATCAAATAGCCATCGACAGTTGGAGTCATGCTTCCTATTTCAGCTGTGATATTATCTGGGTTAACAAACTCTGTTAAAGTAACTGCTTGTGTTATATTTTCTGCTGGTAGGTCTTGAAGACAGGAGAGCGTTTCTGATACTCTTTCTCGGCTACAATTCGTATTCCTTAAAAGTACTTCATTTGTTTTTTCCTCAGCTTTTTTTCCAGCTATTGCAAAAAAAGAAACCGCTCCACTTTGGGAAATAGCTCTTTGAAAGAGTCCCTCATTGGAAGGAATCAGTGTTTGAAGGCTAACACTCATTCCACCTGCCGACTGTCCAAATATTGTTACCGATTTAGGATTTCCTCCAAAAGCTGCAATATTTTTCTGAATCCAGCGAAGTGCTTCAACTTGATCCCAGAGACCATAATTTCCAGGCGCCAAAGGGTCATGCAAGTTCAAAAATCCGAAAAGTCCTAATCTGTAGTTAATGGTTACAACGATGACATTACCTCCCAAAACAATTTTCTGAGGCTTGTACTGACTTGCTCCACCAAAAACAAATCCGCCGCCATGAATCCAAACCATTACAGATAATTGTTTGTCCTCTGAAATTTCTCCAGGCACATAGACATTGAGATACAGACAATCCTCGTCGTTTTTTAATGTATCAAAGCCCGGAGTTGGACTGATTACCTGAGGACATTGAGGACCATTTATATCGCTTATTCCTTTCACGTCTGTCCATTCTCTGATTGGTCTTGTTTTCTGGAAGCGCAATTCTCCAACTGGAGGCTGAGCGTATGGAATTTTTATAAATCTGTATACTTGTCCATTTTCGTAGTTTTCTTCATAACCCCTCACCCATCCTGATGGGGTTTTGACGTCTGTGATATTTGAAGTACGTGTGCCTCTCACCAAAAGAAATGTTAGAATTTCTATGAATGAAATCGGGTCCTTTCTCATTTTGTACGTCTGAAAAAATATTGACAACACAATTACTATAAAGCCAAATTTTACAAATATAGCCTATGAAGGAGTATTGATACATAAAATGGATTTTGTTTAATTTCTCTATTAATTAATTAAAGCCTACTGAAAATTTTCAAAAACTTTCTCTCCAGTTATTTCTTACACAAATAGATACCTACAATACTGGTCTTAAAGCCGTTCTGATAGTGCTACAATGTTGGTTTTTTTATATGCACATTTGATTTAAAATAGTTCCTGATATTGCATTGTTGTTACTGTTATGTGCAGCATATGTTATTTCTGTTGTTTGTAAAATTCCTTCGATATACTTTTTGTTCCGAAAGATTTCTGAGATAATTACATTATATCTCAGTAAAGAGATCTGTCTATATGATGTTGCAAAGTGTACATATATAAATGCATCACATTTTTTAAAATGCTAATACACTCTATATATATAGTACTACTTGAAAGTTATTATGCGTAAAAATATATTATCAAGAAGCTATATTTCAGCCCATATACATTTCATTCTGTCGTCATCATAGCTGTTAATAGTTAACATAATTCAATGTAGCCAATTACGGTATTTTCTGTCATTCAGCCTGTGGGTTGGGTACAAGCTGTAGCAAATAAAATAATAAATTTTATAGTCTAGGTACATACCAATGGACATACACTGCATCTATCATTATTTTTTAAAGTGGAATCGCTATTATTGAGGGCTTTTGAGAGTTGCTCAAATTCGTGAATTGAATTTTTTATAATTAAAAAATGTTACATCTTGTGAATAATTTTAGTCATGCAGAAATTAGTGTCAGACCTTTAAGGTGATATTCAGGGGTGTTTTTTTTTTACTAAATCAAAGCAAAGTAACTTCTAATGACAGAGTAATGATAACAACATGTTGCCAAACACTTGTACAAATAGAGGTAAAAAGAATTAAACAAGAGATATTTTTAAACAAGAAAGATTTTTAAATATATGTATTACATATTTTGGTTTTGGGGGGGTTTTTTGTATTTTGGTAAAATCTTGCCCCCGTCCAACTTTTAAAAATGAAGCTACATGCCTGTTAGTATTAGTTAAATAATCATTGAATTATTTAATGAACTTTTTAGTGATCTTCTTCACATATTTGTAACTTGTGTAGGCTACCTGATCTATTATTATTACTTTCTTTATAATTTGAAAATATTTATAAGTATTGTACTTTACATAATTTTTACACAAAAAGTGTTTTAACTGCATTACAAATACCGAATTATAGCGATTTATAAAATACCTTTGTGTTTTCCTTTAACTATTATTTAAAAATCAAATGAAAGTAAAATAGGAATCACAATTATGTCATTTTTAGATTTGCCATAAAACATCATTTCCCCATTACTGAAAGATAAAACATGTACGTAATTAACAGGTAAAACTTATCCTGTACACTCGTGATTACAACACATAATTGGATGGGTTTATTTGGTTAACTCACGTTTTATACTCGTACATGTAGCAGACGAAAATTTCAGGTAACCGCGTTCTTAATACACGAGATCTCAACATATTTGATACCTTATTGAGGTCAGTGCAACAGAGCAGAAAATTTGTGTTTCAATGATAGATTTGCCAAGCACTGATATGAGCACCCTCTCTGCTGAACAGCGTTCTGATCCAGAACAAATCCGGCATTTAAGGGGATGTGTGACCATCTTGTAAATTTGAGGATCAAAATGTAAATATTTCTTGAACTGTCTTGTTTCTGCCCAAAACAGTTTTGATCAGTCTTTGGCATAAACTAGTCAGGTCAAGAATTGTTTACATTTTTGGTCCACATGTGTACAAGAATCGTACATCTCCCTTAACGATGCCGAGTCTATATGTATTTCAAGTGCACATGATTTTGAACAGCTATTTTATTTTCAAACAGTTGTTAATGCGACATTGTTACTTTTCAATAGCTCTGTGCTAGTTCTAGATTAAACATCGCCTGAACATTTGTTTCAAATTTTGCTGAATTGTCTCCTTTGATATTGATTGTTATTTCTGTATTGTAAACAGTGCATAAAGCTAACGAAGGAATTTAGACTCGCTCGTATACTAGTATTTGAGTTTGTCAACAGATTATCATTATAAAGATATTTACGATCTAATTGATTTTCTTCATTAAAAAAAAAAGATGCAATATGCCTAATATAGAGGGATGGGGCACAGAAAAAATAATAGCTTTGGATTTAATCCTGCGACTACGCTAGATGGTTGTATCTTTTTTTTTTTAATTTTACCACTTAATGACTTGATTTTATGAAATGTTATTACATTGGTTTTGTAAGTATTGACACAAAAATGCACGTCTGTATTGCTTATTAGTTTTACAGTGTGTATTTAAATTCTAGACGAATCAATTTATAGAGAATATTTTGAAGCATGAATTATTGTATACAATAACCAAAAGTAAAGCCAAACACCTGGAATCATTAGAAATCTGAAAACTTTAGTTCATTTTGTTTTGGGAATAACAGCAAAAAATATTAGCATAACGAATGGGGAATTTAAACTTTTGTTTAAAATTAAATTAAGAAGAGACTGATAAATATTCCACTTACCTATTTCATCTGATCCCAGAACAGCCTCCAGTTCAAAAGTTTCGTATCTGAACTCTAAATATATTACACAGAACTAAATAGGTTTTTTTTTTTTTTATATAAACAAGAAAGTGTGTCAGAGTTTATTTATAGATTTGTAGTCTTTGTAACAATACTGTATTTTAACTGAAGAACCATTTTTAGTCAAACCAATCTGTTTTCGTATTTAGAATGAATTGCGGCAAAAGTATGAAATAAATGTGCCTTGTTTGGCATTGATTTGGATCGATGCACAGTAAAGAACCTATGCCTTATATGGCATCGTTCTACATATTAACACACACTTTGGGGCGTGTTTAAAGGTGAACAAAGATACCTGAAAAGAAAAATATCGTAGACATGGATTATGAAAAATCGATTTGTACTTTAGGAGTGATTTTTTATTTACAAAAGGATAATGTAAAACTGAATGTTTCACAAACATAGTTCCTCGACCGTAATGTAAATAAAGTAGCTAAATTAGTCGCATAACTTAAGGGAAAGCATGAAGGATCGACAAGGATATTTAATGTAAAAAATATAGACTTTTGAGATGAACAAAACCCGATTACAAGATGACATGTAGTTTTCGTTCTTGCAAAAAAATGGCATAGAGTCATGTAGATAAACTCTGATAAGAAATATCTAGCATACAACAAAGGTTGTTTTGTACATATACCAATGGTATTAGATAATAAGTTTTATTTATAAATATTTACATTTACCAGTGTCTTTGTCTGGGATTTTAACTACAAATCGATTTTGTATTGTATAGTACAATTCATTTCATCAATGAATATTTTAATATTTAGTCATACAATTGCTGAAAATAATGTAAATACAAGTTATAGGGTTTCATTCTTTGAGTATTATGAGGTGGTCAAATACGGTCGGGCGTGATTAAATATATCATAAAGCCCCTCGGGCTTTATAAGATTTGATCACTCCCCACCGTATTTGATCACCTCATAATACTCGAATAATGATTCTTTATTCCTCAAATAAACACTTAATGGAAATGATAGTAAACGATATATTTCTTAAAATATTCAATTCAATTCAATTTTTCAGGTTATTTTGTGGAAACGAAACGTCAACTCATTACTTAACTTGAAATCATATTGATTAGTTTAGAGTATGATTCGAGGCATACGACAAAAATTACTCTTTTTGGCACTGTTTTATTTTATTTTTTTACCTATTGTAAACTCGTTAGCTGTGCCAAAATTACTCATGCAGGTGTTTTGATCCACAATGTGACTTTGAAAGCATGCGTTACTTTGATAAAAACCTATTTTGTAAATAGCAATATATAAATAATCAAATTAAATTTAGATGCAGGCACGTATTAACACCCCATCCCCCCACCCCAACCTATTTTTGCGAAACAGACATTTTTCTGAAATTTACATATAAAAAACATATCTAGAACAAACTGTCTCCTAACCCCAGAAGAGGATTTTGAAGGTTTAATTTTTTTATGCCTTGGGTTGTTTCCCCCCCAATCACACATATTAAAAACGACTCTACGTGCCCGAGACGACTTAAAATAGCTAGATCATTTAATGTAATAAGCTTGGGAAATATCATTCTTTGACTAGGATTTATCATTTTCGTTTAGCTTCAGCTTTCAAGGACGTTTAACATCAATTTAAATTCATAACCGGAAGAGTTCCTAATAGAGATTGTAAGAATATAAAATTAAGGCCAAAAAAATTTATCATTAGTTTCTCGGGCCAAAATTTTGAAATGTTATTGAGGCAGGCAGGTTTTTTTTGGTTTTGTTTTGGTTGGGGTTTTTTTTAAGACACAAATTTACAATTAACCCATCTTTAAGTTATTTATTTGTGTGTGTACTCATCAGCAGATATTCATCAAGCTGATACAATGGCAAAGTTTAAATATTATTTTTGTTCTTTTTTGTTAAACTGTGTCTGTTTCCTTTTCAGAGGAAGAGTTTTTGCAGATGAACAAACATGGCAAATGGTTTATGCCCCTGCTTCATTTTGCAGCCCATCTCCCCCCTCCATAGTAATAACACAAGTCTGAACTGAAATATGGGACTTCTTATGGCATTTCACACGTTGAATTTTCCATATAAAAAATTTATCAAATAAAGCATTCATTTGTGTTGTTTTGTTATCGATCTTCAGTGCCTGGGGAACATGACAGAAAACAAGGGAAAGTAAATTAGTCATCATCAAATTCTCAAACAATACAATTGCCCTTTATTACTGCTACTAGGCAATATCATAGAAGCTTCAATTTCTGAAGATAACAGAGACATTTCAGTGGTAGTCTTAACAGGAACCAACCTAGGGCAAAATTTTAGGGAGACTTCTCCCTCACAGAAAAATAGGGAGAGGTTTGAGAACTCAGGTAGATTTCCATTATTTGACAATGGCATAACGCTAATGGTAATACAGTCAGTTCAAGCATATCTTTTACAACATACACCATAGCATAGCATAGCATAGCATAGAAATCTCATAGCATAGCATTGAAATCTCATAGCTTAGCATTGGAATCTCATACCATAGCATACAATCTCATAGAATCTCATTCGTCATATCATACCATAGCATACCATAGCATAGCATACAACATGATTTTAACTCGGTTTTAAATGTTTTTATTTGAAAGAATAAATGCTCACATTTCAGATTAGTGGTTAACTTTGGCTTTTTATCATTTTACTTCCAAATGTGTGGAACTCTTCTGTATATTGAGGCTTTTTTGTTCAAATCTCATAGCATACCATAGCATAGCATAGCATAGCATACCATATCATTAAGCCCTCCATTTCAATTTCTCATAGCATAGCATACAAATCTCATAGCATTGCATTGAAATCGCATAGCATATCATTAAAATCGCATACCATAGCATAGCATTAAATTGTAAAAGAATGCATGAAATGACTGTACATGTATATACAGATTCAACATTATTTTAAATTGGATTAGAAGCAAGTCAATAAACAATAAAACAGCTCCTAAAATTTTTAAAAACTTATCCAATTTGTTAAATTTAATTTATAAGATGTATTCATACATTTTATAGATGAAATATTTTGTAATTGTGTTAGCTAAATGACAAATAAAATCAGTCTATGTACTCCTGTGCAATTTAGAGGTATTAGTCCAAACCTTTGACCCAATTACAACCGTCATGTAGTGGATCTGTTTAATTTTGAAAATATCTGTAGACAAACGGTTTTATGATTATTTTAGCATTAATTTGGCAGAGTTATAAACTAATTACAAGTTACCAACTAATTGTAATATCAGCACTAAAAGTTATAAACATAGGTTGTAATTGCACAGTAATGTGATTGCATCACATCAGCAGGTTCCAGTAAATGTTCTACCAAACCTCTCTCTTTACTCCTTACTAAAATTCTTACAGAAGTTAAGGAGAAGCTTCAAGAGTACTGTACAACAATCTACTCCAGAAGTGGTGTGACTCAGATGTGGATACTAAAAAACTCTAAAGAATTATTAGAAACTTTGAGGTCACAAAATCTTAACAAAATCAATAGCATCAAAACGTACGATTTTTTCAACGCTTTATACAACCATTCCCCACGACAAATTAAAATCCAGACTTTTTGATATCATCGACAGTTGTTTCTTCAATAAAAATGGAAGTCGTAAAAATGCTTACCTTGTCATTGGAAATCTAAAAAACTATTTTGTTAAAAACCATTCTGATTGCACACACAAGTACTCTGAAGTTGACATTAAAAAGATGCTTGAATTTCTGATAGACAACATCTATGTAGTTTTTGGAAATCAAGTCTTCCAACAATCTGTTGGAATTCCCATGGGTACCAATTGTGCCCCATTGTTAGCAGACCTATTTTTGTATTCTTATGAAGCAGAATTTATTCAAAAACTTGTACGTGAAAAAAATAAATCACTCGCTGTGGCCTTCAACTCAACATTTAGGTATATCGACGACGTATTATCAATTAACAATTGTTATTTCCATACTTACGTCGACTCGATATATCCCAGTGAACTTGAAATAAAAGATACCACAGAGTCAGCGTCATCTGTTTCATATTTGGATATTTTACTGGAAATGGACATTGATGGTAACCTAACAACAAAACTTTATGATAAACGCGATAACTTTAATTTTTCTATAGTCAACTTTCCTTACTTATGTAGCAATATACCTTCTTCACCTGCATATGGTGTTTTTGTTTCTCAGTTAATTCGATACGCAAGGGCATGCTCATCGTATGAACAGTTTCTAAGACGAGGCAAGCTACTGACAAACAAGTTGATAAAACAGGACTATCAACAGTCTCGTTTAAAGTCATAAGTTCTATGGTCGATACGACGACCTTGTCAGCAAATACAATCTTTCACTGAGTCGCATGCTGACTGACGTTTTTCATACTAATTGTTAGACCATAATTAATTACCTAATTGTCTACGGACTTTTGCGGTTTTTATTTTCCCGATTACGACAAAGAGCACACGGCGGGTGTGACCGGTCAGCAGAGGATGCTCACTCCTCCTAGGCACCTGATCCTACCTCTATCTTGGAGGTCCGTGTTGCTCTGCTTTGAATTTGTATTTCGTTTTATGGATTTTTGAGATGGTTGACGGTTTGTTATTGTCATTTTTTCACGTATTTATAACCTCTAAAGATAAGACAGTCGCTAGTTATTAATCACAACAGGGGTTAACTGAGGCTATGAAAACGTCTTTTAAATTAGATACTTATCATTTTATTGCCTTTGGAGTTAATTTACACGATCGTGAACTCAGAATACAGGGCGACTTCAACTTCTCTTTCTGAGGAAATTCTGGCGAATTTTACATTTATTTCATAATAGAGAAAACCAATAATGATAAGATATGAAAAATCCGGAAAAATAACGATAACAAAGTTTGATGCGGCGATAATTTTACTGATGCGGCGGTGCCTGAAAAACATATCATTAATATTTTTTGGCCTAAATGGTAAACTTTTTTTTAAGTATTTCAAAATAACCAAATAACGGTTTTGCCGTCAATGGTTTGTTTCTGAGATTTATCTGAATATTTTCTTACCTTTATTTATATTTCGCAGCTAAGTTCAACCGTTTTTTTTCTGATTTCGGAAGTTAAATGAAAAACAGAAATGATTTCAAAATTATTGAGTGCTTGCTGACCTTCTCAAATCTGATTTATCTGATTTGCTTTCAAAGAAGGATACCGAAATCCTCACAACTTTAATTTCACTGTTCATTTCCTTATTTGCAATTTCATTTTTTACATGGTCCCAAAAAATTAAGGGGGGGGGGGGGTCCTACTCCTTCATAATTCTATTTTTTATATGTAAATTTAAGAAAAATCATTGCTGTTACAAAAAAAACCCAAAAAGCCCCCCCCCCCCCCCCCCCGATCCTACGTCCCTGTCTTTTATCGCAATTCATTTCCTCTAGTAGTATTTTGATCATAAAACTGTTCGTTAGGTACTTTAATTTAAAAATTCTTTTCGTATAAATATGTATTGGGGGTGTCATTTTTCACTTGAAAAGCTATCAAGGGATTTAAACGGTATAGCAACAAGTCCTATCTCCATGTGGATGTTTAAACAACCGCTGTAGTCTTGTGGTTAGCTTGCACAAAACCTGTATTATCGCTCATCACGAAGTCTTTGTTGAGCCCATCTCAATTGGCGAAATTAAACGAGGGTACTGTAACGTTGTTTTGATTTTCTTTAATTTTGTTCACGATTTTCTTGACAACATAAAAAGGAAAAAGGTATATGAATGAATCATCCATCTGGTTTTAAATAAAGGTTTTGGAATACTACAACCTTGCTGGATTTTTTGGTGGTTTTTTTTTGGGGGGTGGGGGGTGTATAAATGATTTGTCAGCCATTTTTGATGAAAGACTTCTGAGAACGAAGGAGTTTTGGAATATAGTCAAACTCATTTGTTTGTGTATAGCTTAAGAGCATGCTTTTTCTTATGCATTCTTTCATATTTAGTTATCTATAACATATTTAATGCACTTTATATTAAACCATGTATTTAGGAAATCACTTTTGAAACTAATCGATACAAGTTTTGGATCGATTTGTGTCGGATACATTAATGGACAAAGATTTTACCGAAACAAAGTTTTTTGCCTATT
Source organism: Magallana hongkongensis (assembly GCA_016163765.1). Lineage (NCBI taxonomy): Eukaryota > Metazoa > Mollusca > Bivalvia > Ostreida > Ostreidae > Magallana > Magallana hongkongensis. The sequence goes on from WFKH01011925.1 coordinate 88,524,299, forward strand.
ATTTTAAGAATATTTGTTTTCTTCATTTGGTTCAAAAATACACTAATATTAGTGTAGTTAATATCAACATGTTGAGACTCAATGTAATTTGACATGATTATTACCTCTAGTGGGTTTGTGTTTGCATGATTCATTTCTCAAAAATTTATTGTAATATAAACAGAATGCATGCTACCATTAATTACGATTAAAACAATACTAGTAAGTCTTTCTTAAACATAAATACGAGAAAAGTCTAAAAACATCAATGTTAAATAATCCTGTTAAATAGGAATTGGATTTGTTCATGATCAACTCGTCGAAAAAATGGGGTTTACAAGATTAATTATTAAGGAGAGCTTTTTAATATAAAAATGATAATCACAATCTACACAAACAGACAATATAACATCAAGAAGAAACAAGAAATGGTGTTTTTTTTTTCAATCGTTCAAAGCTCATCATGCATTGAAGGATTGCCTTTTTCGAATATTTTATTAATCAGCTTCTTTGCTCCAGATTTCAGATGTTTTCCTTTTGTAATGGGGGTGTCAATAATAACATACTGTTCTTCTATGTCATCGTATGGAGGCCAGTCAGGAGCTCCATCAGAATTTGGATCTCTGTAGGACAAAAACAAGGAAATAAATAGCAAGTGTAAGCCTGAATCTGAACTATTGCTATCGATATTATAGTACTGTATATATTTTACAATTGTGATTACTTTCTTTTCGTTGGTTTTTGTGAGAATACAAATTAACAAAGAAATATAGTTTGCGTTTTGAAATTTCGTATTTTGATTGAGAGAAACACTAAAAAGACTTTATTTGTTTGATTATTTGAATAGTTTGTTATTCATGAACCTTTGACCATGAAAATCAATCTAGTTTTCTATCTTGCCACAACCAATTCATATTATTCATAGTAAGACTGTCCTTCCTATGACACAATGGTGTGTATTATTCATACAATGTATAGATATAATAGGTTTATGATGATTAAAACAATTGACATTAGATCAAACGCATTATTTTTTTTATTCGGTTTAATAGTCTAAGAGCTTATAAAATACATTACGTACCCAAACTTAGCAAATTTAGTCAAATACTGAATGACTTCGCTTGATAATCTGTCAACGGCGGCAAGATCTATTGTCTTCATTTTCTCCTCTGGAATATGATCACGTGAAATGTTAAACAATAGATGCAATTCATCTCCGTGTCCCGCCCCCTTAAACCATGCGGGAAGTAGTTCTGTTGGAAGGAGAGGAAATGGAGAAGTTTTGGTGATAAGATACTGGAAAGTTTTGGTTTTTTCGTTTTTCTTTGCGTGCATGGTTAACATGATATTGCTCGGAACAATGAACCACGAGTCACCATAAAACTCGAATACTTTATTACTCTGTTCAACAATGTCGTCAGCTGTGTAATAGTCACATATTTCTTGTGTCAGAGAGGGAATGTTACCAACAGTAATCTCAACGTACATTGGAGCAATAACTTCACATAGAACACTCTTAGGGACACCCTCTGTCACGTTTACATTTAGTTTTTCAAAAGCACCTGGAGGTACATTGAAAAAGCCCATGATTCCTTCGCCATCCAAGGTACCGGACATAAAATCAATGCTACGAAAGAATCGGTAGACTTCGCTGTCCCAATATCTAGAATATGATAGATCTGTTTTTATCAAGATACCATCAATAGTTGGAGTCATGCTTCCTATCTCAACTGTGATATTATCCGGGTTTACAAATTCTGTAAAAGTAATTGCTTCTGTTATATTTTCTGCTGGTAGGTCTTGAAGACAGGAGAGCGTTTCTGATATACTTTCTCGGTTACAATTCGTATTCTTCAATAGTAGTGTATTTATTTGCTCCTCTGCTTTTCTCCCCGCTATCGCATAAAATGAAACCGCTCCACTTTGGGAAATAGCTCTTTGAAAGAGTCCCTCATTGGAAGGAATCAGTGTTTGAAGACTTACACTCATTCCACCCGCCGATTGTCCAAATATAGTTACAGATTTAGGATTTCCTCCAAAAGCTGCAATGTTTTTTTGAATCCAGCGAAAAGCTTCGATTTGATCCCAGAGACCGTAATTTCCTGGAACCAAGGGATCATGCAATGTCAAAAACCCGAAAAGACCCAGTCTATAATTAACGGTTACTACGATGACATCACCTCCCAAAACAATTTTCTGAGGTTTGTACTGACTTGCTCCACCAAGAACAAATCCACCGCCATGAATCCAAACCATTACAGATAATTGTTTGTCTTTTGAAATTTCTCCAGGCACATAGACATTAAGATACAGACAATCTTCGTCGTTTTCTAAAATATCCAAGCCCGGAACTGGACTGATTACCTGAGGACATTGAGGACCATTTATGTCTCTAATTCCTTTCACGTCTGTCCATTCTTCAATCGGTCTCGTTTTCTGGAAACGTAATTCTCCAACTGGAGGCCTAGCGTATGGAATTTTTACAAATCTGTATACCTGTCCCTCCTTGTAGTTTTCCTCGTAACCTCTCACCCATCCTGATGGAGTCCTGACTTCTACGACATTTTGTATGCTAGAACCTTGCACCGTTACAACGCTAAATATAGCTAAGAACAGTATGGACTGGTCTCTCATATTTTTATTATCTGAAAAAATAAAACACATGATTATTAATCATACTATTTCATACGTAATATAATGAATGCCTATCAGTTGGAAGTTATGTTAACATGCCCATCTTAAGAGCGCCATTTTTACACTATATATAAATCTCCTTGAGGAGAAGAGCTCTGTATAAAGATGTAGAAAATTATTCACTTGTTTTACTTTAAATATGTAGATTTTTTTCCACTAAATAGTAGTCTATAGCTGAACAAATCATTTTTTAAACCTAAGGTAGATCTGATGGGTAGATATCCAGCCTTCTTAAACAAACAACTTTTCAAATGTAATATTGGAAAATCAAAATCACTTCCTCATGTAATAGAATCACAATACATACACGATCGTAGTTACAAGACAATTTTAAACAATACCGAAATATGATCTGGAAACTTTGTATACATTCATTCGATAGAAACCAAAGGCAAAATTAATACGGTTAAATGAATAATAATTAGTAATATATCTCTTTGAAATATACCACATTTTCCAATTTGCACTGACACTGGTGTATAATGCAGAGACTGGCAGATATAGATCATAGAACAAGTTTAACAAACATTGATATATTGGGCGCACTTGATTTGCCTACACTTTACAACCGGTGTACACTTTTCTTTAATCAAGTGCAAACGTGTACACTTTAGGTGTGCACCGTCTATACTCTGTGCAGGGCATGTGTTGGAAATTACATTCTTTTTTCAATATGGCGGCAAATTGGTAAGCTGGGAAATCTTCAGAGTTTCTTTTGTCAGCACAAGAAATATGCTAGAGTTGATAGCCTAATTGTAGCACATATTGCGAGTACAACTATGAAAGTGTTCAAAGCATAAGAAAAATAAATTTTAAAGCTTTGTATATATATATATATATATATATATATATATATATATAAAATGTTATGTCAGCAAAAGTCAACCTATACATGTACAGGGTACTAGGAACTACGAAAAGATAGTTTCAAACGCATTTATTTAATAGTGCATACATGTATTTATATGAATAAACTAGCTCTCTAGAAATTTTGCAAGATTATACTTTTCAGTTGTAAAGTAGGTGAATTCACTTTATTTATTTATTTATTTTTGCTTGACAAAAAGTTTATTTATTTTTTTATTTTTAATATTTTTTTTTGCTTAGCATTGTGCCTCTTCTAAATAAAGATCCTTAAAGCTGAACACCGCTCGTAAATAGGCATCGTCCGCCATATTTCTCTTTCATCACTGCTGTCCCTACAACCTATAAAGCGCAGACCTCTAAACAGTTCAAAGTATTTCGCTGTAGAGGCCTCACCTGAGTGGACGTACATCTTGCCTCGCCGTGTAACTCGGACGGTCGCGATGAAATTATCAAATTTTACGCACTTTTTTCAAGCCAGGAGAATACTAACATCAAATAAATTGGTCATTGCATGATTTACAAACAAATGCACATAGAATAAGAAATAAATGCATAAAATCCAAAGACCACGAAAGGAGTACTACACGACGGCCACGAGTTTCAGGTGTTCAATCGGGTGTAACGAAATCGAAGGGTTTTTATACCATGTACAAAACCTGTGCGACGGTGCCTATTGACGAGAGGTGTTCAGCTTTAATATAAGCCTAAAGAAACAAACATATTGTATTTTGCATGTGCCTGAAAACTGACAAGGGTAGCACTGAATTACAAAAACCATTTATTTTCAAAAGCTATTAAAAAGAGAAAAAAAGTCTTCAAAAAGGAACTCCTCGGCAGCTGTCACTACTATGGCGTCCATATTGAAAATATACACTAGTACTACACCAAATTGCGCTTGATTATTAGGTGTAAATCATCTACACCAGGTGTACAACAGTGTAGACAAATCAAGCGCGCCCATTAACTTACCGGCTTGCTTTGACACTGGTATAGGCAAAGACTGGTAGATGCAAATCACAGATCAGCTTATATCTTGCAGAAACCTGTTTTGTAGCATAGCATGGTTAGTGTGAGAGCTAAAAATAAATTCACCATCCTTGTCCTTATACATACTTGAAATGAACACGAGTATTTACATTAGATGCATATTGAAGGCAAAGTTCAATTGAATCAATAACAAACGTTGATGTATTACATGTAATTATATCATACTTACCGGTTTGCATTAACACTAGTGTATGCAGAGACTACTGGTAGATACAAATCACAGATCAGCTTTTTGTCGCCTGAACTCCAGACCTGTTGTATAGATATATATATAGGTTTTTTAACTCGGGATTTTGTAAGAGCTAAAATTAGATTCATCATCTTTGTCATTACGCATACACAAAAATGATATTACCACACACAATCACAAATACAAAACCCATTTTTTGGTTCGATTTTGTATTCTAGGTGAAAAAAAAAATATTTAAAAAATGGGGGTCTAGTAGTGTCAGATTAATAACAGGATCGCCATATTTGTCATCGTCCTAGATTTTTACATACATACAGTCACTCGGTTTACCTCAGGTAGGATCAGATAATGGGCGGAACTCAACAGATACAGGTGTGAGGCCCCAAGAGGGAAATTTTTGCTCGGTTGTATACGCGAACCGTTTAAATGCTCCAAGACTAGTTGTTTTACTTCCAAGGACCTAAACTTCGATGAATTGATGTGTGAAGAAAGAAACGTTGACTGTTGACGAATCAGAGCTTGCTAAATTTGGACGCCTTGCTCTTAGATCAGCCGTACCTGTAGATTATAGTGGAATAACTGATAGTTAAATTTTAATAAAATTACGTACATGTTTGTGCAACATGGAATATGAACCCTTTTGGACCCTCAACATTTCATATGTATATTGTATTTTAATGTCACCGTATTAGGACTCGGCTGTTTCTTTGTATATTATACATCGACTTATCCATATTTGGACGGTACAGAGCCACATTGATTCCTTTGTTTTTACCATATTTGGACCGAAAATGAAACCTCAGCAATTTATATGATAACTGTATCTAAATATTACCGTGTTTTAACGATTCCCTCTTTTTCTTAAGAAAACACATGCATTTCAGATTTACAATGCAATATTTCTCTAATTTTAGGATTCCAAAGAAAAATTAGAAATTCCCATTGTCAAGTCATTGTCTAAGCAAAAAATGAAGATACATACATGTATGGGAATTTTTGCCAATTTTTAAGCAGACGAATATTTTTTTTATATCTTTATTGTTTGTCAACATTCTCAACTGTACATATTCTGTAGGGATAATTACTTGTACAATATTGATTCATTCAGTTTTTCCTTACTTACACAATATATTACTTATAGAGTTACATGTACACACAAAACTAAACACATATCCACACACATGAATACATTTACACCCATATATTAAGGCATTGTTTCCATGCAAAGTAATGAGAATGACGTACGTTTATGATAAAAAAAATGAAAAAGGTGATTAGCAGGGGGGTGAAGGGTAAAACCAGCACAATGCACAAAATGTACTTGAGGTGTATATCAATTATAGATTTACTGCAGATATTTTGTCAGTAATGTTATGGTAGTCAGCTGTTTTGTATTAATGTTAATATGTGCGGTGATAGCACGAGCATCATACGAAACGAGAGATCGTCTGCATCAAAAGAGACTGGAGACTGGTGAACTAGAAGGACGCTTGGGAAACGCCCAGTATTTCGGCCAGTGGCCGTACAGGGTCAGTGAACTGTTAAAAGGACTTCTGTGGTTTCTGTGAACTGTGTCCGTCTGTGCGAGTCTTTTCGAACAGTCGAGGTTTAGTAACCGTAACTTTCCTAATCATTACTGATCAGCTAAGTATATGTCATGATAGATTATGACTTTCTGCAATGCACGATTTCCATATTTCTCTTATGGAAATATCAACTTTGGAAAAATTATAATCTTTTAAAGTAAATAAATCTGGTAGATGGAGAAAAAATTTAATTATTGTTTGACCCTACACAAAGATGTGGAGTTTTCTATCCGTTTCATGCAGATACTGCAGCATGGCATACAGCATGAACAGACGGTTTCTCTCAGATGTCTCTATGAACTAATATTATTTAGTTATTTATTATATTCGATGTCTCTCTGAACTATTATTATTTGTTTATTTATAACAATGTCAATACATTAATCAAATTCCAATTCTTTTCTCTGTCCATTATTATATTCAGTACCATATTCTCACCATATAACTCTATATAGACGAATTGTCAATGACTAAAATATTAGCTTGTCCGAAAAATATTAAATACTTTTTTTTATTACTAATCCATTAAATTGAAGGGAGCTTTACTCAAGTACAATATATATGCGTTTTTCCGAGCTCTGTCAGTAAGAACCATGAGGAAGTGATGGCCAATTTTCGTTTTAAACAATATTTTATTCAATGTATATTGAATGGGATTATGCAGCAGGCACGCCCTATTTTAGCCCTCTCCCTACATCAAGGTCAGAATGAACAAGTTGAAATATTTAAATGATCAATATTGATAACACAAGACATACAATAGAAAAGATACAAATAAAAAAAAAGAGAGCAAGAGAGAAAAATAAAAAAAACAAAAAACAAAAACACAACTACAAACTAACAATATGGTACCGGTTTGAAAGAAAAGATAAAACTAAATTTTTTTTTTCATAAATAACTGTAAAAAGCGTTTTGTTGCTGCAATAAAAGTATGCACTGCCTTTAATATTTGAACATTAATATTATGTCCATGGTTTGGACTACCATATAGCATTATTACAAGTAAAAGTTGCTGATTAGAACTAATTATGATATTTTTTATGGCTTGAAAAAGAGTAATTCTACATGATTCATACTTGGGACATTTGAGAAAATAATGATAAACATCTACAACAGAATTTGCACAATTTCCACATTTTGCGGTTTCTGATAAACCATGATTATACATATCTGCCATTAACATACTTGCATTGTTCCTTAATTGACAATGTATTATATTATATTTACGAGTCCCAAAATTAAAGAGTTCATTACTTTTCCTACAAAAATATGAATTTAATAGACTCTTAAAAGTGGATATACTAGAAGCATTTCTAATATGATCTGGTAAATCAAGCCATTGTTTAACTGTCGAAGGGAAAAAACTGTCCATATGGGATGTAGTTCTTATTTGAGGAATTTTAAATTGTACATCACTAGTTCTTAGGTTATAAGTGTGAACTGGTGGACGATATGGTTCTAATAATTCATACAAATACTGGGGTGAAAAACCATTAATAATTTTAAAAAATAAGATTAATTTATGTATTTTCCTCCTAATTTGTAAAAGGTCCCACCCTAATTCATCATATAGCTTTGTACGAGAGGAATTGCACCTTAATATTAATCCTGTGATTATTCTGGCTGCTTCAACTTGAATATCTTCTAAAAGTTTAGCATCCTTTTCTGAACAGTTATCCCAAACAACATCAGAGTATTCAAGAACAGGTCTAATAAAAGCAATATATATCTTGACAAGAGTTTTGCGATTAACTTTATGTTTAAGCATTCTAAGAATATTTAATCTTTTTGTAGCTTTGTCATGGATGGTATGTATATGAGATGTCCATAGAGCATCACTCTGAAAACAAAGGCCTAAATGGGTATGAGATTTATCCTGAACAATACTTGGCCCATGTTTTCCAAAATTTACATTAGGATATACAATATTTTTCCTAGAAAAATCAATATTAATAGTTTTGTCGGCATTGAATTCAACAAGCCATTTTTTCGACCACTGAACAATATGCTCTAAATCATTGGTAAGTGAGTTTGTTACATTGGTTATATCATTGTCAATTATAGCATATAAAGAAGTATCATCAGCAAAAAGTCGTATATGATTAACAAGATCATCACAAATATCATTGATATA
>WFKH01011925.1:88537795-88562106 GCA_016163765.1 Magallana hongkongensis
CCTCAAGCACCTGTGAAAGAGTACGTATTCAACGTTATATTTTTCAGTTTAAATTACATGTCAAATCATTTTAGCGATATTAGAATAAATATTATGCATTTCATTTTTAGTAAAAGTTAACCCTTATCGTATAATACATGTACTAGTGTCCATGGGAATTATATTAAAGAAACTAGCGCATTCGTCACACCGGCACCGATTTTTACAAACATTCACCTCTTCTTGTTTGGTTCAATCATACCTCAATATCTTTTTCTAAAAATAATAATTTTGATCCAAAGAAAATATTATCGTTTATTAGAACAGTTTAACTGAATTTTATGTTTATTTTAGTCCATTTCGGCGATGACGGCATGCCTTTTCATTTGCCATATAAGGTCATGTCAAAATTCGACAAACTTGTAGACTTTACATTTGTCGATTTGTAACAAGTCAACTGTGCTTTATCCGAGGATGAAGATACAAATGCAGAAACTATGGATTAAAAATGTGCAAAGTTGAAGGTTAAATTAACTAACAAAAACAATTAAGCTGCAAAATGTGCATCATAAGGAGGAACTGAGTCAAATCTTAAAGTGTTTATGCCCGAGTTTTTATAGGTTACACGATCAGAATCACACACATTCATACTCAGACTCACACACCAACACGATTGCATATTTGAATTTACAAGTTTACAGGTCGGGATTTTTGAACACGATTACCCTCTATATTATAGTAGAAGGAAAATATCCAGGCTAAACACAATGTATAAAATTGACCGAAACATTTTACCCAGTTATGTAATGGATATTTTTCCAAAAAAGCGTGCTACTGTATCTAACTTTACTACCAGAAATGCACAGAATTACTTTTTACCAAAATGTCGGTTGGAATTATATAAATCTTCGTTTGTTCCTACTGTTGTGGATGAATGGAATGCGCTTTCAACGGATGTCCGTGAAAGTGATTTAGTTCGCATTTTTAAAGAAAAAAATACATGTTTCTGTTAAAAATGATAATGTACTTACTTGTAGAACTAGACCTATTTTTTTTTTTACATGGTGATAGACATTTGAATATTATTCATACTAAACTTCATCACAACTGTGCATTAAATAATGATTTATTTCGATGTAATATTATCAACAGTCCACTCTGTTCGTGTGGTAAGCTCGAAGATACTTACCATTATTTTTTCACATGTAATAAATATAAAGATGCTAGAAATGTCCTATTTAATGAAATTTTTCATATTGTAAATCTAAACATTGTCAATACTCATGTTTTACTTTGGGGTGACAGTGCAATAAGTAGGGCTGGGACGATACTGTACTTAGCCGATTCGGTACATATCACGATACATGAGATGCGATACGATACATATCACAATACATTGCAACTAAATGAAAACATGAATAACGGTTTAAAATTGATTCAATCTGTCGATGTATTACTGCATGTCCAAAGTGACTTCATTATATTTAAAATGAGCGTTGCACAATTTAAAAATTACTTTAGTCTTGTGTACACTACTTTTTCATAAACAATTAATCCGAGAGTTTTCTACACTCCAGGTTTAGCTTCATAATAGTTTTGACAACTTTACGAGGTTTTCCGGACTAAAAATAGCCGATATATGAAGTTCGGATATTTTTGGAAAATTAAAAAAAGTTTGCTTAGGTATCGTTGTATTAATGGTAAATGTATCGATCCAAATATCGTCAAAATAAATATCATGATGCACCGGTGCATCGGTGGATCGTCCCATCCCTAGCAATAAGTGACAATGAAAACGAACATTTATTTACATAAGTTTATGATTATATTAAAAACACTGAAAGATTTAACTGATCTTAAAACTACTAGTACAGCATTGTTAATTATATACATGTCAAGTACATATATGTAAACTGCATTTTATCCACTGACCTTTATTTACATGTATGTTGTGTACACATCTGTTGTATTATATCTTTGTATTGGGAGAGGGCGGTCTAAGTTATGGAACTTGTCCCCAATCCCAATTGTATTTTTGTACAATAAAGATATGTTCAAATCATTAATAGCTTATAGCTAGACAAAGAATTTCTTCAGTGCTTCAATTTGATCCCAGAGACCGTAGTTACCTGGTACCAAGGGATCATGCAGGGTCAAAAATCCTAAAAGTCCTAATCTATAGTTGATGGTTACAATGATGACATCACCTCCTAGAACAATTTTCTGAGGTTTAAAATTGATTTGCCCCGCTCGCAACATATCCACCGCCATGAATCCAAACCATCACTGATAGATCTTTGTCCTTAGAAATTTTCCCTGGTACATAGACATTAAGATACAGACAATCCTCGTCGTTTTCCAACTTATTCATACCAGGAATTGGATTGTCTATCTGTGGACATTGAGGAACATTTATTTCTCTAATTACCTGCACGTCTGTCCATTCTTCGATCGGTCTCGTTTTCTGGAAACGTAATTCTCCAACTGGAGGCTTAGCGTATGGAATTTTTATAAATCTGTAAACTTGTCCATTTTCATAGTTTTCTTTGTAACCTCTCACCCATCCTAATGGGGTTCTGACTTCTACAACATTTTGTATGCTAGACCCTCCCGCGAATGCTACCATACACATTGCAACAACCAAGCTGGAAACATTTTTCATTGCTATACGTCTGGAAATTGTGAAAACAGTTTTACCTAAGATGATTATATCTAAATCAATATTATCTTAGGACATACAGGTATATTTTTGTGCTGAATCAAATGGTAGAGCAACCCCAAATATCCAAAGGGATGTGACAAAATTTTTAAGAATGGTGCTCTTCTGGTCGAAACTTAACATTTGTTTGTTTTTGGACTCCTTTAACCAGCATCATAACCGCCGCTTCAATATGATATATTCTTATACTTTAAAAAATACAACGATGATAACAAGAATATGATTAATTCTTCCAAAATACTCTCCATTAATAAACGACAATGATTAATTTTTAAGTAGATAAAGATAACAGTAAAAAACAACTTGTACTTATTCTCAACACGCACCTGGATAGACTTACCTTTTCCCTGATTTTATTTCCAATAATCAATAAAATAAATCAGCGCAGAAGTTTAACTTGACAGTATTTCGCACGTTCCGAGTCCATGAAATATTTTACCATTCGTTCTAGATTTTCCCGCCTGTAATCTTTCGACAAGAAATAAAATGGGAGACAAAATGTAAATCGCAACGATATTTGTAAACTTCACTTGTGACAACAGTAAATATCGCTAGTCCAACATGAGTTGGTAAATATATTAGGTTAGGAAAAAGTACTGTTGGTTTGTAAATCGATTTGTGTAAATATGGTCGTCTTAAACTTTAAAAATCTAAATATTTCATGGCTTAGATCACCTATTGCTGTAATGAAAACGGATGCACTTGGTAAAATAAAAGAAATGGTTGATATTCAGGCAGTGTTGACGACATAACTTTAGTACACAAAGTGATCATGTATTATCAGCAGATATTGGTCATGTGTTTACCTATCAAATAAGAGTGGCCTTTTAAAATTCATACAATGTGTACAGCATGGTTTTTCATGCCTTTTTACCATATTTTCGTTCCAAATTTAAGTTATGCCCTTTTTCAGACATCTTATGTCAAAAGATAGAATCAAACATTATTTATGACATGAAAAAGTGCATCATTTTGTCATATCTTAAAGGTTCAAACTTTGCGCGTAAAATTTCTTTAGAACTTTCAGAGTTTTCTCTATAATATGTTAACATTTTTTTAAGATATCCAGATTAATAAAATGAAATTGTCAGAGGTTGCAGTACAAAATGTCTTTTTTAGACAAAATAATGATTAATACATTCCGGTTTAAACTACAATGTAGCATGGCAGTATCACATTACAATGCATACGTCGAATGTTACCATCTACAATACCGACAGTTCATATCAATGGTAAATTAACTTATGAAATCACAATAGTTACAACATCTTTGCTATCCAAAGGTTTACGATCCACTCTGCTCCTCTACATCCCTTGGCAGATTTAGCCGGCAAAATCAAAACTCGCGCAACGAAATCTGATTAGCTGCGAAGACAGGCGATCGCAGGGAATCTACTAATTGCTTGTGTAGTTTGTTGTGTTTTCATAAAAATTTTGAATATAATCATTATTACAATTTTTACGTGATTATTGAAGAACATACAATATATAATAACAAATATATGGTTTTTTAAAATTATTCTTATTTTTCTTTTTCCACACGACCCTTTCTTTAAATACCTTCAAGATGAAAAATACGTTAATTTAGCTGCTCCTATTTAACTCAATATCGCAAGACCGCGTCGTGCTATTTTTGAAAATATTGGCTAAATCTGCCAAGTGTCAAGAGTTGTAGAGGAGAAGAGTGGATCGAAAACCCTTGGCTAGCTATTGAATCATAATTTTTAGTTGTTCTATAGACCGATTGAAACAGTATCCTCAAATACGAATTAGATACACCGAAACGTTTTTTAAAAAGCTATCCTTGAACTGAGATGACAGCTTCAATCTACTGTCACCTTTGGTCCGTGAGAGCTGGTCATCTCGCAGGCGCTCCCGTGACAAAGGACATTGGTTTTAACGTCTCGTTCGGTGTGGAGCTCTGCACTTTTCACCCCTTGATATTTGTCTGGCACATGTAAAATAAATAACCATGTGAAAAAGTAAACCATTTTATGCTATTTAAGCTTTTATGGCAATTTTTATTCAACACTAAACTCTCTATGAATGTGAAAAAGCTCCAAAGTTTAATTTTAAAATCTTTAAAGAAAATATTGGACAAAATTTAAATTTACTACATGTATATAACTATATTTACATCGTGATTTGACATACCTGTATTCTCAAAGAATAAAAAAAATCATACTTTCTTTTCTAACAGCGTTCAATATGTTGATGAAATTTTGGGATTAAAAAAAAAATCTGCATTTCTAGAGAGGAGAGGGTTCAAGACCCTCCATAGTTGTTTTTATTTGACTTAATTATAGCATTCTTTGTACTAAGCTATCGTGACATACAACAACTGTGAATAGTCAAACAATTCAATGGTCGTCAACTGCCCCCACCTCTTCCATGCGACCTATGTACTATTAACACGAAGGTGAATGAGTCCACTAAGCATCGGAGAACATGGTTTATATGCTAATGTAGAGATTCCACGAGGCGTGAAAACTTCAATCTTGGGATTCATGTAAGCAATCCGTGTATAAGATATATTTATTTTACGTTTGTTGCGTTTGTAGAGCACTAGTTAACGAACAACTCTCGAGGTAAGTTTAGTATTTATCATTTAAATGTGTTCAAAGATAATTGGCAATAATATTTATAATATTTATAGCAAAACTATTTTAAAAAAAATTAATTGTCGTCATTCAAATAGCATTTTCTACATTTCGAATGCGTTTTTATAATTTATCTAAATCATTCTATAACTTTTTTTTTCTTTCATCTGAAATGTGTCTATGCAATGCACATACGCTAATTCTGAAAATCTTCATTAAAAAGAAATGAATGAAAGAAAATTTATTTCACTTAATCTAAATTATAGATTTAAGATGCTTGGTCTTATTCAATATTGGCAAAAAAAAGATAATTCATGCAAACCAATTCTTCTAGGAAGTCGTAAATGTTTACGAAATTACACCCGTTCTTTTCAAAAATCAAAATCAGAAGAAAATAAAAAAGATTTTTGTCGGGGTTTCCTAAAGATTTTGTTCATAAATACAAATCTTAATAAGGTTTTCATATTCTGATTATTTTGTTTTGGGGGGGGGGGTCACAGTTGATTTGGAATCTTCTTTAAGATATTATAATGGACGTGGAGATATACAAAAACGTTTTCAGTTTTTCTTGTACTCGTGATACTTTGGCAATGAAAATATCAAACGCATCCATTGAAACTAATCCATGCTCCCACCGTTTAAATTGCTGATTACCTTGGCGTTAAGGCGTTTAACTACACTGTACAATGTATGATTGAATGTTATTTTATTTTTCACATGATCAATGCAGGAAATTATTTATTGCCAACGAATTTAAAAAACCCTTCATTGATTCATTTACAACATATTATTATGACAAGAAGTGCTAATTTATGTTACTTTGACCTTGAGTATGTAAAGGCAGCTAGGAAATCCTCATGTGATAGCTGACGATAAAAATAGCTTTACTTTATGCCCGAGCAGTCGACTGAAGGTTAAAGAATGATGCTCATTTGGCGCGAATCTTAAATTATTTCAGACTATATACGAAAAGTTTGCTGCTGTTTATATGAAGATGTGTAGGCTTAGCGCTTTAGAGCTTCTGGGTTTGAACATATTTTATTGCATAAACATTTACAATTGTGGTTAGAACACAAGTTCCTACAACTTACGAGGTTCTCATCATATATAACAATTTACAACTGTCAAATTAATAGTTTACTGAGAAATGAAAGTACATAGGAATGCATATTATAAAAATGCTTAAATTATGAAACAAAAGTACATGTAACTATGAACAGTTCCATTTAAATTTAGTCTAGCCAGTAAAACACTGATATTAAGAGAATCTACCACAATCTTTCATAAAACGTTGAACAGCTAATAATAATCCTTGATTTAGATTGAGAGCCCCACAAATTTAAGTAAATGACAATAAATATGTTAATTTGATTAAAATTTAAAACAGTTCATTCCGTGCATTTGTATATTTCCTACATCCATATTGGTGATTACTAAAGAACGTTTTTAAGACCGCGGAACATTAACTGGCAAGATTGGAAATATACAGCTTACGTCAATTTCACCTGTTACAGTCAAAACATTTGAAATGGGCGGGGACAAATTGACGCGGACGTCTGAGAAAACATTGGATTGAAACTAGTCTTATGAAGTGTATTTTCAATCCACCTCAGCGGTTCTAACTTGCTATATAAGTTAATTAAAGCGATCGAAAAACGTGTGCAATGTTGGTGAATTTTCTGAAAACTTTCTTTAAGAATAATTATACTTCACTTATAATTTTACTATAAAATATTTATTATAAATAAAGTTGAGTACATTGTATAATGTTTCTCGGTCTAAATTTTCATAAATATTTAAGTACCTCAGAAATCTTCAACAATGTCGATATGAGTGATTTTTTTTGTTGGTGTATGGCTAGATAAACAATGAACGCGTGTTTCTATTCGTATACATTAACTTAGCGAAAAAAAGGAAATTTTTATTTGAGTATAATTTTAATTTATTAAATCGGAATTTGAATTATTCTCTTCTGTGAATAAACCCCGTTTCAACAATGGCCTAACTTGATTTCAGACTTATGAGGACGAATTCTGTAAAGTCATCGGACCAATGCTTTGTCTTGCGTATAATCGTGGGATCTTCTTATATTTGCTGATTATATACTTATTAATGAAATAAAATGATTTTCAATCGCTTTGCTGATACGAAATAAAATGTTTTTCCATCGCTCTAAATTTTATAAGACCGCGGAACATTAACTGGCAAGATTGGAAATATACAGCTTACGTCAATTTCACCCGTTACAGTCAAAACATTTGAAATGGGCGGGGACAAATTGACGCGGACGTCTGAGGAAACACTGGATTGAAACTGTAGTTAGAAAGTGTATTTTCAATCCACCTCAGCAGTCCTAACTTGCTACACAAGTTAAAAAGAAAGAATAAATATATTTCACTTATAATTATACGACATGTATAATATATTATTATAAACAAAGTTGGTGAAGTTAACGTTAAAAACTACATTGTATAATATTTCGCGGTCTTATTATCAGTAACGGAATTTTCATAAATATTTATTTTACGTAACGCTACCGCAGAAATCTTTAACATTGTCGATATAAGTGATTTTCTTGTTTTTAGTGTATGGCTAGATAAACAATGAATGCGCATATCTATTCGTATACATTAACTTAGCGAAAAAAAGAAATTGTTATCTATTTAGTTTAATTTGAATTTATTAAATCGGAATTTGAATTATTCTCTTCTGTGAATAAACCCCGTTTCAACAATGATCCCACTTAAGCTTGATTTCAGACGTTTGAAGACTGATTCTGTGAAGTCATCGGAGCGATGCTAATCTTGGGATCTTCTTATATTTGCTGATTATATACTTATTGTGAAATAAAATGATTTTCAATCGCTTTGCTGATATGAAATAAATGTTTTTCCATCGCTCTAACTTATAAAGCTGCAGACATGTAGCTCTCGGTCTGAAAAAATTCGGATGGTCGACCTGGGAGAAACGCTGAGGTGGATTGAAAATACACTTTCTAACTACAGTTTCAATCCAATGTTTCCTCAGACGTCCGCGTCAATTTGTCCCCGCTCATTTCAAATGTTTTGACTGTAACAGGTGAAATTGACGTAAGCTGTATATTTCCAATCTTGCCAGTTAATGTTCCGCGGTCTTAATATCAAAATGTCGACTGAAATTCCCCCATTGCAATTAACCTTGAAAACTTATTATAGCTTATTCCAATGCAGAAAAGGCTGAATTTCTGAACGATTATTTTCCCTCTATTTCACTTTTAGATGACAATGAAGCTAAATTACCCGATTTTCACTATGTATGCAACAATTTAATATCTAATATGTTTTTCAGAAGAAGACGTTATAGATATTATTCCAATTATTCAAGTTAACAAAGCTGTGGGGCCAGATAATATAAGTCATAAAATGTTAAAAAGTACTATGTATACGATTGCAAAACCTCTGTGTATATTGTTTAATCGTTCTTTAAGAGACTGTACGTTTCCAAGCTCCTGGAAAATATCCCATGTTCTTCTTTTATATAAGAAAGGTGATTCAGCTCAAATGTCAAATTTTAGACCTGTTTCTTTGCTAAGTTGTGTATCAAAGCTAATG
Organism: Magallana hongkongensis; assembly: GCA_016163765.1. Lineage (NCBI taxonomy): Eukaryota > Metazoa > Mollusca > Bivalvia > Ostreida > Ostreidae > Magallana > Magallana hongkongensis. The sequence goes on from WFKH01011925.1 coordinate 88,546,684, forward strand.
GAGCGAATTATTTTCAAACGTGTACAATTTTTTTCATGACAATAATCTATTTTATAAATATCAAGCTGGATTTTTACCTGGCCGCTCAACTGTTTACCAGCTGATAAAAACATATAATCATATTTTAAAAACAATTGATCAATGTCAATCATGTTGCATGATATTTTGTGACTTGTCAAAAGCGTTTGACCGCATCTGGCATAAAGGTTTACTGTTTAAACTACATACTTATGGTATCACTGGGAATCTGTTTAAATCCTCGTTAATAGAAGGCAAAAGGTTATGTATCGAGAAGTGTTGTCGTCTGCAAAGCCTGTAAATGCCGGAGTGCCTCAAGGCTCTGTCCTTGGGTCATTGTTATTTCTTATTTATGTAAATGATATAGCAGATAATATGCTAACATTCTGTAGACTTTTTGCAGATGATAATAGTTTTCAACATGCTGCAATCAATCTACAAGATATGGAATTTAATCTAAATCAAGATCTTTTAAATCTAAAAAATTTGGACTTAGAAATGGCTTTTGAGCTTCAATCTTTCAAAACCCAAAGCAGTTCATTTTAATATTAAAAAAAATACTGTAAGTCCTTCAAAAAAATTTCAAGATCGTGATTTGGAATTTGTGTCTTCTCACAAACATTTAGGTGTTATTTTTTCTGAGGACCTTTCGTGGACACTTTATATCAACTCTATTATAGCAAATGCACAAAGAAATTGGGATTTATGAAAAAACTCAAATCTAAACTTAATAGAAAGTCACTATCATTGTTATATACTTCATTTATAAGGCCTCAGTTAGAATATGCATCTGATGTATGGGGCGTGTGCTCTTTCACTGATTCCGTAAGGTTAGAACAAATACAATTGATTGCAGCAAGAATTGTCACAGGATTACCTATTTTTGCTTCTAGGGAATCTTTTTATTTCGAAATAGGGTGGGAAACACTTGATAGTAGAAGGAAAATGTCCAGGCTGAAAACCATGTATAAAATTGGTAGAAACCTTTAACCCAATTATATAATGGACATTTTCCCAAATAAACTTGTTAATGCATCCAATTATTTTACAAGAAATTCACAAAACTATAGTATACCAAAATGTCGTTTACAATTGTATAAATCTTCATTTGTTCCCACTGTTGTTAACGAATGGAATGAGCTTTCAACGGATGTCCGTGAAAGTGACTACATGTTTCTGTCATAAATCAGAAAGATATTACCAGTAGAACAATACCTGATTTTTTTTACTTATGGTGAAATATTTTTGAATATTATTCATGCTAGACTTCGTCATAATTGTGTACTAAATAGTGATCTCTTTCGTTGTAATATTATTAGTAGTCCACTCTGTTCGTGTGGTAAGCTCGAAGACACTTACCAGAAATGTTCTGCTTAACTAAATGTTGAATATTGTAAATTTAAAAATTGTTAATACCCATGTCCTACTTTGGGGCGACAGCGCAATCAGTGTCAGCGAAAACAAACATTTATTTTCTTTAGTTTATCGTTATATTAAAGAAACAAAGAGATTTAGTTGATGTTTGTACACCATTGAAAATTTATATATAACTGTTATATGATCTGTTGACCTTACATGTTGTGTATACATTATTTGTACTGTATTATTTAAGCATTGAATCATTATTTTTTGAAAGATGTGGTCTCATAAGACCACATCTTTCAAAAAATAATGATTCAATGCTTATATTTACGTTTTTTCAACCTTTATTCCCTTTCCGCAATTATGATTTTAATTTTTTTTCAAAATTTCTGCCTTATTCTATGAGTAATGCGCAATTAACGGAAGAGCCATTGAAACAGCCGAATTATGCTGACAAAAATAGTGAACAACGCTATAAATTCTGATTACACATTTTTATTTTTCATTCTGTTATTCGATAAATAAAACCTTTAGTATAATAACAAATTAATAAATTGAATTCATTGAACTGTTAAAAAATATTTACATTAATGAAATGTTTATCAGCGTAAGTATAATATCCGGTCGTGATCCGGTTTGAAGTCGCGAGGAGAGTCAGTCATGTTCTTCGAGAAATACTGAAGAAAGATTGTATTCATACGCACCAGATTTGGTGATTGGGTCTTCTGTGTTATGCGTAAATATCACTCAACTCAATCAATGCAATTTAATAGGGGGAAAGAAAGTGAATGTAAATATATACTTGTATTGGGAGAGGGCGGTCTAAGTTTTTGAACTTGTGCCCAAACCCAGTTGTAATTTTGTACAATAAAAATATGTTCAAATCAAATCCTACATCCAAAAATCAAAACATGGTAATCCACATATACAATTTGGGTTTACAAAATAATTTCTTCTGAAGAGATCGAAGTTTAAAATACAGCTGTTTTGTCAAGTTTTGTGTGTGTAATGATAACCCGTCTCTTGCCAAAAAAGTTGCTTTATTATTCTAAACATGTAATCATGCAGTTTGCCCGACGTCGGATGTCCGTGAATAGTAAAGAGTGAACAATTTACTTTATACAATGTTCATTCTAGTGGCATATATAGCTCCTGGTACATCGAGTTCCTGATTTTTTATATCGAATGCTACACTTCCGGTAAAGATGTTACTAAACACTAGATTGATTCAAAGTCTGCTCGGTATTTTATAAAAAGAGTATTATTCTTATATGTTCAAAAGTTGACGAACTACGCACGAAGACGGACCGGAAATCACAGCAGTAGGTCACCGGAAGTCACTCAATTAGCTGACCTATACTTTTTTTATTATGCAATGATGAAAAGATGTAGATGCTGAACAGGTAAAACAAAGGACGTTGTCATGGTGACAGTCAAATAATTAGAAGCTTAGTTAAAATGTGATTTACGTTTTCAATGTTCTTAAAATCATTTAAGGCCGAATTACTCAATCTACTACTTAATCAATGTAAGCGTTATGATTTGAAAAAAAAAATCAAAGATACTATTTAGCCATGATTTCTAGAAAGATTAGTTTAAAAGTGAGTTACGTTTTCAATGTAAAAAATCTTTTGAGGTCTGAATGCTCAATCTTTTATTTAATCAATGTAAGAGTTTTGAAAAAATATAATAACATAGAATCAATGATATTGTATATTACCATAACAGAGCTTGCTATTTGACTCGTGACTTTTTTAAAGGCAAAATGAATACGATGTAAAAGTTATTGGTGTGTTATAAATAGCAGATGTCGAACAAACATGTATTATTAAATGACCCCTACATCACATCTAAAAAAATCGACTTTCCGAAAAAGCCATTTATGCTATAATTAACTACAATGAACAGGCAATTGCTTTATTGATACGGTAGTCTGTACATTGTATATTATTTGAAATCCTATCATAACAACACCATTCCATTTTGATCATTTATCGCAGTATAACTACACTTACCTAATAAGATTTACATAGTCTTAAAAAGTGAAATCAAAATTAATTTTTGTCCTCATTAAGAGGGCCATTTCCAGACTTTATTAATCTCCATAGGGAAAAAAATTTTATTTAAAGATACAGGAAAAATATTCACATTTTAAACTTAAGCATTTGGAAATTTTCTTTACTAATTAAACAATAGTTGACAGCTAAATAAAATTATCTCCAAAAATATAAGATCTGATGGGTAATTGAAATGTAATTCCTTGGAAATCGGAGGAAAAAATCGTTATTGTATTCTTTCAATCAGCAATAAGTGCTACTTCTTTGCAGTTCGATAGCAGAATGTTTCTATTGTGATGAAAAGGACTTTTTGTCAATTTGTTAATTATTTGTTAATATCGTTAGTGGACAAGTCCTCAAGGCGAACTATGGTACTTTATTTTATGAATACACGTATTAACCAACACTGTAATCTGCACAGATATGGGTGTAATACTATCTTGTCCTGCTCTACATAGATAAAGTAACAGCGTAAACACCATTTATACAGGGGTGTACCGGTGCTCTTCCTATTATTATTCCTTTATAATTTCCAGATCCTATTAAATTTCCGTGTTAAGAATGTAATACAATTTCAATATAAACTTCCTTATTCTGTCTTTGAAATCAACTATACACGAGAGTACTATAAATATTGAATGAATGAAGAATATCAAATTATATCGTTGCATGTGACTTTGCATGTTATAAATCATAGGGAATTTGTCATTCACGGGTATCTTGTTCTGAAATGTGCTTCAGCCTTATTTCATAATAGAAATATTTCAAGTGAAGGCATAGTACTCACAGTGTGAACAAAGTAAGTTTTCCATGTTCTTAAATCCTATATACATTGTAACCGGCACATTAGATCTATGATAGTTAATTACTTTTCTTTTTAACTAAATTATAAATTTATATCTGTAAACGATATTTTGTAACAAATGAACCTTTTTCATTTGGTACTTTTGATTCAACAAATTTAATATAAGCCATTTTAATTTTGTTAAATACTTCAGTTTTCAACAGATGGTGATAACCGCTTTAATAAACGTTTAAACTTGAGCAAAACCTGTCGAATCGTTCTTGTTATCTGGTAGTCAATTGAAATATTCATATATGTTAATTTATATTAATTAAGGAGGCTGTATTGTCAACAAATTAACCATCAGATCTACCTATATAAAAATTTAAGATATGATTTGTTTAGCAATAAACTATTATTTAGTAAAGAAAAAATCCATATATTTGATATTTTGAATTTGGGTATTTTCCTTTATTTTTATATAGAGCTCTTCTTATAAAGGAGGTCAATACAGACTATAATGGCCACGGCCATCGAGCCATCTTAAAAGTCGATGATGTCCAATGAAACATAGGAGTGTAAACATTTAACACCACTAACACCACTAACAAGTCCAATGCTCGTTACTTACATTTACTGTTGCCTTATTTTACGCGAGCACTTTATTCACCATTTCTCATCAAATTGCGAGAATATAAAATTACGAACGCCGAATTTTTTCATAGTTTCAATTAGTCTCTTGATTTTACGCGGATAATAATTTCTCGCGTTTAATAAGGAATCTACAGTACTGTACATGGTCTTCCTTGGCTGATATTTTGCAAGAGTCGTTTCTCTCTTTTTTTAGGGCAAAATGCTGTCCGAGTTTCTTACTTTGGCTCTGATTTGCGGTTGCTCCTGTTATCCAACTGGAGCTCCAGAATCAGCTTGCAATACCATGACTCCATTCCATGGCTTTCCTCCCCAAAATACGCCATCTCCTTACGTCATTCAATTATCATCTTCAAACTTTTCGATAGACAGTAATTTTACAGGTTTGTTTTTTTTCAGTTATAGTAATTTTAGCAATCATCATTGAATTTCCATGAAAACTCTTTTAAGACGATCATCTACAAACGTCTAAGCAAATTGAAAATAGCCAGTTTATTGCCAAACCTTTAGGCAATAACACTATATAGTTACTGGGGATTTTCACTTTAGTAGTCGATATCATTATAATTCAAAAACAGACTTTTAATCTTGATTATGTTGCTAGATTTCTCCATGATTGTTTCAAAATTATTTTAGTTACCATTTCATCAAAGGATGACAATACAACCCTTAAAGGCTTCTTGGTGGAAGTATTTACAGACCAACCAACGCCCAACCAACTGAAAGAAAGTGAATTTAAAGTTCCAGAAAATGCACATCCTACATGTAACGGAGTAAGTCTTCTTGTGAATCTTGTTTCACATCCTTTTCTTTTATTTTATTCTACACGAATGTCTCTAAATAGTACACCTCTCTTTACATTAAGTTCAGATTTTTCAAGATTTTTTTAATAACCTGCCAACATTTCATGCATTTACGTCCCTCAAATTGAAGACGGTCCTTAGTTATTTATCAATAACATAATCAGATGTCATCCTAATGGGATGGTTATGGTGGTATGGAGAGGGACAAAACAAGAAAGACATGGCTTTGTACACTCTTTTAAAATTGTTCAGTAAACTATGCGCAAGGATCTAAGGTAATTAAAAAACCGTCAAAGTCCATGTCATCATAACATGGACAGAACTGTGTATGTTTTAACACTTTGGGAAATATTTATACAGTCACACAACTCAGAGAGTGTCCTCTATACAGTAACCTTCTCGAGAGCCTCTTCATCGAAAAAAGCAACATTATAAAATATATGTCTTTGTATGATGTAGATTCAAGTTTTAATTACAAAACATAAACCCTTGACCAATTAGTGGACCCAACGAAGGAGGAAGAGGGAAAACAATCTGTGAAAACACAGAACCATATGCTGTATAATGTTTAAAGTAATATTAGAGTGATTATATATAATTTAAGCAAGCCTCCTGATACTGTAATAAAGCTGTGATCTTTGGACCAACAAAGAGGCTTTAAGTGGAGTCAAATCTCTACGTTTGAATTCAAGTTGGTTCCTACTGCGACTTCCTGCACAATGATTTGGCCTTAAAAAGGATTCATAATTATGCACTGGAATATACAGATAGAGTCTACAAATATGTACATGTATAGAAAAAATTGATTTAGATAATTTGATGTAATTTCACAGGGCGCAACTCATTCTAATGCGAAAGAGAAGCATATGATTGAACTACAGTGGCAACCAACGACGAGTTTTACAGGGAAAGTCAAATTTAGGTCAGAAACACTGTAATCATATGTTATATATCTATATTGTACACAGTTTTGTCATATGTTGTGAAATAAAGCTACAAATAATATTACAAATCCTTTATCGAAACATTCATTTTAAAATTATAACTTTCACCAATGTCTCAAAAAATCACGTATAATAAAATTTGATTTTGGATAAATTTTAATTTTAGATATCATTAATGAAACCCTACCTTAAATCTGTTTTAAAAATCCACCGTTTCAGAGCCACAATAGTTCAATCGTTTACAGTGATTTGGAAAAACGTCGAGTCTGAATATTTATCGGTGGATTACACGGCCCCCTCTACTTCTCCAAGTGACTTCACCACAATTTCACACCCAATCATCACAACGTCGGAGGTAGAAAAAAGTTTTTCCTTTACATATTCCCACATGTGTATATTACAAAAAAATCGTTTTCGATATCTAATTTAATAATTTCATTATTGGCACGTGCTCAATCAAAGGACCATGAACAAACAGTTAAAACGTTTTAATTTAGATTTTGTAGTGAAAATTTCTTCACATCAACAGAAATCGGGTATCTGTAAAGTGCGAAACAAAATCGAAACGAAACGAAACGAAACCGAACGAAACCAAACCAAACGAAACGAAACCTGAAACATACAGGCTGCGTTATTTATGGTTTAAAATTTTATTTCAATGAATTTATTTTCACAGTCATAATTGATTTTTAGTTTTCGTTAATCCGTTTCGTTGGTTTCGTGTAAGCCAACAAGATAAAAAACGTTTGCAAAGATTTTATTTGGTAAAGGTCCAGATCGTATGGAGGACCATATAGTGGCTCTCTCTAAAGAGTGCCGTCCAGTATCTTTTATATTATAGCATACATAACTCTAATTTACATAAAAAATAAACAAATTAATATTCAAGTAAACAAATTCCATAATAAATTGAGCAAATAAGTTCTATAATAAATTGTTTTAAAATCCCGGAAATACACAAAATAATTTATAATATAATATAAATTTCTATAGTCTTTAATTCATCGAAACAGTCTTATTCAAAAGTTAATATAATGTTAGTATAAATTTTAGTAATATTCAGTTACTGTTCCTCTATCGGCTTCCCAAAATAGATGAATATCCTGGTTTTGTTTACACTGTCCTTAATCCGATTATCAGTTCTGTTTACTACCTCGGAAAAGTCTAATACATTCACATCCCGATCAGATTAAAGGTCAATGTACTTTATCGTAAGTACATTGTAAAATGATTAATATGTTTATTATTATCGGGTTAAAATAATTGTCTCAAACCCTATAGGTTTACAGTTTCGTTTGGTTTGGTTTGGTTTCGGTTCGATTGGTTTCGTTTCGTTTTGTTTCGATTTCGTTTCGCACTTTACAGGTACCCACAGAAATCGTGTAATTTTCAACTGTTTGGATGAAAAGACAATATAAAAAGTCCAATCTTTTCTGATGCTTTGTTTCTACTGTATACTACAAAATATTTATGAATGTGACAAAGATACTGACTGGTTTCTTTCCATGAAGTCCCCTTCTGATCTGCCTCGTTGCGAGCCTGGTTTTGGTTGCTTTAAAGCTTGCCCAATGATCACTTGTGAATCAGTTGTCATGTGGAGGCGGAGTGGAAATTTCGTCGACTTTAAAATCATTGCACGCCTCGATCAACCTAACAATAGATGGGTTGCCATAGGTTTCTCTCCAACTGGCAAAATGGTTTGGTTTAGTGCTGTTTGAGCTAACTAAAATAAGAAAAGCATATCTTAAAATAAAGCAACAAATTTAAAGATATTTTTTTTCTCCTCTACAACAAGTATATAGATAAATTGTTCTTTTTTGCAGGATCGTTCATTAGACCCATTGTTTACACAGTAAATGAATTTATGTTGGGTTTTTTTTTTTTAGCCCAAAACCAGTGTTATAATGTGCCTTGATGACAACGGTAAAATAAACGTGGAGGAAGGAATGAACACGGGATACAGTTTCGGTCCTCTGTCTAATGTAAGGGGGACAGCTCATGCCCTATTTTCTTTCATGATATTTTTTTTATTCGGGGTAATTAGATAAACAAAATCGTAGTAAAACTAGCTAGTCTTTGAAATAATTATCGCAATTTCTTTATGACAAGTGGAAAAGCAGTCTCGAATGTATTACGTATATCTACAGGCGTCCGTGTGACCCCCTCCCCTTTTTTCAAAAACGTTTTGGTGAGTTAATAGCGATATATTTTCTGTTGAGAATTGAGCTACACTTATATAATAAATCAAAAGACATGTCAACATACCGCAAACTCACACTAGCTAATGCATTACAGTTGTATTAGAATTGTAATTAAATAACAATTACTTTAAAATAGGTATAGGGTTTAACAACAACAGTATACATGTAGTAACTCAATACACTTGGGGTTTTTTTAATAAGTGCTGAAGGAAGCTGGATGGTCAACAAATTAACCATCCGATCTAGACCATCCGATCTACCTAAAATTTTCACATATGATTTATTTAGCTATAAGTAATCATTTAGCTATAAGTAATCGTTTAGTAAAGGAAAATTCCATAAATTTTAACTTTTTAATTTGGGCATTTTCCTATGTTTTTATTTAGAGCTCTTCTTCTAAAGGAGATCAATGCAGTCTAAATATGGCCACGACCATCTCTTAAAAGCTTTTCTGTAGACTTCACCTATAATTTTTCTTGACAGGTATTAGTAATTGGTAATTTCTAAATGGTCTCGTATATAACTGATCTTTGTCGAAACTTTTCAGAAAACACTAGGATTAACAAACATATCTGCCAGTTTCGTAGGCAGCATCTTGAAGTGTACGTTTTCTCGTCAAATAAAAGTTAGCGGGAGTGAAGAAAGCATTTACAGCCTGTCGAAGAAATATTTCCTGTTACTTGGAAACGGTCCTATTTTTGGTGGTAAGAACACTTATGGTGGTATGGAACACCTTGTTTTAAAAATTCTAATTTGTTTAAACTCTTATAATGGTAAAAATGTGAAAAATTGTAGCTGATTCAAACTCATCTTCCCAAGTCAATGGTTTCTGATCCGGTCCGCTCAGCTGTTGATAAACAGTAGTTTTTACTTTAACCTACATGTAATGCACAGTTGTAAGACGTGAAAAAAAAGTAAAAGAAAAAATGTATAAGGTTTTAGGTAAATTTATTGTTATTTCGAAAAAAAGAACCATCATTATATTGAAATGTCCCATACCTCTGTCAAACAAACTAAGCATTCATCGAAGATCTTTGACATAATTCGCTGATAATTAAATTAATAAAGGAGTATAAGCACATGTGTATGTTATTCACTTAAGGAGGCTGGGTGGTCAACAAATTAACCATCAGATCTTCGTAAAATTTTAAGATATGGTTTGTTTAGCTATAAACTATTATTTAGTAAAGAAAAAAAATTCCATACATTTTTCCTTTTAAACTTGGGTGTTTTGCTATATTTTTATATAGAGCTCTTCTTAAAAAGGAGATCAATACAATCTAAAAATGGCCACGACCATCGAACCCTCTTAAAATCTTTCACTTAACTAAGTACATATAGTTAGTAAAGAAGTACATGAAATCATTTATTATAGCGATACGATTACACTTTTACATCGAGTGTGGTGTGGAATCATTTAAATCACATAAAATTTGTTTTTTCATTAAAACAAAATATTTTTCAGGCACGCCGAGTCAGCATGAACAAATTCCGGCTAAGAGTCGAAGCCGAGTGGATTTCTTGGTGAATGAGAATGTTGGATCTGACGAGCCGTCCATGTCACTGTACAAGCTACACGGTAATCAAGACAGATTAACGTCACGTTTTCGTTAAAATTCAATGTTACAAACCTTTTATCAAACATGACATTTTGTGGACACCCGGTCCCCTTTCAAGATTTATAAAATTAACCTATAGGCATTTGACTGGAGAGGCATTATTTCAAATGATTCGAACCATGATCAAGTCGATTCAAGGATTAGCAAATATTGGCAAATGTTGTAAAGGTTTATATAATAGACGCAGTATAAAATTGTATAATTAAATTGTAACGTTTTAACCTCTTTTAGAGTTTGTTACAATGAATAGTTTTGTGGGTCTCTAGTTTCTGAATTTTACCCAGACAAAATACAAAGTCAGGATTCAAATTTATAACGTTTATTCAGAGTACAACAATAAGCAATAACACATAACAAGTTGATAAAGATGATAAATTGTGGGTCACCCAAATTTCTCTAAAAGTATAAGGGTCTATGGGTCACCCAGATATATAATACAAAGGAATATGGGTCTTAACGGGTCACCCGAAAGTATGAATTTACAAAATCAGCCAAATATTTGGGAATTGGGCGAATGGCATCAAATTCAAGCTAAGTCACAATATTAAAGAAAAGGGTTCACAACAAATAGTAAATAATATTTACCTTTCTATTTGGGTCCTGGTTTTTCATAAGAATCTCTGGGTCAAGGGGTATGGAAATATAATAGAAAATCTGGGTAGGACTGTCGGGTATGGGCAGGGGGCGAGAAGTGACGGTTGGGTCCAAAACGGCTGTTTATAAAGGTTTTGGTCTCTAGAACCGAATACGACCACGCGCGAATCGTGCGTAGCGCCATGTTTGACGTGTATACAGACGTTCGGCCTAGAGATAGAAATAAACGTAAAAGGGAGTATTATGGATTAATGGAGGTAGGATAAATCATGGAAGGGACTTGATTAATGATGCCATAGTAAATAAAGGTAAAGTGTTTTTAAGTTCAATAACAAACTCGTGTGAGTGATCTGATTTTCGTTATAGAGGAAATTCGGGTTCTCTACTTGTACACATACATAAACAATGATTGGTGGCATAATGGTGATATTCCCGATAAAAACATAAATATAGATGATAAATCATGTACAATATCATGTATGAATTTCTTATCACACGGCTTGGGTATAAACGTAACAATATGCATACACTATAAAATTAATATGTGTTAGACAGAAAATGTCGACCTTTTAAAAATTTCGTATTGATACAAACGTAATTATAGTTGATTTTAGTCTAAAAAATACCGGTACAAAACAAAATGTATTAAATATTTAAATACTCAGATTTATGAACATTTATGTCCTCCATAATGTTTAAATTAGTTGACGACTTTAACTGTATATCACGTGACTGTTGTGGTTTGGTAGGGAGTCTAATGATCCTGTCGTGGATGTTTCTGTCCAGTGTGGCCATCATCACTGCCCGATACTACAAGTCTGAATGGAGGGGTATGATGCCGTGTGGGGTCAAAGTCTGGTTCACCGTAAGTCTTCTTTTCCTTCATAAGAAATAAGCTTGCGCTTTGTAATTTGCCGGATAAAAAAAATTGAGTGCGAGCAAATAATCCGAGAAAATGAATTGCTTTTTTCAGCTTGCATATTTCATGCTTGGGGGGGGGGGGGGGGTATCTGTTTGTTGCTTTGGCTTTTTATAATTTAACGGTGTTCGTTATTTAGTTGATGATCCATAGTACTTATGGTTTTCTATACTTTACTTTGTGCTGTAGATACACAGAACCCTGATGTCACTGGTATTTATCATTACTACAGCCTCTTTTATCATCATCTTCATCCAAGTCGGGTCACTCCTACAGGTAACGAGAGAGATTTTCCGTAGTTATAACCGAAACAAAAATGCTGTTCAACTACAAGTTAAATGTCTAGTTCTAACATCTTGTATGTTCATCTATCTGATAGTCACAAATCAACACAAAGTATAACGGATGTCAATGAAAAATTGTCGATAGTACTCTTGTGATCAGAGGAATTCTTTAATTGTTATCTTCATATTATATTTACCTGTTTAGGAAACGGATGGCGATGTCTATGTAAGGTATCACCCAGCGCTTGGAATCACCGTCATGGCTCTATGTGTTGCAAATGTAAGTGCTTAATTCATTGTCATAAATATGTAGGCTACAGTATATCATCAAAGTACAGAGTTTGCTGTAATGTATCGGAGCGCCATTGCTACCAATGGCCAAAAAACGGATTCATTTCTATCCCAGATAGAAAATATCTTGAAAGGCCTTTCCTATACATAACATTCTGGATGAATTTGATGAGCATGTATGATCAAAAACTTAGGAATGATTGTTTGCGGATGTTAAGATTTTTCTGCAATCTTATTATTTTTGTTTTAATTTTAGGGTGCATTAATTTATTTTTTTATGTATAGCCAGTCATGGCCCTTTTCCGGTGTGACCCAGGACACAAATACAGACATGTCTTTCATTATTCCCATATGTTTGTTGGAACTGCTGCCCAAATTTTATCAGGTAAGTTTTCACCAAGATTTTATTTATTTACATGTTACTCTAGATGTGTCTAACTAGATGAGCTCAACTGAGCCCCTTCAATCAATGAAAATTGTCTTCCCCGCGCAAATGAACTTGAGAATATTCTCAACTCAAGTAGCATATTGAGAATTACTAAGTTGAGAATATTCTAAAGTAGTTTGGGTTTAATGACATGGATTTTTAAAATGAAAAATGTTAATTGAATAACTCATGTGAATTTTTATTTTCATTTTTTTTATTTTCAAATTGATATCTAATAGAAGCATATACTGTAGGTTGTTCATTTTTGCAGCTATTACGATATATTTCGGAGTGAACTTAGAGAAATCGAAAACACCAGAGGAAGCTTCAAACATAGTCATAGCTTACATCATTACTTACGTCATAATTGAGGTCATACTCGAATGTCAAAAATATTACAAAAGAAATGAAGGTACGGATTGATGGTTGTATATTAAAAAAAACCAATTGACATCTCAAAAATATGTTCTCAGGTGACAGTTTTTATAGTATATGATTCAGATACTTAATGAACTACTTTTGATCATGTTATAGTAAACGAGACAGAAACACAGATTTTACTCAGATCCACTGCAAATGTACCTCAATATAAATCTCAGGTAAGACGTTGAAAACGAGTTGCTTAGAAAACGATAAATCGTAATACTAGAATTGGATTCTTGTCTTTAACTGATTTTTTTCTAATGTTAAAGTTTTGAAAATGTGGCTGTTTTTTTTTCAACATATGTACAAAATTTCACGTAAAAATGAATAGCAATGTTAAAAAGTTCACGGGAAGATGAACTTGGTTGGTCACGTGATCAAATCCTGTGAAGCAGGAAGAGCTCTTTTGGTTGATCGAAACTTGCTATGAGATGTTGACGTCAGAAATACGATCTTCTTGACCCTTTGTAAAGTTCATACAGATATGAACGTAAATTCATATTATATATATTTTTTTTAATTAGGTAGTTGTAAATGTAAACGGTAAACAAATCAACTAGTACTTTAATACTATTAGTATGGATATTTTGTACCATAATCTCTTGCAGAAACATCAGGTAAACAGTTTCAAGCTGTCAGTACTGACAATACACTTTGTGTGCATGATCATGTACTGTATGGTGCTGATTTACTTTGTGGCGACGGCATAGAAAGGACGCTGTGGTAAAACCTTGATCTCAGAGGGTAAAACCGCAGAACTGTATGATGCATATGGTGAAGAATCCTAGTGCTTTGAAGAGCGGAAATGTGATATTATTTACACAGTTTTGAAAATAAACAGTTTTAATTTTTTTATAACAAGTTGTTATAATTTTATAAACATACAAAAAAACTACTACATTTTTGTGTAATGGTGATCATAAACTTGCATATAAAGTTTACTTAAAAGACGAAACTTTGCATGTTTTTAAAACGATTTTATTTAAGGAATACGGTCTGGGGTAATCAAATCAAATAAAGCCTGAAGGAATTTATGATGGATGTGATCACACTCGACCGTATTTGATTACGTCATTATATTCAAAGAATGATTCATTATTACTTATATTTATATATAATTTTCAGCAATTGTACGATTGAAATTTAAGGGTCCTCCACACCTGTTGGAAAAGTTCTGCATACAAGCCCAAACTTCTAAATTACTTAAAGATATGGATTTCTAGCATGTGTTTGACTTAAACATGACAAAAAAAATTCAATTTTGGGGGAAAAAATCAACTTTTAGAATTTTACCGCTATTCATGAAAAAAGTCCCAGCTGTATTCGAACTCGGGACCTGCGGGTCAGTAGATCGAAGCTACACCCGTTGCACTACAGAGATAGGCTCCAAATTTTGGCGATATAAACTATTTCATAATGGGTTAAAATCGCCATGTTGTGACGTACTGTCATAAAAAGTAGAAGTCACGGGGTGTCGAGGATCCTTAAAAAGTCATTGATGAAATGTATTGTACTATACATTACAAACTCGATTTGTAGTGTTATATAGACAAAAACACTGGAAAATGTAAATATCTAATTAGATGTCTTGAATTGATACTGCCCCCAATTTTAGTACGGACTGTTTTCTGTCTTTATAGTCAAACAACGTAATCGGAAATCCACGGCTAGTCTCGCATAGACTGGCCATGGGTTCTAGACGATGAACAACAAAGGCTTGAGATAAAAGATATATGCAAAGTTTATTTACAACTGGTTTGTAGAGAGACACAAAGGACAAATCTTGAACAGATTGTCAGCAAATGATGATAATATTAAATAAGTACCAAAGGTTCGACAGTTTTTGGTCACAAAACTAATGTAGTCTGTTTTAGACTCTATTTTCTGAGTAGAAAAAGGAATGTTTTTGAGCAGAAAAAAATAATAATAGGATACATTAAAAAAACATTTAAAAGGATTGGCAATCTAAACTTGATCGTGTTACCAGAGCAAGGTCCCCAGCGGATAGCCGGACAAAGGAGCGGATAGCCGGACAAAGGAGCGGAT
>WFKH01011925.1:88581709-88595134 GCA_016163765.1 Magallana hongkongensis
AGGGCTGGCCCCTAAAATATTCAATCATTTGTATCTCAAAAATGAACAACAATTTTAAATAAGTGTAAGAACAAAAAATGTAAGTATTTATATAACCTTTCGCATAAAATCAAGAAAAAGGGGCTGTCCCCTTAAATTAGGTCCAATAGACTCGTAAACTGTATTACAAATAACTTAAAACCGATAAAGATTTTGTAATGCATTATGGAAGCAAAGTTGTTGATCGTAACAATATCTAACAAAAAAAAAATGATTGCCACGCCCATTTATTACGTAATTAGGGATTTTTAGGGGCCAAAGTACTTAAACTTTGACGCAAAATATCTAGAGAAGGAAACATATTTTGTTAGGCATTGTAGAAGAAAAAATGCTAGCATTGATGATTCAAATCGATTCCACTAATCAAAACACTATTGTTTGTCCCCATTAAGGATCTAGAGGGCTGGCCCCTAAAATATTTAATCATTTGTATCTCAAAAATGAACAACAATTTTAGATAAGTGTAAGAACAAAACATGTTAGTATTCATGAGACCTTTTGAATGAAATCAAGAAAAAGGGGCTGACCCCTTAAATTAGGGACCAAGACACTCGTAAAGTCTTTTACACATAACTTAAAAACGATCAAGATTTTGTAATGCATTATAGATGCAAAGTTATTGATCGTAGCAATATCAGTTTGTAAAACTCATTGCCACATCCATTGATGGCATTATAAGGGATTTTAAGGCACTAAAATCTTAAATCTTTAATGTGCTGGATGTGAAAAAGCAAAACACTTTATTAAGCATTGTAAAGGATATTGACAATTGTATAGATTATCTGAAAGGAAGGGCTTGAGGGGCGAATTCTGAAATTTCATTAATATTTTAATTGTATCGTTTAAGAAATTGAACGGAAGACCTACTCGTTACTCGTAACGAGATCGTATCTAGTTATTATTTTTTTTCTTACCGATTTTGTGCACGCGATTTCTCAGAAACAGCTCAACCGATTTACGTCAAATTTTTAGATCTGATAGGTATTGATCTGAACCTTGTTGGAAATTTTTTTTGTTGATGACGTCACTTCCTGTCCTGAGATATCGTGAATTTATCGTTTTTTATAGGGGTATTTTGTCGGGAGAACTCCTCTTTTACCATTTAAGATATGATGTTGAACTTTTCAGGGCTGATAGACGAAAGATTGAAATAGTGTCTAATGGTCTTTAATCATCTTTATCTCAAAAAGCGCCGAAGCTCGCCCGAGCCCGAAAATTAAGATTAAAAAGGCGTCATGATTTTTGTTGGTTTTCTTTGAATATCTCTTTTCTCAGAAGCATTTTGTTAAAACATGTAGAACAAAAAAACTTAATTAAATCAAGAGCTTTTATTTGACATCAAGAAAAAGGGGCTGGCCCTTCAAATTAGGGGCCGAAAGGGCTCTAAAGTCTTTGATTTATAACTTTTAACTGTGAAATATTTTGTGATATGTTATAGAAGCAATTATGTTCATCGTAGCGTTGGTTATCTATACATGATAAGTGTTTGCTCCTCTGTTACGTAATAAGGGATTTTAAGGGGCCAGAAGTCCAAAATTGTGATCATCAATATCTCAAAATGAAGAAAGTTTTTGAAAAGCAATATTGAATAAAAGATGCTCAAAATAATGTGTTTAACGATATGGAACCCTAATTTCTTTGTTATCCGGCCCCTAAAAGGATTTATAGTGTTGGCCCCTAAATCGATCTTTTCCAGATATCTCGAGAACAGTACATAATTTGTGAACACTTATTGAACCAAATGTGTTTAAAATGACAAGAGCTTTTATTTGACATCAAGAAAAAGGGGATGGCCCTTCAAATTAGGGGCCGAAAGGGGCTCTTAAGTCTTTTATTAATAATTTTTAACTGTGAAATATTTTGTGATATGTTATAGAAGCAATTATGTTTATCGTAGCGTTGGTTATCTATACATGATAAGTGTTTGCTCCTCTGTCATGTAATAAGGGATTTTTAGGGACCAGAATTATCAATATCTCAAAATGAAGAAAAATTTTGAAAAGCAATATTGAGCAAAAGATGCTCATAATAATGTGTTTAACGACATGCTGCCCTAATTTCTTTGTTATCCGGCCCCTAAAAGGAGCATTAGCGTTGGCCCCTGAATCGATCTTTTCCAGATATCTCGAGAACAGTACATTATTTGTAAACACTTATTGAACCAAATGTGTTTAAAAGCACAACAGCTTTAAATTTACGTCAAGAAAAAGGGGCTGGTCCTTCAAATTAGGGCCCGAGAGGGCTCAAGTCTTTTATTAATAACTTTTAACTTTGAAATATTTTGAGATACGTTGCGTGATCCTTCAAATTAGGGATCAAGAGGGGTCTAATGTCATCTAGCCATAGCTCTTTTAGATCCTACCCCAATTTCCAGATTTTTTCGTTAACGAAGATAAAAAGCAAGGTCATTTTACCTTCTAAAAATTGGACGGAAGACCTCCTCGTTGCTCGCAACGAGATCGTGTCTAGTTCCTTTTATAATTATAATATTTTTTTTCTATTCAGTGTAATTAGATAAAACAAACTGTAGTAAAACTTGCTAGACTTTGGTATAATATTCTTGAGTATTTATGACTAGTGGAAAAAACCTTTTGATGAGTTATAGGGCGATATATTTTCTGTTGAGAATTGAGCTACACTATGAAATCAAAAGACATGGCAACATACCGCAAATCCAAACTAGCTAATGCATTGCAATTGCATTAAAATTGTAATTGAAAACAATTGCTTTAAAATAGGGTTGAACGACAACGTAATACAAGTAGTAACTCAATAAATTTGAGTCATTTTCATTCTAATATGTGCTTAACCGCTTCTCCGTAGACTTCAACTATAATTTTTCAGGGCAGGTATTAGTAATTAGTAATATGGTCTCGTGTATAACTGATCTTTGTCGAAACTTTTCAGAAAACACTAGGATTAACAAACATATCTGCTAGTGTCGAAGGCAACATCTTAAAGTGTTCGTTTTCACGCCAAATAAACGTTAGTGGGAGTGTAGAAAGCATTTACAGCCTGTCGAAGAAATATTTCCTGTTACTTGGAAACGGTCCTATTGTTGGTGGTAAGAACACTTATGGTGGTATGGAACACCTTGTTTTAGAAAATTTAATTTGTAAAAATTCAAATAAAGGTAAAAATGTGAAAATTTCAGCGGATTCGAACTCATGACTTGAAAAACAGTAGTTTTTGGGGGTTTTTTTACTTTACCCTACATGTGTTGCACAGTTGTAAGACGTGAAAATAGTGAAAGAAAAAATGTATAAAGTTTTAGTTAATTTTATTGTTATTTCAAAAGAAAAAAAAACATTATATTGAAATGCCCCATACCTCTTTCAAACAAACAAGCATTTATCGAAGTCATTGACATAATTCGCTGATATTTAAATTAATAAAGATTATAAGTACATATGTATATTATTCACTTACAACCTTTCACTTAAATTTGTTTTTACATTTTAAAAAATAATTTTTTGCAGGCACGCCAAGTCAGCACGAACAAACTCCGGCTAAGAGTCGAAGCCAAGTGGATTTCTTGGTGAATGAGAATGTTGGATCAGACGAGCCGTCCATGACACTGTACAAGCTACACGGTAATCAAGACAGATTAACGTCACGTTTTCGTTAAAATTCAGCGTTAATTAACATAGGTGTTACAAACATTTCATGAAACATGAAAATTTGTAAACACCCGGTAACCTTTCAAGATTTATAAAATCGAGCTATAGGTATATTACTCTGGAAAGGCATATTTTCAAATGATTCGAACCATGATCAAGTCAGGATGAGCAATTATTAGCAAAATTTGTACAAGTTTATATAATTGACGCAGTACAAAATTGTATATATGCATACACTAAATTAATACGTGTTAGACAGAAAATGTCGGCCTTTTAAAAATTTCGTATTGATGCAAAAGTAATGATAGTTAATTTTAGTCTGAAAAATACCGATAACAACAAAAAGTATTAAATTTTGAAATACTCAGATTTATGAACGTTTATGTCCTCCATTTGACGACTTTAACTGTATATCACGTGACTGTTGTGGTGTGGTAGGGAGCCTGATGATCCTGTCGTGGATGTTTCTGTCCAGTGTGGCCATCATCACTGCCCGATACTACAAGTCTGAGTGGAGGGGCATGATGCCGTGTGGGGTCAAAGTCTGGTTCGCGGTGAGTCTTCTTTTCTTTCTGAAAAAATTATTTTGCGCCATGTTATATTTTTCAATGTTTATTTCATACACTGAAAGTTTGTCTGAATAAAAAAAATACGAGTGCAAGCAAGTAATCTAAGTAAATGAAGTTAATTAGATGATGATCCAAAGTATTTAAGGTTTTTCTATTCTGTACTTTGTGTTGTAGATACACAGAACCATGATGTCTTTGGTATTATTCATTACTACAGCGTCTTTCATCATCATCTTCATACAAGTTGGGTCACTCTTACAGGTAACGAGATATTTTTCATATTCATTCCCGAAACAAAAATGATGCTCTACTACAAGTTATATGAATGTCTAGTTCTAGCATCTTTTATGTTCATCTATCTGATGGTCACAAATCAGTGCAGAGTATAACGGTTTTCAATGAAAAATTGTCGAAAGTTATCCATGTGATCAAAGGAATTTATTGTTATCAACATCTTATATCTACCTGTTTAGGAAAAGGACGGCGATGTCTATGTAAGGTATCACCCAGCGCTTGGAATCACCGTCATGGCTCTATGTGTTGCAAATGTAAGTGCTTAATTTATTGTGATATATATGTATGTCATCAATGTGTTTGTAAAAAGTAAATAATTAAGGAATAAGGAATCATTCTTTTTGTATTATGAGGTTATAATTTCGGTTGGGGCGTGGTCAAATCCAATAAAGCCCGAAGGGCTTTATGATAGATTTGACCACGCTCCGACCGAAATTATCACCTCATAATATTCAAAGAATGATTTCTTATTACTTATATTTACATTATTTCCAATTTGTACACTTTAAAACAGCATTATTTAAAATCACTATTTTTTCGTGTAGCACATGCTATGTATTACTGCGCGGCGCAGCCAATACCGTCTCTCGGTTATGCTATAAGACACGCCCATTTTGTGTCACTCATGTTTTATGAAGTTATTGGGTTTTAGGGTTCAAAATTGATTCGTAATGTTATCACAGACAAAGACAGTTGAAAATGTAAATATTTATTTGTAAATGTTACGATTTTTCTGCTTTTGATTTTGTTGAAATTTTAGGGTACATTAATTTATTTTTTATGTATAGCCAGTCATGGCCCTTTTTCGATGTGACCCAGGACACAGATACAGACATGTCTTTCATTATTCCCATATGTTTGTTGGAACTGCTGCCCAAATTTTATCAGGTAAGTTTTCACCAAGATTTTATTTATTTACATGTTACTCTAGATGTGTCTAACTAGATGAGCTCAACTGAGCCCCTTCAATCAATGAAAACTGTCTTCCCCGAGCAAATGAACTTGAGAATATCCTCAACTCAAGTATCGAGTATTACTCGGTTGAGAATACATTTGTATTCTCGAGTAGTTTGGGTTTTATGACATGGAATTTTTTAAAAGAAAAATGTTAATTGAATAACTCATGAAAATTTTTATTTTCAAATTGATACCATGGATATACTGTGGGTTGTTCATTTTTACAGCTATTACGATATATTTCGGAGTGAATCTAGAGAAATCGAACACTCCAGAGGAAGCTTCATACATAGTCATAGCTTACATCATTACTTACGTCATAATTGAGGTCATACTCGAATGTCAAAAATATTACAGAAGAACTGAAGGTACGTTTTGATTAAAAAAAAACCAATTGACATCTCAAAAACTGAGATGACAGTTTTTATAGTATATGATTCAGATACTGAATAAACTACTTTTGATCATGTTATAGCAAACGAGACAGAAACACAGATTTTACTCAGATCCACATCAAATGTACCTCAACATAAATCCCAGGTAAGACGTTGAAAACGAGTTACTTAGAAAACGATAAATCGTTATACTGGTATTGTAATTAGATTCTTGTCATTAACTGATCTTTTTCTAATGTTGGGTTTTAAAAAATGTTGCTATTTTTCAACATCTGTACAAAGTTTCATATAAGAAATGAATAGCAATGTTAAAAAACTCACTGGAAAATGAACTTTGTTGGTCACGTGATCCAATTCTGTAAGCAGAGGAGCTTTTGTTTGAACGAATTAACTAGCTATAAGCTCATGCAATGATCATTGTGACGTCAGAAATATGACCTTCTTGACCCTTTGTAAAGTTCATACAGATATGAATGTAGATTCACATTATATTTTTTTTAATTAACTAGCTGTAAATGTAAACAAATCAACTAGTACTTTAGTACTAGTCGTATCTATTATATATTTTGTACCATTAATCTCTTGCAGAAACATCAGGTAAACAGTTTCAAGCTGTCAGTACTGACAATTCACTTTGTGTGCATGATCATGTACTCTATGGTGCTGATTTACTTTGTGGCGACGGCATAGAAAGGACGCTGTGGCGGAAACCTTGATCTCAGAGGGTAAAACCGAGAGAAGAACTGTATGACGGTGAAGAATCCAAGTGCTTTGAAGAGCGGAAATGTGATATTATTTAAACAGTTTTGAAAATAAACACTTTCAATTTTTTTTTTACAAGTAGTTATAATTTAATAAACATGCAACAAAACTACTACATTTTTTGTAATGGTGATATTATTTAAACAGTTTTGAAAATAAACACTTTTAATTTTTTTTTACAAGTTGTTATAATTTAATACACATGCAACAAAACTACTACATTTTTTGTGATGGTGATCACATTCTTGCATGTAAATTTCTCTTAACGAGGCCGAGTACAGTTCGAGTACGCACGCTTTCGCGCAGCGTTTCATTTGCATTGTGACGTCATCTTTTTGCTTGGTTGACGCCTGACGTTTCGGTTTCAACTGCCGATATTCAGCGAAATTTGTCGAAAATGGCTCGTTTGAGGCGTAAAATTGATATTATAGCGAGCGCAGCGAGCTCTAAGAACCAGTGTGCGCGGGAAAAAGAACGAGCTAAACCTACAGATTCATCAAACAAAATTTTTTGTCTCGGTCCCATAATGCTCTCTAATATTTTCACCCGTGGTGCTATGCAAAAAATGGCTGACATTTAACTCGTAATTTACGGTGCCTTGAGGTTTGAAGACACGTTTTGAGTACCACACAAGCTTTTGTGAGACCCAAGAGATTTTTTTCATGCTTCCATTCCATCGTATTGAGTTGAGATACGTAAACAAATGATTATGGAATTTAACGTATGACGTCACAGTGATCTCGCGCTATATTTCCCGCGATAAATTTAGAGGTGGATCAAACATATGTAACGCTTGCACTAGCTATTTCAGTATAGACTGCGATACCTGCCTCATGGACATATGATTTGTTTTTAATTTTTTTTTTTGATAGAGAGATTATATATATACTAGCAAGAGCCACACTTTACTGTCCTATCGATCCAATTTTAAGCTAATTTTGCATGCATGTACAGTAAGTAAGAGTAGGGAGGAAATAAAAAAAAATAGGACATTTTGAACTAAATAACAAAAAAATAAAGAGAAAAAATAAACAGTTAAAAAAATTATGCAGATATTGCATATAGTCAAACCATTAAATTAGAAAATGGGAAATTACACACCTACAAACAGGGACCGGGGGCACGGATAACGTATGTAATTAGAATGCAAAAATAAACGAATTTTTAAAAAAAATTATGAACAGGGAAAAAAAAGGAACAAAAAAAATACTGTATTTATCTTTAACACTTTTGACCAAATTAAACAAAAATTATATTTTACAGACGGATCAATTCTCTCCAAAAGTAAAGAACGGTTTTAGGGAAGCAAGTCTATGTATTTTGTAAGATATACAAAGAATTTATTTAAACTTAGAAATATTATATAATCTCTCTCTCTTTTTTTCTCTCTCTCTCTCAAAAAATTATTTAACGCTCGTTGATAACTAAATAACACTAAGACGACAATGATGCAAGGTATGTGTAATTCTTGCTGCGCTCGCCACAACGGTAGCACCGTAAAACATATTATTGTAGAATAAACATAAATGTCTTGAAGTATAAGCTATATTTGGGCTCGGGTCGAAAACGTTAAAAGGGTTCAGCAAGCCTAGTCCTCTGTCACGTTTTCTTACCCCGCCTAAATATAGCTTAATACATGTATTTCAATACAGTAACCACGTATTTTATATTTATGACCCTTAATATGTGATGTTATATATATTTTCATTACTTAAATATGTCTGAATGTTTTAATAATACTATAATATCCCCATTTCCGCCTTTGTCAAATAAAAAAAATAGCCACTATCTGACAAATCTGGGAAATTGGGTATACCAAAAAAATTTGATGAGACCCCTGAAACAAACCAGGAGGTAAGTTTTTTTTTATTTGATCATTTGATGCCTTTTAGGAATAACTTTCATATGTGGAACAGAATAAAAAATCCCTAGGGCAGAAGTTTAAAAAAAAAATGTAAAAAATGTGCAAAATTGATACATTTCAAGCAAAATCCCATAGGGTCATATGTTAAACATTAACAAACTTTGAGATGACCCCCTAAACAAACGCTGTGGTAATGTCTAATTTTTTTTATCTTATAATAATAATTATATCAGTAGAAATCCATGTAAAAAATTTCATTAAGAAATCTAGGGCAGAACAAATTAGACCCGGCCTCGTTAAAAGACGAATTTTGCATGCTTTAAAAACGATTTTATTTAAGGAATACGGTCGGGGTGATCAAATCAAATAAAGCCCGAAGGGCTCTATGATAGATTTGGTCACACTTGGCCGTATTTGATCACCTCATTACATTTAAAGAATGATTCATCATTACTTATATTTATATATAATTTTCAGCAATTGTACGATTAAATAAAAAAATAATCATTGATAAAATGTATTGGACTATGCATTACAAATCGATTTATAGTGTTATCATAGACAAAAAAAATGGAAAATGTAAATACCCCATTAAAGGTCGTGAATTGATACTGCCCCCAATTTTAGTATGGACTAGGTTCTTTCTTCAAAGTCGGAAACCCACGGCCAGTCTCGCATAGACTGGCCAAGGGTTCTAGACGATGAACAACAAATTAAAGGCTTGAAATAAAAGATATATGCAAAGTTTATTTACAACTGGTTTGTAGAGAGACACAAAGGACAAATCTTGAACAGATTGTCAGCAAATAATGATAATATTAAATGAGTACCAATGGTCCGACAACTATTGCTCACAAAACTAATGAAGTCTGTTTTACACTCTATTTTCTGAGTAGAAAAGGGAATATTTTTGACCAGAAAAATCTAATAATAGTAATAGGATACAATAAAAAGCCCTGTAGCTTCGATGTGAAAAATGTGCTCAGTGTTTCAGAATTTTAAGGTTTTTTAATTAAACTAATTTCAAAATGTTCTCACGTAAAATGGACCTGATGTAAATATTTTGACCTTGAAAATTGACACAACTATAATTTATTGAATTTTGTTATAAATTGTTTTCTAGATATGAAACAATGTAACCCACTGCATTCGAGGATTATTATATCTCTGTCACAGTGTGACATGCTTTTATCCGGTAGATAAGTACGGACACGCTGTCGAACCTTTGTACTATAGATTGGTTGGTCATTCATCCTCATTCACACTCCATCACAATCAATCACTCCAATCACAACAGTTCGATCTATCGATCTTCCTTTCAGACAGTTCAGTAAGCACAATGGTCCCGCATGATTAGATACACCGAGATATAGCAAATAGTATACATGTACATGGTTTGTTTTGGGGGGTTTTTTCGTAGAATATGTTTGAAAACAACTCTCCGTATGATAGTTCAGTAATGCCATTAATAAATGTATGAATAAAAAGTAAATGGTAATGAATAAAATAACTAAAATATGAAATTATTTACAATTATGAAAATTATGCAGCCGAGACTTAGGATGAAATGTGTTGTTTTTATGGCATTTTAAAAATGAAACGTGCATACATACAGATATTATAAAGCCAACTTCAAAACCCAGTAACAATTTCATAATAATTGTTTTTCACAGTTTTTGTATCAAGAAAATTAATTTGACAATAAGTGCACCTACACCTAGAATTTTATTAGTAATTAATCCTTCGATCGTTAGTTTCACTGGGATTTTAAGGTACGTCGTACTTGGATTTTGTTATTCATATAAAACATGAATATCATACTTCAAATGCAAATACATGTATCATGAAGAAGGTGGCAGTGGCAGTGAAGATACCAGCAGGTGCTTCGAAAGCACAGGCACCTGACGTTAAAAATATTTCTTTCAATAGTGTATGATATTTTTGTATACTGTGATAATTATGGTACAGGAAATAATCGTACCATAAAAAGATATATTTTAAGATCAGATGCCTCTGTTCGAAAGTTACAACTATAAAGAGGTAGATGTATACCACGAAAAAACCCAAACTCGCAGTGATGGATTTAGACAGCAGTTATACCGATTCCCTCCGACACCACCGGGGTGGTGTTATAAGCTTTCTGGTCCAGAACCACGCGACCCTCAGTCGGGGAGCGGAGTACTGGGTTACTGTTCTTGAGAGCTTTGATGTCTTCGAACACGACGTAATGGTGGTCAGCACACTTGTCTACGGAGGCTGCATCACTGCTGTCATTGTTGTGGTTAACATCACGTGACATCGGCTGGTTAGCAGAAGAAGCCGCCATTTGTTTCTCCATGTTTTCTCTGTTCTGATTATCTACGTCATTTCCCATTCCGGAATGTTTCACGTCACGTGGTTCTGAACGTTGCCCTGGGCCAGGATTTTCACATCCATCCGGAGGGTGTCGTTTGCACCAACCAGCGAATAAATTGAAGACGCAGTCCTTTTCTCCTTGCCTTCAATATGCATTTTATAAAAAAAATACTTTGAAAGTTAATAAAAAAAACCTGAAAATTAATAAAAAAGAAATTCTGAAAATTTGAAGAATTTACAGTTCTTCAGATGTTTTCACATACCATTTAAACTTCCTCAGACAAATGAGCACAACAATAATGCACACCAAGAGAATGGCTATGGCAGCCGCTGACACAATTATTACGGCCAGGTCTGAAATAGGAAAAGGAATCGTGTTCGAGTTATATATGAATATTTTAATGAAAACTTCATACATTCATTTTTGAATCATTTTATACATATTACTTTAGTTATTGTGTGTTGCTTTGGTCACGTATTTGGTTTTTAGAGGTAAGTTTAAAAACTAAAACATATCATTCCATCACGTATTTGATTTTTAGAGTGAGTTTAAAGATACATATCATTCCATCAGATATACTAAATTAGACTGACTCCAAGTTAGCGCAATATTTGATAAGTCTCGTCAACAGTCAAAACCATCTGCTTTGAATTACATGTACCATCTTAAAATTCATTTCAACCGAAACATAAATTAAAGTTTTTATACCATCGCCGATATTGTCTTTCTCAATAGTGGTGGACATGGCTGCGGATGAACCGGGATCAGATTTGCTGGACTCTGGCAAGAAATCACGTGATGTAATCTGATTATCCGCGGTCGATTTAAACGGTTGGATTTTGGCTGACGTTGACGGAAATTTCATTTGTGACGTAATTTCAAAAATATTAGGATCAAAGGTGTCTGGGTCTTCTTTGTTTTCACATTCTGCTTCGCCCTCTGAAAAAAATTAGAATAATTCTCTAAATATTCACGATCATATTAGAATTGAAGACATTAGTATTAGTGCATGTGACGTCATTTATTATCCGTATTCATAAATAGTTTATCTAAATTAGTAACAAAACAACTAGTTCCATAAAGCCAAAACCCCATGCATGAAATTTTCTTTCTTTAAAATTACAATGATAAGAACAAAAAGTGTGTATTTACTTTCCACGCATTCATAAATGACGCGAAAGAACGTGACGTATTCACACTTGATGGAATAAATCCGCCAGACGGTGACGTTACAGTTGCGGCGACCGCAGCACTCCTCGGATAAATCCGCCGTCTCTGTACAGTCTCCCACGGTATACAGACACTGTCGCCACTTGTTCCGGCCGTAGATGGACTCCTTGATCTGTATCTCTGTTCCAAACGGACAGTGCATGTGCACCGTCTGTTTTCCAGTCTCTTTCTCTGTACACACAAAGGCGGATTCACCTACAAAGGAAAACAACTTCGTTTACTGAACAGATTTGAGGAAATAAAAAAAAACAAACAAAAAAGGAAAACAAGAGGCCCAGGGGCCACATCGCTCACCTGAACAACAATAGCCTTAACTCTGATCAAATTAGCATTACAGTATCAAAATCAAAATATCTTGACAACGAAGTACAGTAGATCTTGCTCAAAAAATTTAAAATATCTGCCGATTTTTATCCACATATTTTTATGGTAAATACATAGCCCCTTTTGTTGTTGTACCTGTAAGAAGATTTTTCTCTATTCCTATATAACCCCCCCCCCCCCCACTTTCTGGCCCCACTTTTCTCTAGGGAATCATGGTTTGATCAAACTTTAATCTGCACAACCCGTGCTTTCACACAAGTTACTGTTTTTTAGACTGAAAACTTTCGCAGAATATTTATTCTCTATATATTCCTATGTAAAAATTCATCCCCCCATTGTGGCCCCACCCTACCCCCGGGGACCATGATTTGAACAAACTTGAATCTACACTACCTGAGGATGCTTCCATACAAGTTACAGCTTTTCTGGCCTAATAGTTTTTGAGAAGATGATTTTTAAAGATGTTCTCTATATATTCCTTTCCAAAAATTCATCCCCCCACTGTGGCCCCACCCTACCCCCGGGGACCATGATTTAAACAAACTTGAATCTACACTATCTGAGGATGCTTCCATACAAGTTTCAGCTTTTCTGGCCTAATAGTTTTTGAGAGGAAGATTTTCGAAAAATACCTACAAATTTTCAATAATTCTAAATTATCTCCCCTTTAAAGAGGGTGTGGCCCTTCATTTGAACAAACTTGAATCCCCCTCACCCAGTGATGCTTTGTGCCAAGTTTGGTTGAAATCTGCCCAGTGGTTCTGGAGAAGAAGATGAAAATGTGAAAAGTTTACAACGCCAACGACGACAGACAACGGACAAATTTTGATCAGAAAAGCTCACTTGAGCTTTCAGCTCAGGTGAGCTAAAAAACTAAGGATCAACAATTTATTTTTACCGACAAACTTATTCTCTTATATTTGCAAAATACATTATAGATTAAAATCCATTATAATGACCTCTGCATTGTCATATGAATAAAATTTTACACATACAGTAGTCTGTGGTTGCGCCA
>WFKH01011925.1:88599506-88641269 GCA_016163765.1 Magallana hongkongensis
CACATGTGCTAAATAAATTAACAAAATAAACAAAACAAGATGAATATGTCACTTCCACAAGGTGCTAACTCTTGACAGCGTCTGGTCCTGACTTTTTCACTTTTGGTTTCAGTTCAAATGTTATGGAGATTTTGCTTGAGACAGTAACACTGGCATCGTTGAGTTTCTGCTGCAGGGTCCTGGGGGTGTTGAATTCCTCCACAGCCTCCTCCGTGCCCTGCCACTCCTTGTTCTCCTGTTCCTTGATGCTGATTGGTCTTCCTACGTTCTGGTTTACAAATCGTGCCATTTCTTGCGCTTTCTGTTTGGCATTATGAATGGCGAGAAGACTAGCTTGATGTCTGCATAAAAATAATGTAAAATGATTATCAGACTTAATACTTAATACTTATGAAAGTATTGATAACACATTCATTAACATATATGAATCATAATTAAG
Organism: Magallana hongkongensis; assembly: GCA_016163765.1. NCBI lineage: Eukaryota > Metazoa > Mollusca > Bivalvia > Ostreida > Ostreidae > Magallana > Magallana hongkongensis. Next base: position 88,599,946 of record WFKH01011925.1, read on the forward strand.
TTTTTTATATTATAATGCAGTAGACACATACCTGAGATTTTGTAAAGTTACAGAGGAATGAAAAAATTCTGGTAAGCACACCGTCACTGTTGGGTCAAGTTTCTCCACCAGTAGATTGGAGACATTTTGACATTTGTGGAGGTCTATGAAGAGAGCTGTCACTTCTACATCCATCTGGTACATTGAATCTGATCGACGCATACTTTTACTTATCTGTATGTCAGAATCCTGGAACAGACATTGTTTTGATATAATTATTGTTAAATGCAAGTTTTAAGCAACAACAAAAAAAGTGAATGTGATCTTTACATATCAGGAGTGTTTGGTCACTTTGTCTTGAATAACGTTAACTATTTTAAAGTTCAATGGTGGCAAAAGAGAGTACTATAAAGAATATATTGATTTCAACGACTTGTTACATATTCTTTACATCACCATATTGGCATAACAAACAAAAAGAAACATTACAGCATTGTATGCTAATGGAAATGTGACAAATAAATTGATATTAACCGATATGACAGTACATCTGCTTCATATAATGGACCCTGGATTCTGTATTAGCTCACCTTAACAGAGTGGTTGTGAAGAGTTTGAATGATATAATCTAGTCTTCTTGTCGTACTTTCTTTAACGTCAGCAACATTTTCTTTAGTCGACGTTACTCTAATTGTCAGCTTACATCGGTCAGGTGGCAGTGTTACAACTCCAACAGAGGAAACTTGGATTACACGGTTGTCAATTTTAGCCTCCGTTATTTTGTTTTCATCATTCGCAAATGCATTCATTTTGTTCATTTCCGATGCTGTATCAGGAAGATTAGCAAATACATGGGAAGGCTTAAATAAACTCATTTAGAAATATTACGAGGAATATGTATCCTTTGTATTCTAAAAAATCGAGAAGACTGTCAACAAGTTCACTCTTGTTTACATCCCTTATATCAATGAAAAATATTTTTAAAAATTTCATTTTTTTTTTTGTGAACACAAATTATACATATCAATTGCCGATCAAAAATTGTTTTGCGTTAAACAAGGCTCCAATATTGCCAGTAAAAGTCATAAATGAAACAAATTTCATTTTATTTTTCATTATCTAAGCGGCAGACAGGAAAAGGTTTTCCCGGCAAGTGAAACGTTGCAATTCGCAGAGGAACTGGAGAGTAGGCGACATGGCATCCAAATATGGAGCTCGACCTGTTGGCACGGACGGGAGCGATCACTGGCACAGAGAAAGTGTTGCCTGGCAATATAAATTTAGGTAAGAGGTCATCATACTTTGATTCTTTTCTGATGTAAGAAGGTGGTCTGTGTTTTGTGACGGGTAATTGAATAATGCGCAGCATCTCCAGACGTGCATCAGATGCCCGCTACCCTATGTTACCCCATTATCTATCAGAAGATATGCACAATAAGTATTTGTCTGGGAGGTTGCATTAACTGTGAAAATGTTCAACAGTGCCCCATGGATGAAAGAGTAAGTTCTTAAAATAAACTGATTTAGGCCTAGATAAATTTGTTAACTTTATACCGGCTGGTTTTTTTATTTGACATGTACATGTCAGCTTGACTCTATCGAACATGTGTTCAGCAGAACTCTTTGTAAAAAAAAAAAGGTGTTACAATGCACTATTGTGGTACTTGTAGCAATGGGGGGGGGGGGGGGGGGTTAAATTTTACATTTACTCATTCATAAATTAGATTTTGCCTTAAGTTTAAACAAACCACTAAAAGATAACTGTGGACTGTGGTACTGCTTTTTTTCAGGGCAGATTGACATAATTTGGTGAAATACACATAACGCTGATTGTATAGGCCTAGTTAACTTCATTAACTTTATTATCTGCCAACTTAAACTTTGCCAACTACATTTATATCAATTTGCCCTGCATAAGAATGCATTTCTGCTGTTATCATGAAAGGATAATAATAGATTAGGCTATTCTTTTATATTTATAGTTTCTATTCAATGCCACATATCTAATTGAAATTTCTTTTTTCCATTACAGCTCTTTAAACAAGTCCAGGCTTCGGACTGACTTGACAATTCACATAGTACTCAGTCTGTTAATGATTGTCCGTGTCCTTCCTGGGTTGACCTCATTACTTGGTGTTGGACCAATATCCTCACTTAGAAAATGGAATTTTCCTCCACCTCGACCCTGGGAGTATGCTTGGATTGTGTGCATAGTAGCAGTTGTGTTGGGTTGGCGTTCAATGGCCAAAAATGAAAGTAAACTACTGAAGCAGTACGTGGTTGGATCTGTTGTTTTTGGAATTCTACCCGTGATTTCTGGGTTCATTGACCAAAGTGATGATTTGTATGCATATCTGAATGAGAAAAAGTACAGCGGACAGTTTTTCGGATACCCTGCTGTTTTAGTCCTTTACCTATTTCTATTTATTGCCATTCAAGTTCACGCATTTGGAGTTTACTTTTCATATCAACTTCTTAAGTCATGGAAACCTAGAGAAAAAAAGGCACAATGATTTAGAATGTCAGATTTTTTCCAATTTTTACTTACATTTCCATGTGTTTTGTGATTTGACTCTTGAGTGCATGTGTAAATGACAGTTCCATAAACATCTAGCTTGACACCATTTTAGAAGTATATTTGAATATTTGATTACATTTTTTGTTATATTAGCAAATGTTCCTTACAAACATAAGTCTCACAGTATAAGTTACATATAATGTAAGATTTTCAAAGAGGAGGTAGAAGAGTTGTAACATTGCAGTTTTGTCACAATTTTACTGTGGAACAATTTTCAACCGGATATGTTTTCATTGACTCTTGCTGTGAACAAAGCCACACAACTTACTATGTTTGTAATGTATCCATCAGTGTGTTTGATAAACTGAAATCATTTTTTGAAGTTCTTAAACAGTAAAACGAGGTTAGTAAATGAAATCTGTCTGTCAAGCAATGCCACGTCTGTTTAAATTACATCTAAAACCAGGTAAAATGTAAGCAAGACTAATAAAATATTAATGGGTATGGCTACCAATTCTATTGACACAAAACATTGAAATATTAGATTTTTATGTCTAGCAATATCTTGGTGCATTTTATGTGGTGTAAATACATAAAGTTTTCATTTCTTTCAATTTTTATATATTTTTTTGGAACCAAGTGAATAAAGACTTTCTTTACTGTTGATTAAAGTGTTTCTTATTAGGAATAAATTTAATAAATTGGCCATTTCTCGGAAGCCAATGGAAAGGCAATGTTATCTTTAAAATTCCTATTTGATTATGGCAGAAATGCATTTGAGAACATTATAAGCATTATTATGTGCAAACAGTTGTAAATTAAAAATATAAGCTAAATAATTACATTTAGAATTACCTGACTCCTTTGCCTGTAGATGAAGTCAGAACTTGCAATTATTGAGCAAGCAAATCTAATCTTTTTTTTTTTTTGTCTATTTAAATGTTTCATCTGTGTTTGATTATGGTGGACATAAAAAGGATTTTGTAGATATGTGTTGTTATGCTCATTTTCCACTGTACAAAGGGTTCAATGACATTAGTATTATTGCAATTTTTATTTTCTAAGAATTTTTGAAGCACAAAACAAAGATTGTATTTGAAGATATCACTCCAACTTTTTTTTGTTTACTAAGACAAGTAAACTGTTTGATATGCAAAATGTTGGTTGAACATTTCTATTGTCTATTCACATGATCCAGTCAATTAACACAAAAATTACACAAGCTATATTTTGTGAGATTTTCTTAAGGTGTCAAATAAATCATTTTGATGCATGTTGTGCAGAGTTCTGCCCCTTTTATTGGAGACGCATTATTTTGATGTATTATATGATATCAGCCCACGCACATGTGCAGCTTCAGTGGTTGTCGATGATTCAGGTGTTAATTATTTTGTTTTATTTAACCTGTTAATGTATAAATCAGTTCTCTTTTCTCTTTTACCAACTTTGATCCTGTATTGTGAAGTCTAATAAAAGTTGATAGTATTTTTTTTATTACTTTATTTCATGTACAGTACATGTAATACATCAAAAACACAATAATTAGAGAAACAAAAGCAGCCAACATGACATAATATGAAATGGATGCTTCTTAGTAAAATCCTAGATCTTTACAACAACTTTTCCTGTCCGATTATCTTCCAAGCTTTTTAGTGCATCAACTGCAGCTTCTAGTGAGATCGTTTTAGATATTTTACATCTGCAAAAAGGATAAGAGAGTAAAAGATGATACAAAGTGAAAAAGTATTCATTAGATGTTTCAATATGTGGACTTTGTGTTCTAGAAAGAGTAAACAGAAAATTAATGTATACTCAAAGGAAATGTCTTTGACAAGGAGTGCTTCAGGATCATCTTAAGTAAAAACTACTGTAAATATTTTGGGGGGGAATATTCTGTGGTTGCATCTTTCCAAGAGATTTTGCTCTCAGTGAAGGTGCGGTCATGATTTGATTTTTAATTGGATTTTTCATCCTATATTGACCAAAGGAATGGAAGCTTGATTAATTGAACCTGTGTAGTAGCAGAAGAGACAACAAGTTATATACTTACTTAACAATTCCTCTTTCAAGCTTTTCCATTGCATCTTGAAGGACATCTGCAAGATAAACTGTGGCTTTGAAAAAAGCATTTAAAGGGGAACAACTCTTCAGTTATTAGAGAAATGTCATTATTGATTTGGTTGCAAATTACTGTTGTTGTTCATAAAATCAAATACTTTTAAAACGAATAGTATATGATATTTTACAGTTTTAAATCACATTTAAATAACAAGGTCTAGTAAAAAAAAATTGTACGGTTTCTCTTAATTCTTCTATTGTATTCATATAACAACAGATATCAATCAGAGAAACAACACGACTGTAACCTCCATGTATCCACTGGCAGAATGTTTTCAAGATAATGATATCAAATAGATCGGGTATAAATACAACTATTTTAATAACTACATCATTTATAGTAAATATATATTATCGTAACAGTAACTTATCCAAAGGGTCAGATCACGTGAAGTTGCCAGGCACAGATCATCAGATCAAAAGAGAAGCGAAGCATCAAGTTTGATCTGATGATCCAAGCCAGGTAACGAGAAGTGATCCAACCCTCTGGATCAAGTTATTGTTAATATGATGATAAATTTATCATACTCTCTTGTCCATTTAAAACTATCTTTTTTTTAGCTCACCTGAACCGAAGGTTCAAGTGAGCTTTTCTGATCACCCGTTGTCCGTCGTCCGTCTGTCCGTCCGTCTGTCCGTCTGTCTGTCTGTCCGTCTGTAAACTTTTCACCTTTTTGACTTCTTCTCTAAAACCACTGGGTCAAATTTAACCAAACTTAGTACAAGGCATCCTTATGGGAAGGGGATTATAAATTGCTAAAATAAAGGGCTAATCCCTTTTTAAAAGGGAGATAATTGCGAAACAGTGAAAATAGGGTGCATGTCTTTAAAAATCTTCTTCTCAAGAACCACTGCACCAGAAATGCCAATATTTACACAAAGCTTGCATATATAGTGAAAATAATAAATTGCAAAAATCGTGACCCCTGGACCAAAACTGGGGCCCCAGGCGGGGTTTAAATTTTAACATAGAAATACATAGGAAAAATGTTTAAAAATCTTCTTCTCAAGACCCACTGCACCAGAAATGCCAATATTTACATAAAAGCTTGTATATATTGTGAAGATTATGAATTGCAAAAATCGTGACCCCCCGGACCAAAACAGGGGCCCCAGGCGGGGTTCAAAGTTTAACATAGAAATACATAGGAAAAATGTTTAAAAAATCTTCTTCTTAAGAACCATTGCACCAGAAATGCCAATATTTACACAAAAGCTTGTATATATAGTGAAGATTATAAATTGCAAAAATCGTGACTCACGGACCAAAACTGGGGCCCCAGGCGGAGTTCAAAGTTTAACATGTATAGGAAAATGTTTTAAAATTTTCTTCTTAAGAACCACTACACCAGAAACACCAATATTTACACAAAAGCTTGTACATATAGTGAAGATTATAAATTGTAAGAATCGTGACCCCCGAACTAAAACTGGGGCCCCAGGCGGGGTTCAAAGTTTAACATGTATAGGAAAATGTTTAAAAATCTTTTCAAGAACTACAGTGCAACAGTTTGAGATATTACTATGCATGCATCCTTAGCTATTGTAGATTCTAAATTGTTAAAATTGTGACCCCCGGACTAATACTGGGGCAACAAGAGGGGTTCAAAGTTTAACATAGAAATATATAGGAAACATGTTTAAAAATCTTCTTCTCAAGAACTACAATGTTACAGTTTGTGAGAATATTATGCAAGGATCCTCAAATAGTGAAAATTCTAAATTGTAAAAGCTGTGACCCCCGGACCAACACTGGGGCCCCAGAAGGGTTTCAAATTTTAACATAGAAGTATATTGGGAAAGTGTTTAAAATTTTCTTTTCAAGAACTACAATGCAACAGTTTGTGGGATTACTATGCAAGCATCCTCAAATTGTCAAGATTCTTATTTGTGTAAGCCGTGACCCCCAGACTAATACTGGGGACCCAGAAGGGGTTTAAAGTTAACATAAAAATATATAGGGAACATGTTTGAAAATCTTCTTCTCAAGAACTACAGTGCAACAGTTTGTGTGATTACTATGCAAGTATCCGTGGCTATTGTAGATTCTAATTTGGTAAAATCTAATACTGGGGCCCCAAGAGGGGTTCAAAGTTTAACATAGAAGTAAATAGGGAAAATGTTTAAAAATCTTCTTCTCGAGAACTGCAATGCTACAATTTGTGAGATTAATATGCATGCAACCTTGGATTATGTAGATTCAATATTTTTAAAATAGTAACCCCTGGACGAATACTGGTGACCCAAGACGGATTTAAATTTTAACGTAGAAGTATATATGGAAAATGTTTATAAATCTTTTTTTCGAGAACTACACTGCTTTATTTTGTCATATTACTACGTAAGCATCCTTAAATAGTGTAGATTCTAAATTATAAAAGCCGTGACCCTCGATCTAATACTGGGGCCCCAGAAGGGGTTCAAAGTTTAACCAAGAAATATATATGGAAAATGTTTAAAAATTTTCTTCTCGAGATTTACAATCCTACAGTTTGTGAGATTACTATGCAAGCATCCTCAAATAGTGTAGATGTTAAATTGTTAAAGCCAACCATAAACCCTTGACCAATACTGGGGCCCCAGAAAGGGTTTCAAAGTTTAAAATAGAAGTAGCATATGATACCAAATTGAATGTTACCAGGAACTGTTGTTCAGGTGAGCGATGTGGCCCATGGGCCTCTTGTTATTCAGTTGTACAACGTTTACTTATTTAAAATAAAACTCTTTTAAAATGTGCCAAAATACTGATGTTAAATTTATCATGTACTATGCCATCAGTTTCAGAAAGGTGTGATAAGGATTTTGAAAACCACAGTTAAGTGTTTCGGAAAATCATTGTGGAAGATCATTGCAGAAAATAATTACATATTGTGGGTTGTGTATTTTTTCTGCAATGTCGCTACCTTCATATCCTGCATGAATCACCAAAGAAAGCAGTTTATTGTTTAAATTATAACTTATCAGATTAACTACAAATGTTGAGAAGTATTTAAAACATTCAAGCAAAACTTACGCTGAAACCGTCCATGTTGAGAATAAGCCAGGGTCCAAATGTTTTCAAACAGGAAATGGACACTCCCTCCTCTTAGAAATAATCGCTGACAGTCAGGTGGATCCAACTTCAAATATCATCAAATTTTCATTTTTTCAACATAAATACATGTATTACACTTTACATTTCTTTACTTTTCCTTGACTATTTTAACATTTTTTTCTTCAAAACAATGTAGAGTATCATATACAATATAACCTGTAGTACATGTATATCAAATCATTTAATATACATATAAAAGATGTAGTTTATGGCGTCCTGTACCTGTAGAGATGGCTGCTGGGTGATCCATTTCCCAGAAGCCCCAAGACAGGATATAACATCATGCTTGTGTGGTTTAGGATATCGCAAGTTTTCTCCAACTATCTTTTGGTCTTCTTCATCATTGAATTGTCTTACTAAATAAAAAATCACACACAAATAAATGTGGAAAATTTTCCGCACAATTATCAAAATACCCATAAAATACAGCTTAAAAAGTTATATCACATTTTCAAAAATATTATCAGAATTTCATTTTTGACATAATACATTAAGGAAATTTCCAGCATAAAAAGACAAATGATCTTCCAGGGGCCTGTTTAACAGAGTGGGTGCTCATGAGCATTTGGGAACATGTATTGGAGGGTATGGAATTTTAGCAAGCGTTCAGTTGAACAGACCTCAGGATATTTGCACTGTATAGTGACAATCTACCTACCGCCATTGTCAATGACAACATCCACGCCCACCCCTCCAGTCTCCTCAAGCACACTGCTGACCAGGATGTTACTCCTCTGGTCAAGGTCAATTATCTGAGCTGTTCAGACAAAAATAAATAAATCATTTATATGTCACATCTAACAGTACATTGTAATGGTTGTGAATTGAATAGTTAGCAAAATATAAAATAAAACATCTCTTGATTTCCCTAGCCCTCCAAAGTCTTTTGGGGCTTTTTGACATTTTTTAGAAAAAAAAAATAAGCAAGTCTACATCAATGAAGGTAAATTAATTTATGCATGATATGGAAATTCAAAATAAAATGTACTGAAATCCTTTTTCTATTCTTAGTGGTTTTTAAGCTTTTTGTGACTAATTATTGATGGATGTTTTCTTAGCTTTGATTTTTACACACTTTAGAATAATTTCTTGATAATCTTTCATTGAATGATTCATACTAGCATCTCTATGCATTAAAGCTTCAGACATTTATAATAGATTAAAATAAACACACAATTGTATCTAGATTACTAGTTTACCAATTGAAGCATCAAGATTTTCTAGAATTCCTCTCTCTTCATTACTGCTGGCAGTAGAAATCACCTGAATAAACATGAATACATAAACATTGACTATTTTTGGAATCTGGTTGTTTATTTAATCATCATATAAATGACTTTGTTCAGTATGTTATGAGTGTTTATGTTTCAGTAAATACCTTGGCTCCCCACTGACTGGCTAACTGTATGGCGACATTTCCAAATGATGAGGCCCCATCTATGATAAGGACTGTGTCTCCCCCACACACATGGGCCTGGTAATAGAGTGCAGTGTAGGCCTTCAGACAGTCCCCTATTCCAGCCACTGCAGCCTCATAACTCAATCTGTCAGGCTTCTTGACTGGAGTCAAACAGTCCAACAGTGTTATGTTAGTGTATCATGTTGTCACAGAGTGATGTGTAAGTTTATCATAAAGTCACTCAGTGTGTTGTGTATCATAGTATCATAGTCAAACAGTGGATAGTGTTAGTGTATCATAAAGTCACACAGTGTAATGTAAGTGTATATCACACAGTCAAAGAGTGTAGTGTCAGTGTATCATACAGTCAAAGAGTGTAGTGTTAGTGTATCATGTACCGTACAGTCATGTAGTTTGTAGTGTTAGTGTATCATACAGTCATACAGTGTAGTGTTAGTGAATCATACAGTCAAAGAGTGTAGTGTAAGTATATTATAAAGTCATACAATGTAGTGTTTGTGTATCATAAAGCCATGCAGTGGATAGTGTTAATGTACCATACAATCAAACAGTGGATAGTGTTAGTGTATCATACAGTCACACAGTGTAATGTTAGTGTATCATACAGTCACACAGTGTAGTGTTGGTGTATCATACAGTCAAACAGTGTAGTGTTAGTGTATCATACAGTCACACAGTGTAGTGTTGGTGTATCATACAGTCAAACAGTGAAGTGTTAGTGTATCATACAGTCACACAGTGTAGTGTTGGTGTATCATACAAACAGTGTAGTGTTATTGTATCATCCAGTCATACAGTGGATAGTGTTAGTGTCACATAAGTCAAGGAGTGTAGTGTTGTGTATCATACAGTCACATAGTGTACTGTGTCATTGTACATATGTATCATACTGTCAACAGTGTTGTGTAAGAGTATCATACAATCACACAGTGTAGTGTTAGTGTATCATGTCACACAGTGTTGTTCCAGTGTATCATACAGTCACACAGTGTACTGTAAGGTTATCATACAGTTACACAGTGTAATAGCCTATTAGTGTGTCTAAAGTTACATGTTGTAGGGTTAGTGTATTATACAATCATCAAGTGAAGTGTTAGCATATTATACCATTACATAGTGTAGTGTTAGTGTATAATACAGTCAAACAGTGAAGTGTTAGTGTATCATACAGTCACACAGTGTAGTGTTGGTATGTAATACAATTATGCAGTTAACATTAAGATTCTTACCAACATCATATTCTGATATCAGACAATATTCTCCACACCCTGAATAATGGCTGCTCAGGGAAACAATGCCTAGAGGAAGAAGTCAGAAAGCAAAGTTTTCAAGAATTTTAAGAAAGTAACATTAATGAGCCTACACTAAACTCTTCCCCCTTGAAAATAAGGTTTATTACTTTTTCATATTGTACATAACTAATATAAGAAATAAAAATACACAGTGTCTTTAAAAGTATGGCACCAGTAAGTGTTCAAAGCCTATGGTTCATAATACCGACTCATTCAAAACGGATAATTATGTATTACACATAAATTTTCTTAATAATTTTGAATGCATAACCTATAAATTTATGCTTCTGTGCCATTCAAGATTGTATTGTAATTAAACTTACCGACAACTGAATCACCGATGGCTACATTACTGACACCAGATCCTGTCTGTGTGACAATACCCGCCACTTCATATCCCACTATGTACCTACTACGCGGACACTTCTTGTACACGTCTGACAGAACCTGGATCAATGACAAATGTTTTTCAATGTTTTTCATTTTGTAGCTTCAATTTTTTAAATAACTTTCATCAAACCATTTCAACAAGTTCAACTACTGGACATTTGTCTGGAAAACACTAGGGTTGGGTCTTGAACAAAGTAAAAATAATGCCAGGCCTGTTTCAGATTCAGATAGGCCTATAAAGTGCCCATGGACATGTTTACCTTTGTATTTGGACGAGACAATGCACATGCCTTCACCTGAACAACTATGTCATATTTATCGGGAATAGGATCGGCTTCCTGAAATATTCAATCATGTGATTTAGACAATATTTTTTGATTAACAGATTAAAAGATACAATGAATGATGTGGTACAGTAATTTCGGTTTTTAAAGGCCGGTTTGATAATCTTACCGATCAATCATTTAAGAACTTACGTTTGATTCTAAAACAAATTTTGGTTCACGCTCGTTTTGAACATTGAGTGAGACAGTTCTCATTTTTCATTCATCAAATCATCTATTTACATCATTTCTGACAAAATGAAAGTAAAATTCAACCGGAAGTTGATATCACGCCTACTTTTCCCACAATTCATGAGACATCCGTTTATTCTTGGGGTGTACTTTGATGAAAATTTCACTTTGATTTTCACTTTGTTTGTTGTAATTACTTATTCTAGTGGGGTTTTCCAAATTTAACTGGTGTTATTCAAACAATATGCAGCAATGGGGATAATAAGAAAATGCATTGAAATGGTGAGTATGAACCAGATCTCGCCCGGCCTTCATGCAGACAACCCCCAAATTCGATATTTCAGTTTGATTTGTTGATTCTATTAAAATTAACAAAACTTATTCCGTTAAGTTATTTTGTATTTTATAAATATTAGTTTTGTAAATTATGAAATTTATCAAGTTCTGTAAGTTTAATTGTCACTTTAGTTTGTTTACATGAGTAATGTCTATAGATATGCATGCAAGTTAACGTTAAATCAATAAATCTCGGCAATTCCGCAGAGCAATCGAATGTTCTTATATAGTTAAAGTTTGGCGTCTCAAATCGTCATTATTATAATGTAACAAATGGTTATATTTGTCCTTGTTAGATATTTCTCACCACAATAATATTGTAGCTATTTTAGTATTTTTAATTTTTGAAATGAAATGAACATATGGTTATTATAGCATGTTCAGTCAATGCTGCTTATTTATGCAAATTATTACATGCATACTCATATTGGGGTTAACATAAGTCAATTTAAGGGTTTTTTATGTATTGAGGAAAACATAATCTGTGGATTTTCAAAAGGTCCTAAAGATTTAAAACAATGTTAGAAAGAAAGCATAACTGTCCCTACATGTATTTGATCCAGTGGAATTGTTGAACCATTGAGTACTTAATCACTTTTAAAATCACTTGTTTACACTGGTAGAAGCTCACAACATCTATATGTCAGAGGATGTTATAATAAAATCATAACAAGTGATACAGGACACATGGGGAACAAAGCTCAGTTCTTACACAAAAGAAGGCATAATTCAGAGAAACTTAAATTAAGAAATAAACAGCAATTTAAAAAGTTCACCGGGATATGAAGTTGGTTGGTCATGTGATCAAATCATGTGAAGCCCGAAGGGCTCTCAGTAGATTTGATCACGTACCAACCAACTTCATATCCCGGTGAACTTTTTAACATTGCTGTTTATTACTTATATTTACGTTTGAAAAAGACAAATCGTTCAGAACTGTTGAAATTACCGAGATTTTATGTTTACAATAAGACAAGCGATAAGCGTGTGATATGATCATTGCGACGTCATGAAAAAGTTAATACAGAATTGAATGTTTTCGCTATTCTATAGGTTCATATAAGGCCTAAAAAAAATAATGGTTTGTTTCCGCTTTCATGCTGAAAAAAAGTAGGTCGGTCGGTCGGAATTTTTTTTTTATTTTTTCAAATAGTTTTTTTTTCCTTTAATATTGCAGTATGTGTTGAGCAGTATCCATACATGACGGTTAGATACTGACACTGCTGAGTGGTATAAAATGAGAAATACTTTTAATATCTTTCCTGACTATTAAGCTGGTCTAAAGAAAACACAAAAATGATATTATATATCGGATACTTCCTCTGCCAGCGATGAGAGCATTATTAATATCTACAACACATGGAAACATACAGCAATTTTGAAACAAAACGTTTGAGTTACACTGATTTGAAAAGAGTAACTGCTACAAGCGTTTTTGTGACCAAAATTTGGAGTAAATTATTTCCCAAATCGGATAAAAACGGAAATAAACGATTTTCCATCGAAAAACGATTTTCCATCAAAAATCCTTTAAAAAAAGTTTTGAGTCGGCAGTAAAAGCTAGGGTCGGTCAGGAAAGCGGGAAACAAACCATTTTTTTTCTTAGGCCTAAGGAAACATATTTGCAAATGTAAATATTGAAATTTAAAATTGTTGATAAAAATTATTCCTCTGTAGATCATTAGATTTGATTTATGTTTGCGCCAAGAGATTTAATTTAACACGGAAATGCCGATTTCTGCTAATTTTAAATTCAAAAAGGTCATCTCTGGGTTCAGTGCAGACCCCTGACTGATTCGATATCCACCCATGGCACTGTATATTTGAAATCCTAATTATACAAGACATTCATTTGGATTAAAGACATTTTTTCTAAAAAAAAAAAAAACCCCCAAAACTATTTTGATAATTTAACAGAAAATATATTTTACATACATTTATATTATTATACATGTAAAGGCACATTTATCTTATTATACATGTAAAGGCTGTATAATGTTTACTAAATGTGTTTACAGATTATCTGGTGATAAGAACATCCCAGACAGTGCTCAGATAACAAAGATGTCAGCAGCTGCTGGTAAGTGATGTAACGGGGAATAAAAATATTATTATAACTTAGTGCCAATGGGATTCATGATTGATAACAATTTCTGTTTCCTTTCAGGGCAAGCAGCTTGGAAGATAACTGGAGAGGACCGAGCTAAACATGATTCCCAGTTCTTTCAGCTCAAACCAGTCAATGGATTCATTACAGGTATAGTCATCCTTTGTGCACCAAAAATTGATATTCAGTCACCACAATTTATTATAATTACCCTGAACATGCAGACTGATTTATTAATAAAACAAAATATACATTTAAATGATGTATTTAATCTACAGATTAATTTTAGAAACTGTTAACTTCAAGATCTACACTTTTTAGTTCCTATCTGTCTCTGAATGTGTTATTAATATTTTTGTTTTTAAGTACTGGTAAGTCTATTTATACAAGAAACAGGAAGTTAATGCTGTTCTTGATAATCTTTATTGATAAACTTAAAGATAACACTGTAACAAGTTAAGCTTTTTAAAAAAGCTTACTGTCTTTAGAGCAAACTCTAAACAGCAATAAGTTATCAAAAGAATTTTTTTTTTCTTTATTTATATAAAGTCGCTTTCCTCTACATACCATGGGTGTGGAACTTTTTTTTATATGTACCTTTTAAGCGTGCGAAGCGTAAGAAAAAAAAGGAATCTTAGTAAGGGTCGTATTATTTAAATAAAATCAAAGTTAATACCACTGTATTCAGCTCCTTGTTTAACTGATATTAGTTTTACCATATCTAATATGCAAACTTGTTTACTGATACTAGCCATACCGTATTAAATTTACAATTTTTTTTTGCATAAACAATATAAAAAGAAAAGAACATATAATTTCAATAGATATTATAGAATACTGCTTTCAACTAGTGGTACTGAAAATTTAAAGCCTAATTCCATTCATAGCAATTTTTATTGTTTTTTCGTTTTCTTACTTTTTAAGATTTGAAATCTACAAAAATTGTTAAGTCATACATAAAAAAGATCATCATAAAATTATCTCCCTTGCACTGAACAGTATTTCAACCAATGAAATAAATGTAAATGTTCACATCATGTATTTTCTATCAATTGCAAAGAAGAGGAAGTGCACAACCCTGAGACTGTAAATTATTTCAACTCTTTATACTGTCTTTCAAAGAAGACGGTAATGAATAAAGTAAAATACATTTTATCTTTATTTCCACAGGAGAGCAAGCACGAGGATTTTTCCTTCAGTCTGGACTACCAACAGCTGTTTTAGGCCAAATATGGTAGGAGCAAGAACCAGCCAAATGACTTAACAACAAGACAATTTGGTTTCATGTTATTCAGATAAACATACTTGTATAATGATTATATCTTTTTTAAGAGGCTATTATACATGCTAATTTAAAGAATGCTTTGGTTTTTCAATTAAGGGAAATAAGGCTTAAATAGTGAATGTTTTTATCAGATAAGTTAATTTTTAACAGGCAACTAGCAGATATGAACAACGATGGGAAAATGGATAAAAAGGAGTTCTCAATAGCAATGCATTTGATAAAAAAGAAGTTACAAGGATATGAGCTTCCCAAAACACTTCCCCTATCCCTGAAGGCAGACCCCTCACCTGCCATGGGATCGTTTGGGACTTTGTCAACAGCAGGGCCTGCAGCGATGAGCATGGGTAGGCTTTAATTCTTTACTTGTATGTATCATGTCATGTGGTTGACATTGGAAGGCAATATCGCATCATTGGCATTGTTAGGCTATGTCACACATGATAACAAATTTGTAATCTGTGTTACATGATAAACTTTGATTGACTATGTCCCGGTAATATGTTTGACATTGTTATGCTATGTCACATTATCTGAATGAAAGAATGAATATAAATTTCTAGGCTAAATCCCATAATTGATTTTATTTGGCTATGTCATGTGATTGACTTTTGTAGGCTATGTCACATGATATACTGTACACTAGTAGGCTATGTCATCTGATTAATATAGCAAGGCTATTTTGTAATTATTATCTTTATAGCTTATAACATCTGAAAAATTATAAGTGAACCATTCCCTCTTTTATTAGGAATGCCAGTGATGGGGATGGCTGCAACAGCTGTAGCCCCTAGCAGCATGGGGATGCCAATCATGACCAATGGTGTTCCCATGATGGGACAACAAGGAATGATGGGTAAGAATGTACACTAATAAATTCATTGTGCCAAATAATCATTGAGTATAAGATACACAATGACCAGTACTGATGTACTATCAGATCAATTTATTTAGCATGTTATGTCAAAATGTTCATGAAAAGACTTATTGAATAGTTTCTGTACTCGGTAGCACCACAATGATTTATCTCTAGATTATGTTCTTGTTCTGCTTAGGCATGCCGGTGGCAAGCATGGGAATGCCTGGTTCTATGATGGTCAACAAACCAAGGACTGGTTCCTTTGGTCTGCCAGCACCAGGATCCGCCCCCGCACCCCAACCTGCAGGGTTTGTGTTGTTACCTTTGTATTAACCATGCTTTTGTCAGTAGTACTTTGATTTCTTCAGAAAATGTGTAAATCTCAATAATCAATACAGCTGGAAACATACACGTAAATGTGATTAGTGTAAAAAAGAAATCATTAATTATTTCCTTTATGTTGTAGAAGCATGGCAATGCCACATGCCAGCAAACTGAAGTATACACAGGTGTTTAATTCCAATGACAGACATAAAAGAGGCCATCTTACAGGTTAGGGTCAAATATTACACCAAAAGATTATCATAATCAGTTATATTCTTGCGGAATTTATGCATTCTAAAATCATAAATGACAAAATGTGTGCTACTTGAATTCAGATATTCCATTCAAAGTAAGCAAATTGTTGACATTCTTCAATGTTTCTTTAATATTAACCTAGATGCTGTTGTCTTTTACTGTTATTCTTACCTCTTAACTTTTTCAGGAGTAGAGGCAAGGTCACTGCTGGTTCAGTCGGGCTTACCACAGCCAGTGTTAGCTCAGATCTGGTAAGAGTTAATGTAACTTGTTTAGAACATTGAGTATTGTAGCAAGTTAAATTAAATATTAGATTTCATGACAAAATTGCCAAGATGCTACTTGGGAATACATGACATTGGGAATATTTGGTATTCCAGTGTGACAATTAAGTGTAATCTTGTATCCTTGTCTGATAACTTTGGTTTGTATTTCAAATCAAAATATTGTGTTATATATTCACAATTGCACATGTTGTTTTAAAAAATGTGAAGCAGAAAGGTTCAAAGCATTATTCTTAGAATCTGCTTGCTTTCCAGGGCTCTAGCTGATAACTATATTAGATATTAATCCTAGAATCTGCTTTTTTTGCAGGGCTCTTGCTGATTATGATAAGGACGGGAAGCTGACCTGTGATGAGTTCTGTGTGGCCATGCACCTGGCCGATGTTGCACGCATGGGGACCCCCCTTCCTGCCGTCTTACCCCCCGAGCTTATCCCCAGTAAATCACGGTCAGGGAGCTTCAGTTCCCCTGTCCCACCTACTTCTCACGGTAGGGAGTTTATGTGTATATTGTTTTAATATTTTGATAGCCACAATGACATACAGCTTTGAAAAATTTTGTTTTATTCTAAAAATATACATGCACTGAGCATTGTTGTTTTAACTTTGATATCCACATATAGCATACAGCACTGAATACCTTTGTCCCATTCTGAAAATATATAAGTATTCATTCACTCGTAAGAATTTTCTAAAAAATTCAAGTTTATTTACATTTTAGATTTAGAATTGTATACATATTATGGTAAGTTTTGATATGCCTTGAACTACTGTCAAGGCCTGAAAAATTTATTTAAAACTGTGCATTTCCTTCAAATTTACATAATTATGCATTCTCCCTACACATATAGTTTTACAATTTTTATTATGTATGAACAAGTTTATGCATCATTCATAATTATAGATTATTTGTGAAAACTGTTTCAAACAGTGTTGATTGGTACTATACATGCACATATATGTTGATAATATTTTTGCGAGCTTGTCAACAGCAGTTGTCTTTCACCTTTATATTAATGTGTTATAAGAGAGAGCAGCATTCCTAGTGCAAAAGATTAGCTTATTTTCCCAATGCTAGCTTCTGAAGTTCCCCCCAAAAGATGGAAAGAAAACAGATATCTTAACTTTCTTGTACTGTAGAGTTTCATAAATGCTAATTCACACTTACATGTATCTATTATGGAAGTAAGAATACAAAAGTTTACCATCAAGATCAATATTATATTCAATATCACGCAGCAGTTTTTAGCCTCCCTGTGCAGAATAAAATTGATATACATGTATTTGAAGACTATTGGAGTTACATGTATATTTAAAAGATACAACACAATTTCATATATGTGTACATGTCTAAACAATATCTGGACTGTATATATGTATATGTTAATAAAAATGTATGCCTTGATATAATAGTGTACACTGTACAGTTATATGCATTTAAAGTATATACATATTTTAAAATACAATTGTGCTGTATATATGGCATATGAATACACATGCATTATTCATATGAGGGAAAAATCTGATAAACCAGAGATTAATACTGTAGATTCCTTATTATTCACAAAGAATTAATTTTTTGATAGATACATTTATAATATATTAATGCTACAAAATGGAATCAAGTGACTCATGATTTTAATGAAGTTCTTGTAGTTTGATGCCTATTTGGTATTTCAAAATACATGTAATAAGTAGTCACATAAAATATGGAATCCACAGTATTTATTTTGATTTGTATTAAAGTTAATGCATTTGGAACTAGTTGTTTTGGTATTGATTTTAGATTTGAGATTCTTTGCATATTGATGTGATATACATGTATATGTACATTTGAATATAAATATACATCGACAAGTTAGTTATTTTTATTTATACATGTATATCCAATTGCATGTCACTATGTTTTGAAATGCAGCTCCTCCTAAGGGTGAAGCCTTTGGTGACCTCCTGGGTAACATGGGGATGCCCCTACCCCAGCCTGTGCCCCCCGTACCTACTGCCACCAATGGGGAGGATCAAGCCCAGCAGGAGGATCATGGCTGTATGTGTAACTTTTGCTCTACTTTATTTTATGCATACCTTTTTCCTTTTTCATTCTTTGTCTCTCTTTGAAAAAAATGTTATGGACATAAAATTTTGGAAATCAACGAGAGCTTTCATCAATTACATGTGGAAATGAATGAAAAGAACCTCTTCCTTGAGTTTATATTTCTTTTTGCTTCTTTTCCTTTTTTAAAAATTGCTTAAATTAAAAAAAACAACCATCAAAACACATGTACAACATAGTTACTGGTAGTATCCTTTTAAGTGCATGAATTTCTTGTTATGCACATTAATATTCATTGGTTTCTGATGCGGTATATTACAGTTACATTTGAAGACCGTCGGAAAGAGAACTTTGACAAAGGGCAAGCCGAGTTGGAGAGGAGACGTCAGATGTTACAGGAACAGATGAAGAGAGAAAATGAGGCCAGGATGGAGAAAGAGAGACAAGAGCAAGAAAAGAGAGAGAAAATTAGGTATGGGATGTGTTGATACTTCATATATGTGTCACATAAAATATCTGTATCAGAATAACAAACCCTCTACAAACTGAGCTGAAGGGTTAAACTTATAGCTCAGTCTGTGGAGTGCAAGTTTTTAAACCAAAGTTTTTGAGTTGGGCCTTGTTGTCATTACCACTTAAGATATTTCATTTTGTATTTTATTTTTGTAAGTTTGTTTTATCAAAGTTCGGTAGATTTAACAGAAAAAAAACACATTATTATGCATTAAATAATTATTGTTGATAGAGAACATGCAGTTAAAATTATGGAAACTATAAAAAGAACTGAAAGTATCTTTTCTCTGCATGATTTTATTATAAAAAGATTAACATGAAATGTGTCAAATTTACAGGCAAGAACAGGAAAGGAGAAGGTTGGCAGAGATGGAGAGACAGATGGAGAAACAAAGACAGATAGAAAGAGAAAGGGAGGAACAAAGACAGAAAATGATGGAACAAAGAGAGGTGATTATACCTTTCATCTGTTAAACTATTGTCATGATAAACCATAATGTTTAGATTTATAAAACCATACAACTATGGTTACTGATTACTGATTTAGAAATGAGTTGAATAATAATATATTATCATCGCCGTGATGAAAAAGATGGAATTTGCAGATGTTAACAATGAACCTGTTTTCAGGTATGAGATTTTCACACCTCGTTATATTTTTAGGCTGCAAGACGAGAATTAGAAAGACAGAGACAAATGGAGTGGGAGAGACAGAGAAAAGAGCAGTTATTATCGGAGAAAGCTCGGGAATACGAACAACTGGGCATCATCAAATCACGCGCCAGTAACCTCAAGTGTGAGCTTGAGTCACAGGTAGGTCAAGCTTACAATGTACACTTATTCTCAAATGTTAATTTACAATTCAGTCTTTGAATATTGAAATATTTTATTTTAAACTTTGTAATTATTTATGAATCAGCTTTATATTACATGTATAATGACCATTTTCTTTTTTATTTCCTTTTCCTTTTTAGTTTATGCACTTATAATTATAATGGTAGTTTGATGAACTCTGATGGTTCCTTGTTACTACATGTATGTGATTCTGACTACATTGGTTGTAATTTTACAGCAATGCAAAAAGACAGAGATTCGGCAAAAAATAGAGCAAGTTAGAAATGGTGTAACTGACTTTACCAACAGCATTGAGGGAATGAGAATCACGAGAGACTCGAAAAACAGTGCAATAGACAGACTACAAAAAGAAATCATAGTAAGTAATAGACCAAGTATGAAACAGTAGACCAACTTCTAACTAATAAAAAACCAGTAGACCAACTACTAACTGGTATCAAACTAGTAGACAAACCAGTAGACCAACTGTTAACTGATACCAAATCATCATTTTCTTCTCAACTCAAATATAATTGCACTTTTATTGCTTAAAATGTGTAATGTGACTGAGTCTGGTAGGTGAGAATTTATATTTGACAATATGGCAGACCTATTGATTAAGAATACACTTCTTGTGTATATCTCTCCAGATTATGGTCCTCTAGAAAATATAACACTTATTAGTTTTGTAACAGACTGTTATTGACTTATAAATGTACATGTATATGTATACATGTATATCTGTATATAGTCTGTAACAAATGTAGTAACTGATAATATATCAGTAGGAAAAACTGACTGACTAATGTTAAGTGGACAAAGTGATGATATCCAAAAAACTGAAATCGTTGACACATGACAGAAATACACTGTAAAAGTACACATCTAAAGATCTTGACTGTGTATTTCAGGAACTTGGTGACAAATTAGTACAACTACAATCAGAGAGAGAGTCCCTCAATTACCGTGTACAGACCTCAATACAGAATAACCCACTATGTAAGTAATGGAACTGATCTTGAAAGTCGAGAATATCGCTCATAAGAAGGAGTACTTCTATGTGTAATATTATGCAGAGGTGATATTACATGTACATGTTTATTTAATTATATATGTTCTGTATCATATTTGTAGCTGATGCACACCGTACAGTATTACATGGAGTGGAGTTAAAAAAGACATCACTTCAAAAACTGAAAAAGGAATTGGAGAATATAGAAAGAGAAACTGAAAGTAAATTACTAGAGATTGACAAAAACAATGCTGAGCTAGAGGTCAGTGAAAAATGTTGACTTACCGGTATTTTTGATTATAAAACTATTAGAATTACTTTTTATATTTATCATATTGCATATTATGGTATGAAGAAAATAATATACATATATATTAATTCAAAGATAATCAGTATAAGCTAATTGTTGATTTGATTAAAGGAAATGAAAAAGAAGTTGACATCAGTTGAAGATAATATGTCCTCTTTGAAGAAACAACAACAGCTGAAGCAGGAGACGATGGCACAACAGAAGAAGAAGCAGGAAGAGGAGCACAAGGCCAAGATACAGCAGGAGAAAGAGAAACAGGAGAAGTTACGGAAAGATCTGGCAGCCCAGAGGCTTAGGTGAGAACAATAAGGATAGGTGTGATAGCACAGGTAGGAACCTAGATGCTCAGGTTAGTCACTTAGTTGAGGTGAGATAACACTGATAGGAACTCAAGTTCAAAGTAAAATGGCTTGGATAGCATCTTGAACTGGATAAAACTAAGAAAAACCTTGGAATTATGCAAGGATTCTAGCTGCTTGAAATTTTAACACACTCTTTGTTTAGGCTTGCCAAATGGTGGGATTCATTTTTGAGCAAATCGGACGTCAACTTCCTGTTAAATGATGACTATATTCACATCAGAGCATATCTTGTTGTGGTTTACTTTAGACTTCTCACTTCAAAATATCAATGATATTCAAAATATCAATGTTCCAGCTACTATAAAGTTTAACTTTGAATAATATTATCCCTGTAAAAATAAGGTCCCACGACAAAAAGGTGAATTTAGTATATGATGATACTGAATATTTGAAATATGAAAGATAGTTTCATGTATTCTATAAGTTAATAAAAAATGAATGCTTTTTCACTGGATCTTCTCATAATTTTAGAGAGCAGGAAGAAGAAAAAGGTATGTAATGCCTAGTAATTTATTAAAATAACATCTAAAGTGTGAATTTTTGTGAAGACATATATTCAAGGTCAACATTTACTTTTACTTTTTCTTGGGCTTGCTAATATTAATTGTCAATCTGCATTGCAGCACGATCCACTCCCACATCAGACGCTTGGGCAGCGTTCAGTAATGACACCCAGGCTTCCTCGGCTTCCAATGATATCTGGTCCGCCGCATTTGCAGATGTTAAAACAGACACCGCTCAAGGTGGTGATATTTGGGGCAGTTCCACATCTAGTCAACAAACCGCAGGTAAATAAGCACGCAAAAGGTGAAAAATAATTGCAATACTATGTACAGACAGTAAGGAGAATGAAAATACATGTACATGTACATGTATGAGGAGTTAAGGGTTATTTCACTCCTTTCTTACTGTACCCACCGTATTTACCAATTAAGATTTTCAATAGGTAAATCTACATGTAGAACAGGACCTTTAAATAATTAAGAAAACTGAAAGTGGGGATCAATAATTTTCCAGCACCAATGAAGGAAAACAATGAGGAGCAAATTAATATAACCCTTTAAACAGTATTTCAAACAACAAGTACATGTATTCTAGAGCAATTTTTTTATTTCCTCTTAAATGTACAGATTTTCATACATGTACAGATGCAAATTAAAATAGATACTGTAAGCTACATGTATCACATTTGATGAATATCTATGAGGTTCACAAACAAATGTTATCACCAATAGTTATAATCACTCACAAATATAAACTGTACTTCTGGTAATTGATGCGTGTGAAAATCAATCATTTTGGATTAATTTTCAACTGACCATTCAAAAATTAAAGTGAAGATTACTTTTGAGTTCATTAACAGTACAATGTATATAAAGAACTTAAATGAATATATATGATTTATTTTTCTAAATCCTGGATTAATTGGTATTCTGTTGTTTTAATTATTATTTTCTAATTAATTGTTATTGTAGTGGCTTCATCTAAGCAGAAAGGTTGTAAATACAAGGCTTTGTATCCATTTGAGGCCAGAAATCCAGACGAGTTAACCCTGAATCCAGAGGACATTGTTTGGGTATGTGGTTGATTTTAGGAGGAGAAGAGTTTGATTCCTCTCATTGTTACGATTGACCATTTTGAAAATATTACATCAGTTAAGCAAACTTTAATGCGAGTGAACAGAGGGATGATAAATTAAAACAAGCCATCATGTGAAGATGATTTCTTGTCTATATAGTTTTGTTGATCTATATGTGTATGATGCATGAAGAATTTTTTTGGTCAGCTTGTAATTTATTTCCTTATTTTTTTTTTTTTTTTTTTTTTTTTTTTGCAGGTTCCTGAGGACCAGACTGGTGCTGAGGATGGATGGATGGGAGGAGAAATAGATGGAAGGAAGGGCTGGTTCCCTAAAGACTATGTAGAAAAACTGCCAGAGGAGCAATCTAGTCAATTCAATGCTTTCGGCAGTGCTTTCAGGTAAGTCTCGAAATGAAGACATTAGCATTAGAGCTCCTTTTAAAATACTGTCAATTTTCCTACTTGGTGACAGTCTTCTTTTAGTTAGCTGCCCACTAAATTCAGACGTCTCTCACTTCGCTGGCATCAAAAGCATGCCGCTATAACACCAATGCAGTACAACTGCACTATAACTCGCTGGGTTGCTTTGCCAGTATCAAAGAAATGCTGCCACCTGAATTACTGTATGTGCACAACATTTAGAGACTGCGGGTTGGAAATAAACATGTTCCTAATAAAATCCTTCTATTGCAATTATTGTAAATTACTTTACAAGGAGGACTGTTTAGGTTTCAATCACATCGTGGCTCGCTGCAAAATTGAAAAACGGTATTAACATGTTTTAACTGTTTGCATATCTGCACCCTACATGTCCTGTATGTGGAATCGTGTGCCATCAAATAAGTTGTTGTGGCGGTGGCATGCTTTTGATTCTGGTGAAGCAACAGCAAGCGGCTGACGTAGACATTGGCTCTCATCAAGTAGGAAAATAGACAATGTTTTGAAACGAGCTTTATCTACATGGTATTGTTCAGAAAAAAAATCAATGTTTACCTGTGTCACATTTAACATGTTTATTAATGGATATAATGCATTGTAATGTTGATGATACAAGTTACCATTCAGATAGGTTGAATCATCAGAAAGCTGTGTAGTATTTTACCATATATTTGTTGTCAAGTGTTTGTTGATGGTAGATTCTTTGTGTTGACAGTTCTGAGCCAGTGGCTTCAGCGTTCCCTGTAAAAGAATCTCTTTACAACACACCGGCTGACTCCCCCACCCCTGGACAGGTAAGACCAGCCCCCATATCAGCCCCATAATGCTCTAAAGATGGGAGGTGTTTAAGATAAATCTATCTATTATTATCATTATTTTTCAGTTGAACATAGATTGTGATTTATTTTGGTTTAATTTATAGACAAGTATAATGTTAGAAAATTATGTTATACAGTCACATATTTTTTATCCATTCTCTCTTAGACTTTTATATAAATCTACTTCTATCTATAACTCCTGTTGATTTGGTTTGACATCTTTTACTTTTGCTCTATTTATAGACAAGTATAATTGATAGAAAACAATGGTGGTTTTTTTATTTGTTGATTTTACCTTTGCTCTCTGCTTACCACTGTTTTCTGACACATTACTAGTACTAACTGTTTGACTGGGATCAGTCCTTGTGATGTAGTGGGCATGTTTTGAGGTCACTAGATAATGCCTTTGCAGGGAGCGACTGCCCCCGAGGGCCTTCAAGCTCAGGCCCTCTATCCATGGAAGGCCAAGAAAGAAAACCATTTGTCCTTTAATAAAGGGGACATAATCCAGGTTAAAGAGCAACAAGAAATGTGGTGGTCCGGGGATCTGAATGGACAGGTACATTGTGTTGTCTGGGGTCTGGGTGGAGGAGAGGGGGTAATGGGTAATAGTGGGTAGGAAAAGTAGATGCTTGAAATGGGGGCTTCTGACAGGTTCAAGTTATGACTGATTTCATTAGATCCATTAATTTAAAAGAAAGATATTGAAATGAAGCTGAATCATTACATAAAGGTTTAAAAAATAGTTGTTAAGTTTGATAATTCTCCATAGTCATTGGAAATACATGTATTAGTGTTTTAATGTTTGTCTATAGTTAATTTGGATGCTCAAAATTCCAATGTTTTCAGATTTAGAGAGTAAACTTTTAAGAAATTTTATATGTGAAACTTGTATGTCACAATTTTAAGTCGCTGACATGCATGGTTCTGCTTATAAAGCACAATCTCTCTTGCAACAGCTGCCAATTAAAAAACCCAAACTTATAAATAATAGATGCATAAATAAGTAAATGACAAAATTTTGAAAATTTCATAATTATATACAATAAAGGGATTCTTGTTATATATATTTTTTTTAATTTCTGTAAATGATTCGACAGTGGGACTGGTTTGTAAGTATCTGTGCATGAATATCTACTTTGGACAAAATATAATGCCTGTGCTTTCAGAACTTCATCAATTCAATTCTGTCTTACCAATCAAACAGAGAAACATGAAGAACAATTGATCAGAGCAACTTAACACTTGTATCATTGAGGCAACACATATTACTTCTTTGTATTAAAATGTATATTCAGTTTGTATCAAATCACAAAGCAGGAACTGTGTATACAAAGCCATGGACAGATTTTTTGGCACTGACACATGTAAACCAAACCTTTGTTATGAAGCATTGTCTGCTGGATGTCTGTATGTGTGTTTTCTTTCTCTGTACAGACTGGTTGGTTCCCAAAGTCATACGTCAAGATGGTCAGCGGACCCGCCTCTAAACAAATGTAAGTGGGGCTATTCAATGACTACAATTTATGAAAAAAAAACCACGCAATTTCAAATCCACATTTGTTGATGTACTTAAATATTCCCCTATTTCTGAACAACTCTCTACCCTAAAATGAAGAAGATTTATGATAATACATTTTCTTCTCACTTTATGGAATGTGGATAAAAGCTATTATACTCAATTAAAACAGGTTTGATACCTCACCTGTTAAATAATGTTGGATGGACTAAAACTTATAGATTAAAGTTGACATGAATTCATAAATATGCATTATTTCTCTTTTATTTCCGACTAACGCCATATTAGTTTTCAATTTCTATTGTTATGCTTATCGCTACACACCCCAATATAAGGCCGAGAGCATTTCACCGCATTCAGGTATTTCATTCACCCAAACATGTTATAATGGAAAAATTTGTAGAAACACGTTTAGATAAAAAAGTATGACAACCACTGCATTTGTGAGGAATATCCAATGAAAGACGAAACAAAACAGACTGAAATCCAGCCACATATATTTAGAAAATCCTCGATCATTGTAGAATGGTTCCCTGTGTTGTACTGTTTATCATTGCACATACACAAACCACACCCTGTAGTAGATCGTGCAGTGACAGCATGGACTCCAGAAAAAGGGAGCGTAGAAACTGATAAAAACGACAACAAGTTGTTACTTCCTTGGATCAACCAGCGCTTATTTGCTGTTGGATGTTGTGCGGCTGGGGTCTACAATATGATGTAGACGTTAAGCTCTCTGCATGAATGTGTTCGATGTGCACACGAAGTCAGCGCTATCTGTGCAAGATAATGCGGATACCTTGGAAATTCTTCCAAAGAATATACCATCTTATTTTTTATTGATTTCTTTTATTTCCCTTTTCAACCATATTACGGTACTACAAAGTGTAGTTCATGCCTTCAGAAGTCCGTGCAACCTGAATGATCAGAAAGCAACCATCGAACGTAACTTTCTCGACCTGTATATATGCCCCAATAGCATGAGGAGTGATCGAAACTAATATGGCGACCAAATACTTTTGTGAATTCATGTCAGCTTTAACATTATCAACTGTTCATTGAATTAAAATCATACATTTGTATGTATGCATATTAGGGAATGTGGATAGCTGCTATATACATGCATAAAACAGTTGTTTTAAAATTTATAATGTTGAAAAGACTTTAATGTTGAGATTAAAACAAGCACCTGTTCATTGAATTATAATCCTACATTTGTATGTATGCATGTTATGGAATGTGGATAGCTGCTATATATATGTATAAAGCAGTTGATTTTATAATGTTGGATGGACTTGAATGTTGTGATTAAAACAAGCATTTGTTGATTGGATAGATCCAGATCTGGAACTCCTGCAGGAACAAGTTTAGCCCCTGCAGTCACCATGGAGACCAATGATGCTCCAGCCATCGTGGAACATCCCGCAGAAGAAGGTCAGTGTACAGTGTTTAAGTATTTGGACAATTTGATCAGAAAACTGTTTAAAAAGAAAGTGTTTGTAAATTTTGAAGAGAAATGTGTTAAAGTACATATGAACATTTTGATGGGGGAAAGAACATTTTACACTGTTTAGGTATATAAACTTTTTTATGTTAGTTCTGTATGATTTTTTGGGGAGAAATGGGGATGGGTAAGAAAATAAGATAAGATTTGAAGTGAATTGCTTAGATGTAACCATCAAAGGAAATTAATCTGTAGGAAAAGTGTGGGTTTTTTTAACAGAACCATATGTGGCGATGTATTCTTACACCTCATCAGAACCAGGAGATCTGACCTTCAACCAGGGGCAGTTAATCCAGGTCACAAAGAAAGAAGGCGACTGGTGGACAGGGTCAATAGGTGAAAGGTCAGGGATATTCCCAGCCAACTATGTCAAGGCTGCTGAACAGCAGGTCAGTGGTATAACTATCATTTGTATGAAGAAGTTTGATAGCATCATAAACTTGTTTAAAATTACATCGTTGTTTGAAATGTAATTGTCAGTAACAAGATATTTTAGCATGCATTTTCATCTTTAGTATTGCATTCCTAACCATTGGTGTTCCTTTCTTTAATCTAACTTCATCTTTCACTGTATTGGAAAAAAATGATAAAACCATAACATGTCTCATTTGCTCATTGTACATTTAACGTTCAAAAACATGCATTCAACTAAGTGCTTGCTACTACATATAGTTCTGAATTTTATTGATTAACAGTGATAAGCATGTTGCATGTTGTAGGCAGTTGAACCAGACTCACAACAAACTCTAGACTCTGTTATCACTGAGCAAGGTTTTGTCCCTGTAGAGGACTTAATGTCATCAGATTCTTGGTCAGAGCCAAGTCTGCTGCAGTCAACACAGACTTTCACCCCACCCCCAGCAGACACTGCACCCCCTCCCTTCCCCTCCCCTAGCACTCTAGACCCCTCGCTTCAAAATCTTCAGCCCCCTGTTCTCCCTCCTGATAAACCAAAACCGGTTGAGAAGTCAGTAACATTTGAAGATCCTTTTAGTGGAGAAATTTTCTCCCCCGGTGACAGCATGGATACAGAGGTAAAAGACACATTTGGCTCAGAAGACGCCTTTAACTCACCCTTTGGAGATGATCCATTTTCATCGGATGCTTTTTCTGGTGATCCTTTCACTTCAGAGACTCCTTTCTCAAATGATACACCTTTTTCAGAAAAAGAAGATCCTTTTGATTCAGTAGATTTCCCATCTTCAGACAGTTTTGGAGATCCATTCCATAAGTTTAATGTTGGAGTTAGCACACAAACTAGTGTTGATCCTAATACAGATAGCAGCAATGAGGTGGTGTTTGATTTAATGGTTGGGACTGAAAGTGAGGCCAACATTAGCAATGATCTAGCATGTTTAGACACCAGTGTTGATGTTACAAGCAAAGTAGAGTTAAGGAAATCTGATACAGCCCAGTCAGAGTTGAGAGAAGCAAGTTCCTCCATAGAACTTAGCCAGTATTTTCCAGACTTAGAGAATAATACTCAAGGAAGTGAAGCTAGTAAAGATGGAATGGGAGATGATTTATTTGGGATTGATTTCGGAAATTCAAGTGTTGAAGAATCCATGAAAAATTACCCTGAACCAGATAGTGCAGAAAATGCTAACCAAGAGGCTGAGGACAAGTTACAGGACAATTTCTCGTTCTTACAAACTCTGTCAACATCTGTTGTAGCTGCCACCCAAGGCGCCAGTTCACTGGACTTGGGTAAAGAGCTAGATGGGGCTCAAGGCCTTGAAAATGATATCTTAGAAGAAAACAAATTAGAAGATAACTTTGCTTTCATTCAAAATCTTTCAGAAAGGTCTACTAAACCAAAACTAGAAGAAATCAAGCAGCATTCTGCCGGCTCCTCTGTTGGGGATTACGATGACTGTTCCTTCATGAAGACATCTATAGATGAGCCGGAGAACCAGGCTGATAATGAGTATGATGATTTAGGCGACTTCCAGAGATCTTGCGATCCATCGCCCCAGTCTATAAAGGAAACAGATATTGGGGATCAGGGTGAATATGATAATTTAGATGACATTATAAGATCTTGCAAACCATCGCCTCAACCAGAGAAGGAAGCTGTTACTGACGATCAGGGAGATTATGATAACTTAGATGATATCATAAGATCCCGCAATCAGTCACCTCAATCTGAAAAGGATTTTAAGACTGAATCACAGGCCACTTATGATGATTTAGATGGATATATCCGGAACTCCGAAACACCAGAAGAGGTGATATTAGAAGGTCCAGATCAATATGATGATTTTGATTTTGTCAAACCGGTGAAAGCAGTTGAGAAGATCAAGAACACAGATTTTGAATCAGATGTAATTAGAGATGAAAGCTATGATGATATCTTGAATTTTCCTTCGGAATCAAGAGCTGTGGAGAAATTGGAGGGAAATATAGCCAGAGAGGATGAATACAATGATTGTTCTTTTCTAGAATCGGATGAAACTGGTACAAAAGAGGATGGAGAAATTATTCAAGATAATTCCTATGTAGACATTATTGAATACGATAAAATTGAAAAACCTGCTGGTAAAAATAAGAAAGAAAAACCAGCTAGTAAAAAGAAGAAAGAGAAACCTGCTAGTAAAGATAAGAAAGAAAAATCTACTAGCAAAAATGAGAAAGAAAAATCTGTAAGTAAAAATAAGAAAGAAAAATCTGATAGTAAGGATCAAAAAGAAAAACCAGCTAGTAAAAATCCAAAAGAAAAGGAAAAAGGTTTCAAAAGTTTCAGTTTCCTTCCGGGTTTTTCCAAAAAACCACGCACAAATTCCCAACCCACAAATCCCCCGCCCACAATTCCCCAACCCACAATTCCTTCATCCACAAATCCCCCACCCGCAAATTCCCCACCCCAAATTCCTCCACCTGTGTTGCCTGTACAGTCCTCTGGGTCGTTTGATGATGATGATGATACTTATGAACCAATAGAAAAATTCCGTTCTCTGATAACGGGGTCTAGTAATGTATCAGGAGAGGTATATCACTAATATTTTTATCAACAGCTACTCTCCCCAGCACGTGCAATTACAGACATGTAGTAATACAACTGTCAATAAATCTACTTGTGCACACTGTACATAAATCAATCATTCTCAAACTGTCCAATATTTCAAATTTTTTGGACATGGCACACTCCGGTACCTCCACAACACAAATTAAAGTATCATAATTTTTTATTTTATTGTTGAACATCGTAAAATTGTTAATGAGATACATGTAACTATATGATTTGGATTACAGTAATGAATATGTGTCTAAATACTAGAACTCATTTTAATTTACTTACAGGCCACACCTAGTCCAACCCCTGCCACACAGGTAGCTGCCCCACAACCCCAGCCAGTCGCTACCCCTCATCCCCAACCAGTCGCTGTCCCTCAACCCCAGCCAGCGGCCAATCAACCAGTATCAACCCAGCAGAAGGCTGGAACCAGCTCTACTCTAAAAAAACCAGGTACTGAAGCCATCTAAGGGGTTGCGTACATGTGCACTGTACTAGTACATGTATCGACACTTTTCAATTAATATCGGAGCTGTCAGCATGTGTCGATTTTGATACAAGGTGGAATTGATTTTTTTCATAAAGCTTAAATTCCAGTCCTATTTACCAGTAAATGATACATAGGTTGATATTACTGTCCAGCTTTTGAAGCAACATAGATGGAAGTAAAAATTTAAGAGTTTTTAACAGCACTATTTATATGTATATGGTATTCAACTCTTTTACTGATATATACTCAATCTCTGAAACTCACATTCCTCACCTACATATAATATTTTTGGTATTTTCTTTGTAGAAATAGCCTCTGTTATTGCGGCATACACGGCTACGGGGGCGGAGCAACTGTCACTCAGCCCTGGTCAGCTGATTCAAGTCCGGAAGAAAAGCCCCAGTGGGTGGTGGGAGGGGGAACTCCAGGTATGTCAGAAATAAACTGTAGAAACACTCTTACATGCTTTGTAAAGAGTGTTTGGTGTCAAAAAATCACATAGGTTTTAGAATGGACTAAAAAATGAATTGCATGAGAATCAGTGTAGACTAGTTTTTTCTGTGAGAAAATTGAATTATATATTGTATGCATTGAGGCATTTTTATGCAAAAATTGTGATTTTTTATAGATTATTTCGAATTATCAAGTTTTGCCATGCTTTCTAATGTACTTTTCTTGTATTATAGGCCCGTGGTCAGAAGAAGAAGATAGGATGGTTCCCAGCTAATTACGTGAAGATTCTTGGAGGGGGATCTAGTGCTAGGTCCACTCCTGACAGTTCCTCTCAGAACAACTCCCCTGCAAGCACAGTAAGACTGCCTTCTGGACTTATAATCAAAATAAAATCCACTTGTATATGTGTATTTCCTGCTCTGTGTTTTTTCTGTATGAAGTAAGTTCATGTCTTCCAATCTCCAGTTACATCGGACTGCCACACCAACCATTCCAGCTCCCCAGCCACAGAAATCTGCCATTGTAGAGAGTAAATATGGTAAGGGAATTCTTTCTATTTGATTCTTGTTCTCTGGTTAAACTATTGGTATTATTGAGGTTCAAAGTGGATAAAAATTTAAAAGTACCAGTATCAGAATGGAAAGTGTAAATCTACATAAATAAGTTGCTCATTAAGTGGAAATTCAATCTTCTTTTTTCTATAAAGTTTTTAACATAGTCATGAATTAAGTGTAGCTGGACTGAAGATTTTAGAAGTACTGGTATACTTGTTTTGATCATACATTAGCTTTTACTGAAATAAGCTTGCAAATAAGCAGCGCAAAAGATGGTAAAATTCTAAATTAAGTGCATTAAATTTTACAGACCTCTGTCATAAATGAATAAATTAGTACTTTTAGTATTGGGAGAGGCTGAAATTACATTTTTAGTTTTTCGTTGTATTTTGTTCATTTCAGAGCATGTTGTCATGATTTATTGTATACATGTTGTTATGCCTGTTTTTGATAGAGACCCATTGTTATGTACTTTCAGTGGATCAGGTGATTGCTCTGTATCCATATGCGGCTCAGAACGAGGACGAGTTGACATTCCACAAGGACTCGGTGATCAACGTCATGAGTAAAGATGACGCAGACTGGTGGCAAGGGGAGGTGAACGGAACAGTCGGAATGTTCCCCTCCAACTATGTGGGGGCTCTTACATCTCCTCCCCAGGAAAATACATGTAAGTAACCTACAAGATGTACATGTATATTTGACACATTGTTGACATTACCCTAATAGGTGTTAGGAGGTTAGTTATGTTGGCTGCAGAAAACATAGCATCAAGTATTTCAAGAATTGCATATAGAAACAGGAAAATTTTCATCCATGTAGTTCTCTCTGGACAAATTTAAAATATGAAAGGATGATAAAAGTGATAAAACAAACTGTGGATATAATGTGAGATTGTTTCTTTAAATCTCCTTTATACACAATATACTCTACATGTGTACATGATGACATTGTGTGGTCTCAGAAAATATCTTAAACGTTATTTCATGATACCATAAAGTCTCAACATTCTCATGTTAGAAATTAGAACCTTAACGTACATGTACCTGTAGATTTTTTCCTAGCTTTGTGTCTAACAAAATCTGTGATCCTCCTATTGTTTTCTTGTTGATTGCAGGAGGAGTGACAATGGCCTGATAACGGGGAGCAGTACAGTTTGTCTGACCCCCACTTTGACCTCACCCCTGCCACACCCTTTATTCCATCTCCCACAGAGCATTAAATGCCACACCCACACAAAATATGCCTATTTCGTATATATATCTTGCACCAAAAAATGCTATATACTTTTTTGAATTATACAATCTAATTTTCATGCATTGAATACAATAAGCTAAAATTTGATATAATGTAGTTGCATTGTTAAAATTATTGCATGATTCATAATGACTTCTGGCCAACTTATGCTCTATCAGTTAATCCATAATTAGATTCGTAAAGAGGCGGGGTCAGACAGACTAACTGGCCACACCCCCTTGTCATGTGTCACTTTTTCTGCAAGGGGGGTGACTCTAGCATAGGCTGTTTTGTTTGGGGTGTGTGCATTATCACTCAAAAATGTGGAGAGGCTAGGCCTTAGAACAAGTGTTCCTAGATATTTATAATGTTTGTAAAATATTTCATCAGTGTTGTGAATAAATGGCTATATTCTTGAGTTGGTGCAATTTTTTTTTTTTCGCTTATAAATGTGATAGTCACAATTTCACAAGATAATAATGTTGGAAGAATTCTGTGTATTGAGCAGTAATTTTATGATAAAAGAACGACTTGCATGCTACTTCAAAGAATTTATAACATATATTGCTTTTAACCTTTATGAATCAAACTCGGAGCTGAGATACAATGATTTATGAGATAAGCATTGTTTATGTGTAGTTTTTTTCTGTCATTTTTACATCAATATTCATGGTTTTAAAATATTTTAAATTGTACTTGTATGTATAGATTTGTTCTGTTTTTATTTGTTGAATACAATTTTATCAAACCAACACATCTTTTACACATCAGAACAATATAAAGCCATGAATGTGTATTTTTCATGATTATTACATAGCCATAAGTGTTGTATTTATTGTTGACATTTTTAGCCTCTCTGTTACTGTTAAGTTTGAATTCCATTAAGATACTCAGTTGTTTTGCCAAATAGTTTATCTTCCTGCACAGATAGGGTAAGAAAGGTGTGTAGTTATTAAATGGCCATTGTGATTATCATGGGGGAACTGCTGATTGTAACCAATCTCAACCCAGATTTATCCTTCTTAACTCAACGTTTAACAGTACAACAACTTTGGTTATCTCCAATAGAAAAATTTCAAATGCAAGATTGTCATAGTGATTTGAAATTTCTTTTGACTGTTTCTTATATTTAACTGGGGCTTCATTTCAAATCCTCTTGCATATGGATTTTGAGATTTTAGAGAGTTGACTTTATTTGTAATATGATCCGATGTTCTTTAGCGATGGCAGTTTATATTTAACATGTAAAAATATTTAATTGTCTTCATTTTTAGACTAAGTCTGTGTATTTTAATGTGTTTACTGTTAAAACTGTGTAATTGAGGTATTGACAGCTATACTGGGTTGCGATTGGTTTATTGTACTTGACTCAGATTGTCGAATCAGACAGTGATTTTTTATTTTTATGTTTTTTTTTTCTTTCAGCTGGTCTAGTTTTAGATTGGTAAAAATAGGGATAAAAAGAATATATTGCATCCTAATCGGTACAAATATCTTAAAATATTAAGCAGAAAATGTATCTTGAAGGTTTGTACACAGTATAGAAACATATAATGAGAATCATAAGGAATGTAAAAAAGCCATAAAAGAAAAACCAAGAAAAACCATCAGACATTTATATTAGGTATTATTATATTAGGTATTATTATATTAGGTATTATTATATTAGGTATTATTGATGGGCATTTTATAGATGTGTTACTGGAGTAGTCACACTTTTATACATGTACCAGAAACATGCTGTTGATATGGTATATTGTTTTTTTATGCAAAAAAAGCTTTAGCAAACAACGATTAAAGCAATGGGTTAATTAACATACTCATGTTAAATGTCTCTCAGCAGATATTTACAGATATTTCTGTAGTGGAGGTTGATACTCGAATTGTATTATGTCTGGTGATCAATATGGACTTATTCTCATAAAATGCCATAGCCAGTGTGGTTCGGAGAATTGTTGGAAGGTACATCTGTGAGATGAAATTAGATATAACTAAATAATAAGATCAACGGACATTGATATTCTCTCTTGAAAAATTAAAAAAACTAGCAGAAAACTTTTCCACTTGTATTACCGGTATTAGCTGTCAGAGTAAATAAATGGCTCTATGTTTCCATTAAAGTATTTTAAGATTCATTTATATAATGATATGAAAAACATGTCTGAAAAAAAGATACATCTCAAACACACATGCACCTGATGTCTCATGAGAAAAATATATAATGTCAGGTGCCTGTGCTCAAACATTCTGGAAGTCCAATCCATTTATTTGGTTGGGAAACTGCTGTAGCATATACATGTAATAGATAATAATTATGATCAATATACCGTATATCATATTGATATGTTAAAAGTATTTGTGTTAACTTGTATTGGATAAGTTTTACAGGCACCGTTTACGTTTAGTACTTAAGTTATAAACTATCAGTATATATATATATATGTACATGTTCAGGATTACAGTTTTAGAATGTGATTAGCAGTAGTGATAAATGTGCAAATTTTACATAGGTATTATAAGTATGTGCTTTTGAACTTTATTATCATTAGATTTGATGCTGACCAGTGTACCCACCAGTCTGAGAGTAGATGATGTTAAATAATTGTATAATGATAGAATGTTGTTTGTATGTGCAATATAAATATTCAAGCATAAACTATGATAGATAAAAAAATTTAATATTTTGATATAATTATAGCCCCTTGTTAAAACAATATATTGGTGAATAGTTTATTATTGATTTCAATCTTTAAATAAACGATGTTCTTTTGCAAACACATGGATATGCAAACAAGTGAATTACTTGAATAGAAAAAATATTAATATCTTTTATTTGAAAAAAGTAATAATCATTACATAAGCAATATTTATAGCTTAGAATTTATGAAGTAATGCAAAAATATAGTTGTACCATAATATTTCTTTTTTATTTCTCTGATTATAACAGTTTTGATTGTTATGATTTTGTTATTCTACAGAGAATACTTCAAAGAATTATGCAAATTATTGACGAGGACATCTTTGGTTGGTTGGGTTTTTTTTTTTTAATTTGCAAGTACATGTACCATTGGATGCTGTAATATTTTTAAAATATAAAATAAGACATGTACCATGCCTTTATGGTGATAAATTGGCATACTGTCAGGTTGTCATGGTGATGATAAATGTATGATGCACACTCCCTTGTAGCTGATGATATACATCTATATGTGTTCTTTAGTAACAATAAATTCATTGATGCAGTATTTCAAGCTTTGTTTCTTATTGAGGCTCATTACATAATGCATATTATATATTGCTTGGACTGTTCTGACAAAAGATGCACTGAAATGTTAAGCTGATAAAATTTTTGAAAATGAGGAAGGGTTTTTTTTCCAGAACTTTCTTTGTTCTTTTCTATTCTATCTTTTTTTTTAATTTACATTTCAACTTATTTTGCACTTATACCATGCAGGTTAAAAATGTTTCATATTTGCTTATACAGGGAAGAATTTAAAGTGGATTTTGAGCTTCAGGACAAATTACATTGAATATGCTACTATTGACAAGAGTACACATTAATTGCATGTCCTTGCATTTAAAAATGGGTTGCACCTCCCACAAATAGGGCTATTGATTTAAGTTGATATTTTTTCCTTTGACTATCACTGGGTTTTGAATAAAACAAAACAAATACCCTTTTGTACATTTACTATTATGAAAGGTCTAACAGAGAGAGAGAGAGCTAGAGGGGAGAGAGAGAGGGGGGAGAGCAGTAGTAGTGTGGTACATATTAATGGTTCAGACTTTGTGAAGTACATGTACTCTGTAATTTATTACATGTACATAAGTATTAAAAGTGAATCTGCACTTTATCATGTACACAGAAATTCCAGAGATCGCAAATTATAGCCTTTGGAATGGGATCAACACCCCCCAAAAAAAATTTCATGAATTTAGACTCTTGTTCTAATTATAAAATAAAGTTTCACAATGAATGTGGCATGTCATGAAATATTTTGAATATTAGGGTGTGTGCATGGTCCTTGTTTAAAAAAAATTTATAATAATGTTAGAACAAAATTAAATCTTATGGTATTTTATTGATAAATGATAAAGATCATAGATTATAAATTAATGTTTATATCAATTGTTGTCTTTTTTCAAAACATAATAAATCTGCATGGAAATCAAATTTATGGGGTTTTTAGTATCTAGTTAAACTTGTTAGGAATTTTCTGGTGTGTTACTAAGTGCTTTCGGATGCATGCCTGTAACAAGGAGGCTTAATTGATTCTTTGAAGTGAGACGACTTGTAGTGCACATATTAAATGATTCATGCATGATTATTCCGTTCAGCCGTATTTCTGCTTTTTTGTTAATGATGTAATAGAAATTTCCGCTGTTTGCATGGTCCCGGTATTTGATTATTTTTAAAACTTCATGTACAGATGGAAATACTAAGTGCAATTATAGGTAAGACTCAGAGTAGAAATGAGCTGTTTCAAATTTGTGTACAAATTTTTTGTTTATAAGCTTGTTATAAAGAGAATTTCAAGAAGTTATTCAGTTCTAAATTGAGAATGTAAAGAAGCCATTAGATGGGCATTTATTACTTTAGTACTGGGGAGGTATTATGTGACATTGGCAAATTGAACCTTTTTTACATGTTGACTAGTTCTAGCATTTAGCTCTTGCTTACTGATAATTTTTATTTCAAACTGAATGTTATTTTGGCCCTAATTTCTGACTCTTTTTTCGTCTTTAATAATTGAACAAGGAAACAAAGTGGCTTCAAAACACATGCCCTTGCTTTAATAATTTTACAAAGCTTTTTAATACAGTATTGTTGTGTAGATTATGTCAAATACCAGTAGCAAACAGGATGTTATAGATTCTATAATTAATGTCAGTTACACTTTTCAAGAGTATTTTGATGTAATCTATTTCTGATGTCTTTTTTTAAATTGAAATGTTAACAACTTGCACTATCATAGTAAGATTATTAATGAGGTCAGTTATAATTTCATCCTACTAAAAATATTGTTACCTGGAAATCACCTGTCTACCTAAACGCCTGTCTACCTAAATATTAGTTGTCTACATAGATATAAGTTGTTGACCTAAATATCAGTTGTATAGCTACCTAGATATCAGTTGTCTACCTAAATATCAGTTGTCTACTCAGATATCAGTTGTCTAGCTAAATATTAGATGTTGTCTACCTAAAAATCAGTTGTCTTTCTAAATACTAGTCGCCTGCCTATTAAATATCAGTTGTATATATACTTTAATATTTTAAGGTAGTTTTCCTCAATATATTAGTTGTCATGTCATGTTCCTATCCAGTAAACATAGAGTATGGTGTATTTCAGGGTCCAGTGACCCGGCAGTGCTTGCCCAGACCTCGTCCGTGGAGAGTAAGCGACAGAACTACATTCATGAGCTCATCAACACGGAGGAGACATACATGGCAGACATGTCTATAGTACTAGATGTAAGTACCCTTACAAAATAATTTTTTTGTAACATTTCCCCCCCCCCCCCCCCCCCCCCCCTCCCCACACCTAAAAAAAATAAATACCCATCCACATTTTAAACAAGAAATTTGATAATGCCCTTTGCTTAAAATTCATGTACCATCTGTTTTCAGATCAAAACAGTGACCATAGAAAAAAGTATAGGCCAAACTCAAAGTCAAGTTAAAGAAAATCTAGCTCTTTGAAATTCTTTAATGTTTTCTCTCTCCTTTGCCTTATCAGCTCAACCAAAAAGCCCCGATGTGTAGTGGCCATAAGCCAATTTTTTTTAAGTTAAAGGTCAAGGTCAGATCACTGCCTTTACAATTTCCTTTCATCTGATTTTGTCCTTTACCCTCCGTAGGACCCTTCGAGGTGGTCACTACATGTATTTCAATGATATCTACTTAGTCCAAAAATTGAAATAAAAAGAAAACTGGAGCTTGATTTTTTTTTCTTAAATTGTAGGCATTTTACGAACCAATGGCCAGTTCAAAGGTCATGACCCAGGAGGAGCTTGACACAATCTTTGTGAACTGGAAGGAGCTAATTCTGTGCAATACAAAACTTCTGAAGTAAGCCTTAATTCTCTTTGGGTTTTTTACCATTATTAGATTTATTGATATGTAATATGTAATTTTTAAAAAGAAATTTTGTTTCTTGTAAAGTATAATACCAGTATATTAATTTCCATAGGTTTGTGTGACACATAGAGTATACTGACTGACATTGAACGAGAACTTTTCATTTGACATTTTGTATCCTGCTGACTATCATTTTTTTATTCATAGGTCAGTGAGAGTGAGAAAGAAAATGTGTGGCAAGGGCCAGGTTATCCAAATCATTGGTGACGTCCTGTGTGAAAATGTGTGTACATATATCTATAAAATAATCACAAATTAAACTTTAAGTCTTACATGTATCTTGTTTTCAAAACTGTTGAGTTTTGATAGCACGTCAAGATTTACATGTTTTTGAATACCTTACATGTCTTTCCACAGAACATGTACAAGCTACATGACTTTTATTTTTTAGATACCTCACATGACCCCTTACATCAGGTTCTGTAGTTGTCAGTTAAATGCTGCCGCATTGATTCAGAGATACACTGAAAATAGTTCCGAATTCAAAGAAATCCAGAAGGTAAATCCAAAATCATGTGCACTGAACACAGGTTCTAAGCTGTTAATTGTTTGGCCATTGCAAAAATTTGATTCCTCATTTTGAATTGAAATTTTTAAGTACTACTTAATTACCATATTAACTTTTTGATCATTATGTCAACTTTTTTATCACCTGTCATATTACGAGGACCAAATGTTGATTAGAATCTGTATCTTTCATTGATATTTTGCTTCTTTTGACAGAAATGTGTTCAAAATCCCAAAACCAAGGGTATGCCTCTCAGTAGCTTCTTGCTGAAACCCATGCAGAGGATCACCAAGTACCCACTGATGATTCAGAAAGTAGGTCAATAAAGCCTCCATTTAAAGATGAATCTCTCTCTTACAGCTAACAGATATCAGTGGCACATGAAATCTACTTTACTTCATATACCACGGTTGAGGTTACTGTATGGAACGCCGGGACTGTCTTATATGAGGATTAAACATTATACGCAGTGTTCTCCTCATTTTATTTGGTATTATCTTTATTATATAAAGTCTTTTTTACATTATATCATGTGCATTTTCCATTATATACAGTACTTCTTTCATTATATTATGTACACTTCTCATTATATGAGGTGCTCTTAACATTATATGAGGTGCTTCTAACATTATATGCGGTCGTTCTAACATTATATGCGGTGAACACAACATTATATTTACATTCAGTGTACATTTCCCCTTATGTTTGCATTGGAAATCTGCGACGTTCAATTTCCTATGAATACACTTTGCTATTAATTCATGCGCATTGAGCACAAATATAAACATCACCACGTGTTTTGATTATATATATTTTTGTAAGATTAAATGAAACGTTCAACCTTACATAACCAATTTGATATGTACTTATGAAAAATAATCATTAAATTATATCTACTCCTTAATAAAAAAAGATTTCTATACAAAGTTTCTGGCACTATATTTTTAGTCGCGGAAGCGAACTAAATAACATGTTAGTATGGCTGTTCCATGTATGTTTCATATCCCTGACTGAGAGCGTATATAATGGCTTTACAGCGACAATACATATATATTTCATACAAATAGACATCAGTATGAATATAAATATAAGCATTGAATGCTTATTTTTGGATGTCGTCGGTCCTATGACACACCAATGTGGTGCAGACAAATTGAATACCACGCGTTAACGCGGTATGATAATTTGTCTGCACCGCATTGGTGTGTCATAGGA
>WFKH01011925.1:88641669-88660058 GCA_016163765.1 Magallana hongkongensis
AATTTGTCTGCACCACATTGGTGTGTCATAGGACCGACGACATCCAAAAATAAGCATTCAATGCTTAAATATTATGTACTTCTCACATTACTTACAGTATATTCATCATTATATGTAGTGTTTCTGTTATCATGAAGATGATGAGCGTTAAATATTTTGCCCGGTCCTGTTAGCATTCCGTGCGGTAGATTTTGCATTTCGTTGTGATGTAGACACAGTATTATATGCTGTGCTTTCTTCTTGATGATGATGATCTTTCAGCTCATTTGGGAACACGTGCTATGAAAAAATGGATGATATTTTACGGGACCTTAAAATGGCTCAATTTATAGATGGATGTACCCATTGTCGGGCAATGCTATTTGTCCAGCCCTGCTTAAAAATTCTTAAAATACTTGACGAGGATTAAAGTATATCTTTCCAATTTATAAGGCTTGAAAATAGATCTGCACATTGTCTATTTAAGTTTTTCACCTGATAAGTGTAAAGAAATCACAATTCATAATTTAAAGTTAAGTTTTCTATCCATATTTCTAGTACCTTGCCAAACTTTTAAATTATTCTCTTAGAAATACTGGTACCCATATAGCTTTAAAGGAATTCTTATTTCTTGGTTTTTGAAAAGGGGTGGGGGTGGAAATAAATATTCGATCTGTTCCTGAATAATTAATACAATATTCACTGTTGTGCCTTCCCATGAAATACATGTTCACTTGCCAAAGGTACACGATTGTTAGTTAGCAGAGAGACATAAATTTAAGTTTTTGAGTTAAAGCTTTTTTTTATGCACCCTAATCGAAGATTCGGGAGTACTAGTAATCTAGTATATAGTTTTTGCCCTGTCCGTCCATCTGTTTGTCCACAAAAATTTAAACCTTGGCCTTAACTTTTGAGTGGGTGGGGCAATGGCTTTCATATTTCACAGGTGTATTCCTTGTGACAAGACCTTTCTTAGGGTACCCCCAAATTAATAAATACCGTTTGCTTAAAATTAGTAATTTAGATTATATTTATCCCAAATAGTAAACTTTAAATCTGCATTAAATGAAGATGAATGATCAGTTTCTGAAATTTTAAGACACCCCCCTTCCATTCTTCTCTGCAATGCATGCCATTCGAGCTTGAAAAATCATCAGTTATGTCTGCATAATATATAATTGGCATATTGAATTGATAAAGAAATAAGTCCTTCATTTGTGTATACATACGATTAAATGTTGACAAATTATATGTTCTGTTCCTATTATGTTTTTATATTTTGATAATTTATGTTTAGTAAAACTATTTTTCTAAGGATTTTATGTCCACGTGTCCGGTTTGGAGCTCATGCACACATGTACGAGAATTCAGTTTCACATCTCTATATGAATTCAACTTGCATTTAATTCTATTTTTTAAGTGAACCAAAAAAGTGTTTATGTACAACTCTCCTGTGATGAAAATGGAATATGAATGTACATATTTCTGTTTCACACGAGATGCCCCCCTCCCCCCGGCATATTGTATCCTTCTGTTGTTTCAATAAATAAAATGGAAATGATGTTACTTCAATTGTACCAAATTGTAAATTGTCAATATGAAATTTATTCATGTGCCTGAATGATCTACAATCATGGTAGATTTACAGTGAACTCATACCCAAACCGAGTCGTACCTAAACTGACTTTATCAAATGGTCCTTCATACAGAAAACTCTGCCTTTATATTCCAGAGAGATTCCGAAAATAAGCTTCCGAAAGATCACCATTATCAAGAAGAAAGCACAGCAAATAATACTGTGTCTACATCACAACGAAATGCAAAATCTACCGCACGGAATGCTAACAGGACCAGACATAATATTTAACGCTTATCATCTTCATAATGACAGAAATACTACATATAATAATGAATATACTGTATGTAATGTGAGAAGTACATAATATAATGTTGTGTTTACCGCATATAATGTTAGAACGACCGCATATAATGTTAGAAGCACCTCATATAATTTTAAGAGCACCATATAGAATGTTAAGAGCACCTCATATAATGAGAAATGTACATAATATAGTGATATAACTACATCATATAATGAAAGAAGTACTGTATATAATGGAAAATGCACATGATATAATGTAAAAAAGACTTTATATATTGAATATAATACCAAATATAATGAGGAGAACACTGCGTATAATGTTTAATCCTCATATAAGACAGTCCCCGCATTTCATATTACTGGCTATTAAAGTCTGCCATGATTGTAATTTTTTTGTATCAGTAAATGTTGAGGATTTTGGCATCTTATGGAATTATTTCAGATTCTACAATACACCCCAGAAACACACCCTGACCGCCAAAATCTAGAGGATGCCCTCGCTAAGGCTGAGGAACTATGTAGTCAGGTCAATGAGGGGGTCCGAGAGAGGGAAAACTGTGACAAACTGGAGTGGATGCAGAACCATGTACAGTGTGAGGGCCTACAGGAGGTGTGTATCCGTGTAGTCATTGGGAGTTTGTCCACATTCTAAAAATATCAATGTACTGTAAATGAACTTTTATTCACCATGACTTATTTCATGATTAACTGGAGATAAACTGGTTCATGGCAACTAATTTTCACGATCAAGCCTTCTAAAAAATGATAATAATGATAAACAGCTTTCACTAGAAAAAATTAAAGATCCACATCCGTTTTGTTATTTACGCCTGTACGGAAGTGAGCTGTTCTTACATATTATATGGCACTGAACAGTGTAATTCAGGTGTAGCTAGCCATTGGACTTCAGTCATTTTACCTGCGATTTTATACGAGATCAGGAGCAATTGTTTAATGATTTAAATAAAGATATGACTGTTTTAAAAATGTATGTATCAAATATTGTAATGTGTCAATTAAGGATTGTTTGTTGTGAGAAATATTGGTGATGACAAGGCTCTCACAAACCTCACAAAAATTTCTCCTGCGCAAATAAAAGTTGGTTTACAGTAATTCAGTTATAAATATTCAAGAATCATCTATGAGTAAGGATTTATTATCTTTACCCTTGATTGCTACTTACAAAATTTAATGTAACCTAGAGGAACAAAATGGATGTGATTATTATGCCCCTGAGATAGAAGATCGGGGACATTTTTTTATATTTTATATTTTTATATTCATGTTTGGATCAAAAATAAAATTTTGACTACTGGTTTGTCTTTGTTTCCAGAGGTTGATATTTAACTCAGTGACCAATTGTCTTGGCCCCAGAAAAATAATCTACCATGGCACGTTGTACAAGGTAACAGCAAACCAGGTTCAGTTTTATGAAACACATACTAAATGCTAACAAACATCTATAAACTCTTTATAACGGTTTTAATTTTAATGAAAAGATTTATTTTAAAACTATTGACCTTCATTTATTCTAAGAAACTGAATTAGACACTTTTTAAATGCTGACATTTTGGGTTCATTTCAGGCCAAAGGTCACAAAGACTTGGTGGGCTTCCTGTTCAATGACTTCTTACTTCTGGCCACTCCCCTCAGTAGTGCTACCTCAAACTCCCTGTTTGATGCCAAAACTAAGGCTCAGTACAGGATGTATAAAAGTGTAAGTCTAAGTTTATAGATTAATTGTGTTTAAAAACGTAAATCTAAGTGTACATAAAATTAGAATTAGAATAAGAATAATTTAATATGATTATTT
Organism: Magallana hongkongensis; assembly: GCA_016163765.1. Lineage (NCBI taxonomy): Eukaryota > Metazoa > Mollusca > Bivalvia > Ostreida > Ostreidae > Magallana > Magallana hongkongensis. Next base: position 88,645,344 of record WFKH01011925.1, read on the forward strand.
TAAAACAAAACAATACAATGTGTATCTACATATATTATGAATTTAGTTACCGGTATATTTAAAACATTTTACGTGCCATTATACAATTATTGCTGTTTTTGAGGTCAATACTATGATTTAGCTACCCTCGAAGTACAATATGTTGTACTTCGAGGGTAGCTAAATTATTGTATTGATTGAAAATGGTAGCAATAATTTATTCATTATATGATTCAGCGATGAATTGATAGATGTACAGTCACGTATCAAATTGAGTGTTATCAAGCGGAGAAAACCGCATCACCTTTTAGTTTGAGCCGTAGCCAAACACATTGAGAAACGGGATATTTCATTGGACGACAGGGATAATGATAACCAATCATAGCGTTTTGGAAATTCACGATCTATTTTTAGTCCAATGTAGAAAAAATCAAATGTTATATTAACCTCATTGGTCATGTGCAGGTGAATATAATGTTTTATTTTTTCTAGATTTTTGGATATTTGCCAATCAGAGAGCAAGGATTTAATCAATTATATACTAAATTATAATATATTATAATATACAAATATTGACTGGGGTTGAGGGCAACATTGATTATATTAGCCCCTGAGGGACGAAAAATTGCCCAACGTGAAGTGGAGGTTAATATATTTGTCCCAATAAGGCTAATATAATCAATGTTGTCTTAATTTTCTTTGCTGAACATAAAATTCACGAGTTCAATTTTGCGCTAACTAAAGTCCATTTCCTAAATATCCTTGGCATCAAACAGTCTCTGGTGATATTACACTGCCCTTAGAATTATGCTACAGATGTTCTACGTATATTTACTCCTCAATAATTCACAATTCTTTGTAGTCTCGTTCAACCAGACACTTGGCTGTCTCCGTAAATCTCCAATTTAGGGAGACAGCTGAGCTTCTGGTTGAACAAGACTAAATTCCTTGTATCTGTTCTGCAAGTAAACTGCCGCATTGCGCTTCCCTTGTTTACTTAGCTTGACTGAATGCCTATTGTAACGTTACATTGTTTTGGAGTCACCAACGTATATTGACGTCACTATCAACAAATCTACAAATCGGAAGCAATTTATTAAAATGATGGGAATATTCTCTCAATATTATTCCTAGCTGGTCAATATTAAAAAAATATTGACCTGTCAATTATTTTCAGACGAGCTTATATTTAAATTATTGACTATTCATCTATATAGAGTTATATTATTAGAATATACTACTGAATATAACAAATATGATTATTTACATATTTTATTGTACAGCCCATATTCCTGAATGAGGTGATGGTGCGTCGGTTAGGGGAGGACGACAATGACTGTCTGTTTCAGGTGTCCCATGTAGACAGAGTCTACAACCTGAAGGCCCCCAGCCTCACCGAAAGGTAAATAGCTTATATCTTTTATATCATGTAGCAGGCCCATTGAAGGGGTTATATTTTACATCATATCATACAGTATGTGTTGGAGGTTAATCTCTTTTAAAAAGACATGTAGCAATCTCACTGGTCTCATGCTTATTTATACTGAATAACAGGATAATTAGTATTATTAGTGAAAACTTTGACCATATTTAACATAGATATAGAACATGTACTTAACAATTGAAAAACTGTGATTAATTACACCTTTTAACCTTACCTTTCATTGACTGAATAAAGGTATTAACACAGTAAAATCTGTATGATATCAATACTGAACTATAGCCTCAAGCATTAGTTCATTCGGCATTTTATGGCAATAAATGTGACATCATCTATGTTGCATTTTTTACACCATAGCATCATATTAGTTTCAATTGCAGAAATAGGCTAAAACTTGTTAGAAATGGCTTGTTTTCAGACTGTCACAAGAAAAACAAAATACATACCTGTCTGAAAATATAAGCGATATTTAGGCTTGGGTCTAAAAATGCAAAAAGGGCCAGTAAGCTTTCCCATTTATCACTTTTTTTACCCTAGCTTGCTCAAATATTGCTTACATTTCAAAACAATATACTTTTGTGGTCACAATAGTTTGTTGGGGTTTGTTTTTTTCAGAGAGTCATGGGTTAGGCATATTGATGCAGCTTCTAAGCTTTTCCTTGACACAGAGAAACAGAAGAGAGAAAAACTATATAATTGTGAGTATTATCAGACATACATTAAATTGTGCACTTTACAGTTTTCTTTATTTCTGTATGTGTGAAAAAAAGTATCCATCCTATATTACCATCGGTTATTTTATCAATCTTAATGGGATTTTATTTTTAAATACCTGTTTAAAGTTTCATGTGAATTTGAAAAAACAATTATTTATAATGACATAAAGAATGCAATTTCACTATACACTGATACAGTATCTTTGTTTTTATTACAAGTTAGACTCTGTATTTAGTTTAAAAAATAAGATTAGGTACCGGTAATTATAAAATTTAAAACCATAATGAAATCAAATACAGAAGTAAATTAAAGTTTGTTTGGGATTTTATTTAATTTTTTTAATGTCCTACTTCACATTACCTTTCCCAATTTGTTTCTGTTTAAATAGGGGTAAAAAATGAACTTGTGTATTCTTGTGACAAAAATATGATATACCTTATGTATATAGATGTAGCTGCAGGTTTGTAGCTCCCGGTCTGAAAAAATTTGGATGGACGACTGCCAGGTCGTCCATCCAAATTTTTTCAGACCGGGAGCTACAGACTTGCAGCTAATGTAGATAAAGTAACGCTGACTAAAATTACATATTTGTATACAAAACATTTTACTTAATTAACAAAAGCCTACATTTATTGGAGTAAAGATTACAAGTTTTGAACTATTTATTTTCCCTATTTATATACATAACAGTGGGACAGAAATCTCACATGATGGGTAGGCTTTTGGTGATTATCCAGGAGGGGATAAATCTGGCCCCCACCGCTGATGGTAAGGCCCCAAAAACCTGACGTCAGGTCTGACTAATCACAGCAGAATGCCCTCCTTTGTTAGCTTGGTTCCACTAATCACCCAGTAGGACTGTCAGTAGCTTGCCATGATCAGTGTTGTTGTATGTTGTACTTTGATTATGATATCTTTTTTCAGAGAAATTAACAATTTCTTTTTTGTGCATGATAGATGATACAGATTGTGTACATATGTAGGAGTATGATTAGTTCTTAAATAAAAATGAATAGCTTGTGTGAACTTGAAGAGGTGCATTATTTAGAAATCATTGACAACTTTTATAATCAAAGTACTGAAGTACTGACGGGAGTTGATTTTATCGATTATTATTTATTTTAAAATCAACGATATATGTTATTTTGCATTGCAAGTTGTTTTCCATAATATGTAATTGAATTACCCACTTTTTTCATAATATGAATTCTCCAACAGGAATTTCGTGAAAACCCAATATGAATCATGTTGTGTAATATTCAAAGAATTAATCTCATCAAACAACATATCAGTAGTCGAAATTTATGGATCCAAGCAATATTGAACTCTAGTCTCGTTCAACCAGACGCTCGGCTGTCTCTGTTAATATCCGAAAAGCAAGAGAGACTCTATACACGTAGACAGCCGAGCGTCTGGTTGAACTAGACTATATTGAACTCTGGCGTATGAATACATACAATGTACGACTACAAAAAATGTCTAAATTGTTCGTACCATTTGAAATCTGAATATTTACAAGGTATCTATAAATAAGTTTCTTTGAAAAACAATGCTTTAGAGCACATTACATCGAATTTATCGATTAGAACTAAATGTTGTCAGCGGTGTTGATTTGTGCTTAGGTCCAAACACTGTTTCACTTTCGGTTTGCCCGAGTAACTGCATAGGAGAGTTGATTAAAATCAACTCCCAAAAATGCATTTGACATAATCATGACTAAACAAACTTTCACTTGCCACATGCATAAAAATCTGTTCATAGTACAATACCTTTAGTCATCACAAAGGATTAATATGTTCACTTTGATAGGTATATCAACGAAGTTTGATTTTACATACTTTTATATAGATAGATTAACGAAATAGATCCTTTGTTGAGCTTTGGATGTTAGTTACATTTTTAGAATAGACCATGTATAATTGTGTAAGGAGGATTTTAGGTTGTACGCAGAGGAAATGTTTCTGAACTTATTTATCTTTTTATGCAGGACCTGTTCAAATATTTTTACAAAAATTACCAATTAAATTTTTAAAAAGAAATGAAATATAAGAATCAATTGATGATAATGCATTTATCTGAGAGAAAAAAAACCCCACAATTTAATTCTGTTTTAGAATTAATGTAGAATTTTTAAAGATTTTTGATATGGCAAGTTTCCAAACGTTCAACGTTCCCCATATTAACACTGCTTGCATCGAAGTCTGCAGAGCATCCTCCAGCATTTGTTATAGCTAGCCTTTAAGTTGCTTTAGACCTTGTTTAGTGCATGTCTTATATGTTGGAAGATTAAATCTGAAGATTTTTTCTTTCTTTTTGTTTTCCTTTCTTGTGCATGATGTTGACTACCCATAATGCAGTGCGCAAGATAAACGGCGTGGGTCGGCTGCTGGTTGTGTTACTGGAAGGTTGTGATTTACAGGCCAGTGATGTCAATGGTAAAACAAAGAAAGTGGTATCCTTGATGCGGTCACAAAACTTCAGTGCTGCACATCTACCTTTTATTATTTCTAACAGTTGCAATGCATTTCTTATCAACAATGCCAGTTAATTTGCTTGTTTTAATAAAATTTTAGAAAAATTTTAATTGTTAAAGATAAAATTTTCAATTGAAGATCATGTAATCGATTTTGAAATGTATATTATTGAAGTTGTATTATTCATTTCCATACTGTTGGTTCAAGTACGTGTTAAAATTCTATCAAATCAGGAAAAAGTGATCCGTACTGTGAAGTGAGCATGGGGGTCCAGGAACACAAAACCAAGGTCATCCAAGCGACCTTGAACCCGAGATGGAATGCGTCCATGCAGTTCACAATCAAGGACCTGGAACAGGACGTTCTGTGTATCACGGTGTTTGACCGTGACCTGTTCTCACCTAACGGTAAGAGGGACTTTGCTACTGGGCAGTCATTGGATGGACATCTGATCTATTTTTTGAATGTATTACAGTACATGTAATGCTTAAGCTTATAGCAAAGTGCCGGGTATGAACAATTTTGATTCATTTCAAACATAATTTGATTTGTTAAATTAAACATTTTTAGTAGAGTTTATTAAATTTACTTCACACTAAGTGTGAATTCATTTTAGGTATATTTGTTTTAACCATGTTCTACTGTAGTTGTCTCTGCATAGTGTATTATAGTAGGTATGATAAGGTCAAATGTAGGTCAACAGCTGGATGTGACATTTTAGATGCATTGGTTGATGATCTTCTTAAATGTTATCAAATTGTTCTCAGACTAAACAAGGCATTCAAAGTTAAAAAGAATATCTTGAGGGAAAAAAGGAACATAATTGTAGGAGGTGGAAAGAGACGCAGCTAGAAAACAACATTCTTTATATGAAATAAATTGTTTACTTACAATATGTGCTACCAAGCTTTCACCTAAACTTGACCGAAACTGTGAAATGCAAACAATCGTGTCATTACTCATAATTGACCAATTCATGAAATGTATGCCCAGTAATGAACATAACATGGAATGATCCTTTCAGTATTCTTATTCTTATAGGGACTACCCAGTAGGGGTGGGAAAGTAAAGTAGTAAATCTAATGGTTAATTCACAAGAGAACATGTAAATTAACCATGTATTAAAATGCTTGTAATTAATATATTACCGGTAGGTGATAAGAAGTTGTTCTAAAATTCTATGAAATTTATCACCTGTTTATTTTTGTTTAATGCAGTATATAGCAATTCTTTCCAGATTTTCTTGGACGTACGGAAATGAGAGTAAATGACATCTTAAAAGAGTCTCGGACACGGAAAGGACCAATTACAAAACGCTTGTTATTGCACGAGGTGTCGTCAGGGGAAGTGGTCGTCAAACTAGACCTGCAGCTCTATGACAACACGTGACAAGAAATGTCATAAGTTTTACATAGCTGGCAATCAGTGTGAAACAAAACTCAAAATCAGGAAATTATAATTCCAGATTGAAAAAACGGTTGTTGAGCAATCTTTTAGATTTTCCTTCAAACTTGGGATTTTGCCTGCAAGTTCCAAACTAATGTCAGAAATCCTTTCATTGTTTAAGATAAACATGGATATGTGTATTTCTAGAAGTAATTGTAAATTCTTTTTTTTTGATTTATTATGCAAAGGAAATATTGAAATGAATTGTATAAATTATTTAAAAAGAATTTACAGAAAAATAACAAAGTAAAGTAAACATTAATTTTCTTAAACAAAACTAACTGAATTTGGTGAGAAATGATAAATCCCATGTGTGTTGTGGTGTTATTTTTATATGAGAACTCTCTCACACATTTTTTTTTGTTTTTATATATAAACTGACTTTTTTTACACAATTTTTTTTGCATAATGTCTAATCGCATTTAATGAACAGATATTTATTGTACATTTTTCCAAGTCAAGTGAGGAGAAGTCTTTCTTACAAAGACATCTGTACAAGATATAGTGCAATATGTGAACTTTATATAATTTTTAATCAAAGTATATATATAGGTAGTGTTAGTATAAATTTGTGGTTCATTTTACAGGACAGCGAGACCAGTCTTACATCACATTGTTCACTCTGCCAGTTTTGAGTGATGTTTGTTTAACACCTGTTGAGAATGGTTTTAATAAACATAATATGGTTATTGATGGTTTTCTTTTATATCGTTACATGTTCTTTGAAAGGCAGGCACGAAGCAAGAGGGGCAATCACACTTGTAGTTAACCATGAAGTATAAATAACATTATAAAACTTGTGTAAACTTTTATTGGGTCACCTGAGTCACTCGGGTGACCTATTGCCATTGATCTTTGTCCGTCAGTGCATCGTCCATAAACAATTTTTTCATTTTTAACTAGCTTCTTCTTGAATACTACAAGGCCAATTGTTACCATTTTTGGTTTGAAAATTAAATTGTGAAATTTATTACCTTACCTCCCCCAGGGCCTCATGGGCAGGGCCAAATATGCAAAATAAGGCCAAATTTCAAAAATCTTCTTTACTCTCATGCATGTGGAAAAAAACTAAATGCATTGTCCATGAAGCTCTCTACCAAAATTGTCAAATTCATGGCCCCTGGGACGGGTTCTGATGCCCTAGGGCGGGCCAATTTGGCCATTTAGTGAAAATGTATTAAATCTTAGAAAATCTTCTCTACTCCCATATAATTTTGGGGAAAAACTAAACGATGGTTATGATGTTCATAAAACCCTCTCCTTAAATTGTGAAGATCATGGCCCCTGATTCGGGGGTTCAGGCCCTTGGGCGGGGCCAATATGGCCATATTGTGAAAAATTATTAAATCTTGGGAAATCTTCTCTACTCCTATATATATTTGAGAAAAAAACTATTGCATGATTATGAAAATGTATTTAATCTTAGGAAATCCTTTCTTTTCTACTTCCACATCCTGGCGGTGATAGGGGAGGGGGGTTACTGAATGCATGGTTGTCCATGAAGCTCTCTACCTAAATTGTGAAATTCATGACCCCCAAGTTTACACTCCTTTGGCCCCTGAAGCTAGGTTTTAGATAATTCGAGATTATAATTCCTTCGACTCTTGACCCCATCCCCACCCCCTTATGAATTATTGTTTGTAAACATTAAGTTACGAAAGCAGGGCAACAGTCAGAGGAGTCTCGGATAGGGTTAAGACTCAAAAATCAAGCTTATAATGCAAACATGAGATTCCCTGACAGGTCCATCTACGGACTGTGGGCCTCTCGTTACAGAAACAAGTAGCCTGGAACCTCCACTTTCTTGAAAATTAACGTACAATTGGCTCCTCCACCTTTTGCCTAGTTGCGTTAATGTTAATGGTTAATGTTACGTGCCCGGAAAGAGCATGCAACGCATGTTCACGTAAACGTGGTAAATCTTTGCGATAAATCTCGAATACTCGCTTATACTGGTTCAGTCTCAAATGAATAGCAATGTCACTGTTTGGTTCCTTTGGTTATTTATTTTTATCGTAATGTCAATAAATATAACGAAAAAGATAACAAGAAGTTTAACTCCAAAAACATTAACACATCGGATCGTTCCTTTCTGAAATGAAATGATTTAATGTCAACATAGAATATATGAAAAATCATATATAATATTGTACCGATTTTATTTGTTTCAGAATCTGTATTTGTTTTAAAGGAACTTGAATCACATGTTTAAAACGTACTCGTTTATTCTCAAAATCTAAAATACGTTAATTGTACATAGTTAAAATCTTTGAACACAGTTTTTTGGCCATATGAAAAATTAATCAGCCTGTTTCGTCATATTTTTGAAAAGTTTTAGTTCGAATTTCTTATGGACTCTTACATTTGTGGATTATCAAAAGTAATTTCAGTTATATTAAGCAGTCAATTTGAATGAAATCAAATTAAGAACATTTAGATATAGCTGGTTTCATAATTTAAAAAAATAGCATGGTTGTGAAACTGGTACATATTTAAAGTATATTTTAAAAGCAAGTCCGTTGTGCCAAATTTTAAAACTGAAAATAAGATCTTAATTTGTATAATATTACTCCAATATACATGTAAATATACCGGTAATCGTTTATAAACCACATATATATATTACCAAATTAGATATCAAACTTTGCTACGGATTTTTCGTTTTTGATTCGATGCATGAATTTTATTAATATCTTGCACATTGAGCTACCGCAGCATACAGTCAACTATCTGATGACACATTTTAGTAAATATCGTATGGAAATTAGAAATCCCCTTCCCACCCAGTCTGAGAACAAAACTTTAACATAAAACTGTTGATGTTATTTACGGTGCTTCATATATCAAATAACCATTAAATCGTGGTAGCAATCCACACCGCATTTCATCCTTTGGATGAATTCCCGTTCCATATATAATTTTTGAGTTATTCATGTACGATCGTCGTGAACGCCAGTCCTATTGGAGGCCAACCTCAGGAAACTATGGGAGAGAAAAAATTGTACATCCTTATAGAGTGTATTTTACTGTACTTAGCAATGCTTTCATTTATCTCTCCCACGTACCTTTCTGCTTAATTAAAGAACAAAAACTGATGCAAAGACATAATTGAAATATTATTATCTTTCAAATCAAACTACAGTAATAACAATTTTAAAAGCCAGCCTTGCTTTTGTATGTGAACACAAACTATCTTCCCACCAAAACAAAAAACAAAAGAACTGTAACAAGGGTATTTTTCCAGCCAGATATACATGTGCATGTACTTTCAACCAAAACTCATACTTTCACAAATCAAAACGACTAGAGATATATAAACTCATTAAACTGCTTACATTTAGTAAACTATACCCATTACTTGGAGGTACAGTCTGCCCTACTCAGAACATAATTATGACAAAGTCATTGAGAGTCAAAATCATATATCCTGATCTCGTTTTGACAAGTTAACAGAAGTTTTGGTGATGATCCCATGGTTGCCACACGGATTCCCATTGGAGTAGAAATGGCTTCATCTTTATCCCTAGATAGGATCTGTCTAACAAACGTACCTTCTGAGTTAAGCTGTAGCACATTGTTGGTGCTACACCCTACCACGTAAACATTACCGCGGGAATCACACATCACTCCCAAAGGGTAACTCAGATCTTCGTGTTCGAATGTAAACTCTTGTGTACCCAATTTGTCGTCAAACAGAGCGTAAACGTTTCCCTTGTCAACATGGTGAGAGTAAATGATACGCCTTGAATGGAAGCAGAGTCCGTATATGTAGCCCTTTGTGACCGACACAGTGTGAAAAGCGGAGCCGCTTTCGTCAACATGCCGGAGCAAACCATCTGTTGATGACACAATAAACCCACCATTGTCAAAGGCAATACCGTTAGGTTTGAATGAGAGTTTGATGATTTCGTTCGAAGACAAGGTGCAACTTTTGTCCATCCTCAAATCCACTATCTCTATGCTGGGTTGCGGTGCTCGAATCGTTATAGCCACCGACATTGGGTTTATTTTTGTCACGGCCCATGGTTTACCAGCCAATGAACACGCAGTGATAAAACCTTGGGTTATGGAAAAGAGGTAGATTTTGTTATGATTGTCACAAATAGCAAGAACATGCTCATCTCCGATCGCTTCTACGTCCGTCATTCGGCATCCAGATTTGGCCAAGACATGGAATTGAACTAACTCGGAACTCAAAAAATTAGTCTTACATTCTTCGATGGTTTCTTCAACGACGATTTTACCATATGGCTTCTCTTCTAAAAGAATCGGCGTTAACAAATTGGCGTCCTCCAATTTCAAATTAATTTTCTTGTAATCATTTTGTAAAGTGTGTAGATTTCTTACCAACTCTCTATGATTCTTTTCGGCTTTTTTCATCTCTAAAAATAGAGCTACTTTGTTTTTATCAGTACAGTTTTTCATCTTCTTAATATCGACACCCACTTTTCCCTGAAATTCGCTCAAACTGTCAACTTTGGCTGCATACTTGTCATTTTTCTCATTTTGCAAGGATACCAGCTGTTCCATAAACTCTGCCTCTTTATTGTTCAGAAATATCACCACAGATTCTTTCATCGATTGAATACGGGAGCGCATATCATCAACCTGAGTGCCAAATCCCTCTTTGTTCTTTGAAAGACTACTTTTGTCGTCTTCACACTCTTGATTAAACTCTTCTAGCATATCTTCCAACTTTTTCTTATCATCTTCACTTGCCTGTTTTTTCGCGCATTCCTCCAAGCTTTCCACCATTTTGCATTTTCTGTGATCGGTGGTTGCACACATCAAACAGCAGGCTAACTCGTCATCGAAGCAGTACACTTCTAGTTTCCGATCAGCATGCTTCTCACAGAACCCCACAGTATCGGGGACAAAGTCCGCCTTCTGGCTATCGTCTAATGACATCACACGGTGTTCCATCGACAAACGGTTAGCGTGATGACTATTCGCGCATTTTTCACACAAGTCGTCAAAACAGTCGATACATCGTGACGTTGCAAGTTCAACGGAGTTCATACGGGAACATATGTCGCAGGATTTGCCGTTAGTTTCCATGTCTTATATCAATCACTCACATTCACTGTATAATGTAGATTAACACGTGCAGTATATTTGTGTACTGCGAAATCCCCTCGCATGTAATCTTGCGTTTACAAGTGCTCACAATACTATAGCTAAGTTCCGATGACTGTTCGTTGTACGTATTACGTTTCGGATGGGTTTACGTAACACTCGTTTATCTCGCCTGTGCAGAACTGCACAACTTGTATTTTGAACGTTATCAGTTGTCCCTTCCGTTCCGATAAGCCACTCCGAGTCCGACTATGTAAACATGAAAAACTACCGTAGCAAAAATTGCGTTTACGCATCAGAGGTAAAAGATAAATAGCGCTGCAGCAGAAAGCAATTGTAGAAAAAAGGATGTGTCATGCTACTTTGTGTTATTGTGTACAGGAAACGGAAACGCAAGTTGTCATAATTGTAGAAGATGATTAAAAAAAAAAAACAAAAACAAAAACAAAAAAAACAGGGTTTCACAAACACGATTTTACACTGTGCAATATATACATGTAAAGTGTATATTCTAATAAATAGATAAATCAACAGAGCATAATTAATATGTAAACGGTGTAACCGTTGGGCCGAGCGCAGATTATTTGGTTAAAACAGAGACAGTACTGTTTGATTTTTGTAAAAGAGAGAGTAAGATTCATTGTCTGCTTCAAATCATAAACCAAAGTTAAACTAAACGTCGCATGCTCAGTGTACATTATGGCGTCATGTTTCCACGTAAAACATGTTTTGTCGGAAATAGCCGACGAAATGTACTTGATATTTCCTGTCTCCTTTAGTGCTTTTCAATTTCATATATTGATGAACTGAAAATTTTGCTACTTAATTTATTGTTCAAAAGATCGGTACCTTCGCGTTAATGTTTTTATTTTCCATCTAATAATATGACAAGACATACGTAAAACTAGTCGTATTTCTTGATTAAAGCATTGTTGATACTTATCTGGTTTGCATAGTCATTTATTTTAATTTTAATTACTTACAAATGAAACCTTGGAAAGTAGGGGCAATAAACATCGATAAGCGCAAGTCATTTGATGATCGATCTAACTTTTTCAAAACAAAATGGTGACCAATATGGCGGCGCCCTGGGCTGGAAGAAAATTTTTTGGCCCTTTGTACCCCTGATTTAACTCTCATTTTTCACTGATTTTCTTATATACGAGGGTTGTTAGAAAAGTTCGCGGACAAAGTGATTAACGGCAAAATTACTGTGTACTTTGTAGGATGGCGTATGTTTTATTAAATGACTACCAACTGAAATTAAGAAAGCCAAAAATCCTATGAATTTGAACGTTTTTTTTTCAAAAGATACAGCGATTTTTACTTTGCATGAAGTAGATTTACGGAGCACCATTTCATATTCCACGACGTCAGGTGACGTCAAACAACTGAAAGTCAAACATGTTACTCTTTTTCAAAGTACACACCTTTCAGTTCCACACACTTTTCAAGTCATTTAACCGATTTATAAAATGCACGTGCATACCATTTTTTGTAAAGTTTTTGTATAATATCTTTTGTGGCATATCGTAGACCATTTAGGTCCGAAAATCTCTGTTCACGCAGTTTCGGCTTTAGGTAAGGAAAAAAACCGAAATCTATAGGTGCAAGATCCGGGCCCTATGGGGGAGGGGGGGGGGGTAAGGTGCTGCAGCAGCTAAAAAGACCAGTTCTTCCATCTTTAAACCTCAGTGATTCTAATTGTAAACCTTTGTCCTATAAAAATAGCAGCATCTAAGAACCTTTTGGTCTCAATCAGAGATTTTCCTTCGCGCCCACAAAATTAAATGAAGGCCCGGTGCTCCAAGATATCCATTGACGTCAACGTTTTTGACTCATTTTTCAAGCGTTGTTCGTCCAAATTCGGCGATAAAACGGTCAGGAATTCTTCAATTTAATTGAAACTTTCACAAAATGGCATTCATAAGTTATTTTGATGTCATATGAAATATCGTTTATTTTTATGCGTTTAAACGGTACATTTTCTTAAATAGGAAAAAATGCGTACAAAATATAAAAAAAATTAAAAAACGGACATGCTCCGTGAAGCATATCTTATCAAAATAATTAAGTTGTATATTTTTTATGGTGCATATAAAACAAACAAATCTTTACATATTTTTTAGAAAATACGTCAATATTAAATCTGAAAAGTTTCGCTGGTATCATGTGAATAGTCCGCTCACAATCGAACTTGTCCGCGAACTTTTCTAACAACCCTCGTACTTATCTCAATTTTTAAGAAGATAAAAACTCATAGTTTATATCGTAGTTTTAAAATTTGATTTACAAATCTTTTATTGTAGCTCTTCGAAAAAATTCAAATTAAATCGCTTTCGAAATTAAGTTCAATTTTTCCAAGACACGCATAAAAATTTGCGTTAATAGACGAGAATGTATTGAAAAGACACAAATCCATGAAATGACAATTTCCTACAACATTTGTTAACTTTGCTGTTAAAAGCGTCAACTTTGCATATATTAGAAATTTTAAAATCAAATAATTCTGAATTATTACATGTAGCTAAAAGTACCAATTTGAAATTATAATACAATAATTATTGCTTTATTAATTGTCAGTAAAACATATTACCGCCGTGTGAATAATTTTCTTAGACATGCCACCTTCTCTCCTTCATTAGCACTAAGTGACTGATCTGGACATTCTACTTATTTTTTTTTCTAAACAGTCCTTTGATTGACTTATCTGTGTACATTTACAATTAATGTCTTAATCATTCCGTTGCTTTATTTTTAACGACAAATAAAACAGCCAACAATGAAAGGTTCACCCCAAAGTATGACGTGATTTTATTCTCTTCCGGTCTCTATTTTCTAGTTTTATCGATTTGAAAAGCAGTAGACTGAATTCGAAGCATGATTTTCAATTATAAAAGGAACGGTTGTATCGTAATTCGTGTAGATGATGCACGAGTTTACACAAAAAGTAGTTAGTGGCGAACGGATTTATATTTACCTATTAATTTTACATGAATCGCTGCCGGGAAATCGTGCCAGAAAAGCCGGTCTAAAAAATCAAAATGGCAACCGTGACAAACCTTGTTACTGTTATAGTACTTAAAATAATCTCATAGTAAAAAGAAATATTATTCTAACGTCAGGTGCCTGTGTTTGTTATCGGTATACAAATGTTAACTTTGTTCGGTAATTCAGCAGTTGGAGATCTTTCAGAGTTTTCATAAACCTTGTATAAAGGATACCGACTTTTTTATTTTCCCTTGGATCACAAAATTAAAATAGATTTAATAATTTAAATTATCTACCTAGATATAGTTGTTCTGATTTTCCCGCTTAGTTGTGGTTTAAAAAAAAAATTCCTTGGGGTCTTATTTTACATAATATACCGTTGTGTCAATTTTCTAAAATTATGAAAGACAGTCCCGGCCGCGATTTAGTAAATATTTTAGACAAAATATCAGGCAAAAAGTCAAATCTTAACATAGATTGAAACACCTAATTCAAACTCTTAATTTGTTGAAGCATATTCGAGGAAAACGTGGACAATTACAAATTAAAACTTTCAAGACCCCATCTTTCAGTACTCTCAGTACTTTGATT
>WFKH01011925.1:88677280-88709553 GCA_016163765.1 Magallana hongkongensis
AAATGTCTCCACAGAGAATTAAGACGTAAAATACCAGACAAGTACATATCCCAGCAATTTACAAACAATGCATCTAAAATCCGTGTGGTGCAGAAAATAGCTTGCTCTGTGTTAGCTCTATATATAATGACGTACAGATGTGGAAGTTACCTCCTCCCACCACTCAACAACAAAAAACAACCCCAATAAACATCAGAGGTCAGTCTCAGCTAGTCAGTACAACTACACATTACTTATACTATACTCTGTCGGGATAGCCCACCACCCTACCAACCGCTGTTATATGTAGGTTGTTCGGGTCTAAATTTCAGCCAATGGGATAGCTCCATGCATCGGTCATTAGTTTCTATTGTACCCAGATGTCTTTCATTTTCCATTCATTCTCCGAATTTGCGGCAGAAATATGCACCTGACTGCTTCTTCATACTCGGCATATCATTGGTATATGTGTATAAGTTGTAAATGTACTGGTTTGGTAGTGCACGTGGTGACGGTCGGTTGTAAGGTAACTACCAGGGTAAAATGTTGGCACTGTCATGTACTAGTAACACTTGAAAGGCATTAATAGTCACAACTGTTTTAACTCAAGCTACATACATGTATTTCAGGTCAAAACTGGTATATATTTCCCGCTGTAAACTTAATTATAACGACGTATGTACATGTATGTTTCATATACAACTCAAGGATCGTTAATGACCAGTATGACGCATGTAATAATTAATGTGTGTATATAATGATACCTGTATGCCAAATTAACACGATATGGCACGCGAAACCATATGGGGGCCAACAAACCAGGAATAAATGGAACGTGGTTCTGGCCATATATCACTTACACTGGCCAAGACTAATTTACTCCCCACTCCATTATTTCACTTACAAGATGGCCATCAGGCCCCAGGATCATGAAGCAGTTTTAGACTTTTAAGTCAAATTTTGTACACTGTCTTATTGTCTTGTGATTGAATATATCGAAAAAAATGACATGCTATTAAAATAGTTCTCTATATACCAGGTATTACACTGGTAGCTACAAATTATAAGCATAGTTTTATGATATTTTATAATTTTAAGAATGATTGAAATTTGGACTTGAATCTAAAAATGCTTCATGATCCCAGGGCCTGTTCTGGATTTTTTGAGTTTGAGCGTTTCATTTTTTCATGATATTGGGATGGACGGTTTTGTTTTTATTTTTACCTATAGCTATGGTTTTTTCCCTTAACAGTTGAAAGGATACCCAAATTTAATGTGAGATTTGTGTCAATGCTCAATCAAGCACATAGCGTCTATATCTAACAGAAAACCAGATCTGAAGGGAAATGACAAATTGCTCGAGCAAATTCTGTGTCTAAGCATTTTTTTCTGTTTTATTCCTTATTAGAGTTTTGTGTAGCTCCCAGATCTCATTTCCTTACGAAAGCGTGATACAATAAAAACCTTAGATTGTGTGTTAAATGTTATTGATTTCAAGAATTTAGCTGGGTTTAATATCATCTTATTTGCCATTTAAAGAACCGGCTCTGATGCACATAATTTACAGAAAAGACGAAGCAGGAATACTGAATTGGGTAATAAAACAAATAAAGTACTATATATAGAATTTATACTACAAATATATTGTACTGTGTACAAGAAAATAAGTCCCTATCATTTCTAATGGCAAAACATAAGTTTCTAAACGTGATAACTTTTAAAATTGCAACCATAAACCAACTAGTTAATTTTTAATTTTTACACATGCCAAATGGCAGAACCTACAGTTGTTATTCCCTTTGGAGCATACAATAATTCGATTTGACAGAAAAACAATAGTTTTTATATAGAATGGTGCTTTCATAATTATGAACAAAGAATGCTTGCATGTTGTGAAAACTAATTACTGTTGTAGCGTGCTTTGGATACTGTTAAATGGAGGCTTATTATCTGTAAAATCCA
This sequence comes from Magallana hongkongensis, assembly GCA_016163765.1. Classification (NCBI taxonomy): domain Eukaryota; kingdom Metazoa; phylum Mollusca; class Bivalvia; order Ostreida; family Ostreidae; genus Magallana; species Magallana hongkongensis. The sequence continues at coordinate 88,679,222 of WFKH01011925.1, forward strand.
ACTAAAAGAAGGATAAAGTGACAGAAATAATAGATGTTGAGCTGATATGGAATACTTTATTAACGCTAAAACATGAAGCGTTTGCTTTCATGTTCTGTATACAGACAATTTATGCATAAGATACATTTTTAAAACAGGAGTTTTGAAATTGAGATGCAATAGGATGCAGTAGTCCAAATATGCAAGGAATGCAGCTCTTTATAATCATGATGGTATTTCGTGTGCGTTTCACAATTTACTCAGTTTAGACTTTTTAAATCGAATCATTTTAAGTATGTGTGAATACCTACCATTTTTTTCTAAGCTTTTGAGAAGGATTCCCTCTAGAAACGTGGTTTGGTGGGTGTTCGATTTGGCCGAGGACTTCCATTCCTTGCTTAGATTGTCTTCACTTGTATAAAATTTAAATCTGGCTTGAACATTATAAAGAGGGATACTAGACATCATGCCATACTCCTGTCTTCAGTAATCTAGACACATCCGGTAAAATATAAAATCCAAAATCACTCGTCTCCACTACATGCAGACAAAAACTCGAAAATTCAAAACTTCATTTGTTTACAAATTCTGGAACACAAACTAAATTCGAAATTTCCGTCCCCTCTTATTGCTTTCAGAGACACTTGTATAACATCCTAAATGCGACGAAATATTCCAGATGATTTAGATCCACGGCGACAGAAGAAATTCCTTTCTTTTGGGTGCCCTGTCAAATCGTCCCACGACCTTGTATCTCTGACACGAGGCTCCGTGTAATATCAGCCAGTTTATTACGTACCGAGGATGCTCCGGGCACAATTTATGGGATCTCGATGATTTAAACTCATAATTTCACACGATATAGATTTCTCTCACGTCCGACAGTGATTATCCTGTTATCAAAATGTCGCATTATGCGAGTGTTCGATCTAAATCTGTGGAGGCATCACCTCCTGAACCCTCCACACGTCCGTTCTATTACCAGATGCCTGGGCACCACTATCAGTACTCTCTCCTCACTGTAAATATTGTTGCTCAACTCGCCAAAATATCTCACAATTAAGTAGGTCTCTCTACTATACTTCGTAAATCACCGCCACGTGTTGTCAGCTACTGAATGCTGGTGTATTCTACATCTTGTAATTATTCTATGCAATAATACCAGGCAATTCCCTACAACATTTTGCTGCTGTACAATATACGCTCATCACATTAGTGGGGCGCAGTATAGAAACTAGAGGCTGATGTCACCGCATCTAATACAGTGTAATTCAGTATACATGCTTGTTTTTCTAGTCTACAGGGAACAGTATTCGGTGACAAGAACCAAAAGGTGACGATTCAGGAAAAGCTAAAACTGTTTTCTATGATAATTTTGACATTTGGACGGGGAAGACTTCTTTGGGGGTGTGAGATCGATTTAATGACATACATCACAGTCTGATGCCAAAATTATTTGACACTGATAACAGTGCTGCAGAAGAAGACAGACGGGAAATACCAGAGTTTTCTACCAGGAATGAAACTTATAAATTTTGAACTCACGCTTTATAGCCTCTAAACAACTTCAATATTAGACCTCTTACTCATACACTCGGTATCGAGACTGCGTAGGTCGCTTGATATGAAATATACGCTTCTCACAGACTACGTATATGCATGATCTGCATTGATATGCTGAAAGTGTAATGTTTGTATGATGCTATCGAGAGTTATTTTAGGCCTATATCAGATGCAGAGTTGCACTACTATAATAGTTCTTGACTTTTAGCACTGCATAAGTTTTGTATGTAGGTGGATACGATAACGACGTCACCACCTATACATTAACACTGTTATATACTTAAAACTAATGTTTTTATTTGCTTTTCAATCCACACACAAATGAAATAATATTTGGCAACTTGCATTTATTTGTTTTTCGCATAATTACATAATTTCTCAACACAATTATAATCAATGTATTCAATTAAAAATAAACAGATAAGACAAATAGCCTAAATGAATGGACAAAATAAATAAATATTCATAAATGAATGAGTAAGATAAATGAATAGACAATTAAAATAAATAAATTAATTAATTAATTAAAATTTGGTTATTGTAAACTGATTAATAAAATTACTGAATATCAACCTACGATAAACATACATGTAAACGACCAGTGGCTGTCAGGGTTGCCTCCCGTGCGTCGCTTTCGTCAATCATTGAGTGTTTCGGTACCGTATGAACCCGCTGCTACAGAACGTCCACGCGTCTCTCCCTGCCCTGGACCCCGCGGCGGTCCTGGTCCGTGGGGACTACCTCTACTACCACTACGGATGTGATGGAGTGGACGACAAGGTAGGATGTTTATTTTTATCATGGCTGTTTTCCTTACACATGTTGTGGTTCAGTCAGCATGTAAACATTGAGTAACCTCCCTGTAGTAACTTACCAAGACCGCGCTCGATTTGAATTTTAAAATTACAATGAAGCGTGCAGTTCAGTATTTTATATAGAACTTTATATAAGCGGACCCAGAATTAAAAAAAAAAACCAACTTAACAACTAACTTAAAAACCACAATAAGATTATGGAAAAAAACCCCAACAAAACAAAACACCCCCACCACAATAAAAAAAACCCCACCACCTAACAAAACTAAAAAATGAACAATTATCTTTTCATATGTATTGTGTTTTTTTCTTATAAATACATATCGATGCATAAAGTATTTGGTTTTTTTTAAAAACCACAGTAAGATTAATTGAAAAAGTCAACAACACAAAACAAACAACCTCCCTTCAATAAAAAACCCCAACCCACCACATAACAAGACTATAAAATCAACAATTATCTTTTTATTGTGGGTTTTTTTCCCATATAAACACATATCGATGCATAAAGTATTTGATTTTTTAAATCTTTGTTTTTGCCAGTCATAGAAACTTAACTAAAGAATAAATAGATTAAGAGATTGTAAATTTTTAAAAGTGTTGGAAAAAAGGAAAGGAAGAACAAAAGTGATATTATTGAATGTATTTAATCCATATGAAATATCATCAACAGGGGTGGGGTTGTGGATATCGCACGCTTCAGACAATGTGTTCATGGATCCTGGGGCAGCGAGGAGACAGCATGCGCGACGTACCGTCAATAAAGAAGTTTCAAGAGGCCCTGGTTGCGATGGAAGATAAACCGAAATCCTTTGCTGGCTCAAAGGAGTGGATAGGCAGCTTCGAATTATGTATATGCATTGATTATTTCTATGAGGTATAGTTTTATTGATTGCATTACTTATAGAGATTTCAGAATTATGTTTTATATTTATAAGAAACCATACGCGGACCCAGAAAATTTTTCTAAGGGGTCCGAGGGATAATTTAGTTTTCCAGAGGGGTCCGAGGTCTATTTTTGGAAATTTACTACGTGAATTTTATAAATTGAAATTTTCCGGGGTGGGGTGGGGGTGGACCCCCCCCCCCCCCCCCCCCCCCCCCTCTAGATCTGCGCATGAAAACTCCAACTGCAGTTTTTCAACATTGTACATGTATAGACACGTTTTTATTTGAAAACACTAAATCTTATTTTAAGAAAACTGTGGGAAGACAATATTATTTTTCATATTTGGGGGAAACGGGTGTATTTGTAACAACTTTTTTGGTATGACTGTACATGTTTATTAATACATGTGTATTTTATAGGTCCCCTGTAGGCTGCTCCACGTGACATCCGGGGATAAACTGGTGGACCATTTACCCGATCTTCAGAACCACTTCTGGGAATTTGGTTCAATCATCATGATGGGCAAGACATTTTTTCCAAAATTGTTGACATCGTACATTTTTATATGTTTTTTTAACTTTTTTCCCTCCAATTTTTTTTTTAATAGTTAATCAGGGTATTTACTTTCTCTTCCAGGGGGAGATTCAGACAACGCTTCAAAGGGCATTGTGGGCGTTTCTATAGATAAGAAATCACTGCTAGTTGTTGTAAGTGTTTTGTTGTTGTTTTGGTTTTTTTTTTACAAATAATGTATCGTCAACCCACGGTCAGTCTTGCTTTCATTTACCGAGTGGGGGCCAGCTGGCTGGACTTTTCTCGTTCTCATGAATGATCCATGTATATAATCCGATCAATTTGGTCCTTCACCCTTTCGTTAACGAATCTCACCAATGCTTGTACATGCATCCATCTTTTCATAACATGATCTTCGTTTTCATATTTCCGAATACTAAAGAGTTTCGTTTTTCTCATTGGTGGATTGAAATATAAATATTCCTGAAAACGAGAAAAGTTCAGTTGATTGGTCAACGGCCAGTGAGCGTGTGCGAGACTGACAGTGGATTTCCAACGACGATGTATGGGCATAAATCTTTCTAATTGCTTTCACTTCATTTGGAAAAAATGAACTATTAAATAATCATTGTATTTTCCTATACTTTGTTAAGGACCCCCACTACTCCGGGACTTTAGCGTCACCAGAAGATCTCTTTGATAGTGGCATGGTGTCATGGCGCCCCTTGGATTCATTTTTAGAACATTCATTTTACAATTTTTGTTTACCTCAATTAAAAGCAAAATAAAATTGATATATTTCATTTATGATTGTAATTTTATATCAAATGAACGAATATGAATAAAACAAAAAAGTAATAATTGAAGTTTGTATTTCGATGTTTCTTAAGATAAAATAAATCATTGGGATATTAACTTAGTAGGTCATGGCTCATTCAATCAAACCCCGTAAAGCCCGAGGGGACTCTCGTAAGATTTTGTCATGTACGTTTACCAAATAAGTTCATATTTCTGTAAAAGCCGAATTATGGCATTGATTTTAAACCACATTATTGTTACTTAAAAAGTTAAATTACTTTATTTGAAGGATATAGATTGACAATAAACCTCTATAGTAATGACATGGTGCCATAACGGTTAATTGAAGTTATTCTTAAAAAATGTTCTTCTTTATGTTTTGTTTACCTCCGTCAGAAAAAAAATTGATAGTCAAAACAATTTTTTATTTATTCTGAGCAGTACACATGTCTATACGAATTGCAATGTAACGAGAAGGTTGACCGAACATTTTTACAATGTTATAAGTGTACAAAAAGTTCAATTTTGCTGTTTTGGTTAACAGCCATATATTTCTACACGAAGGCCTGGTTTCCCGCCAGTGTGCCACGTGAGCGGAACAAACCGTAGGAACCTTGCGCTAATAATACTGGGAAGGTAATGTTTAATCACGGAGTCGTAACTACTGCTCCCGAAAAATTCCTGAAAGTTCAAACAAACGCAACTGAATATGGAAGTACATTGATGATAAAAAAAACACATTTAAGGTCAGACGCGACCTATCTTCCATTTTTTCTATTTTTTCCTATCTCCACAATGTGAAGATTTCCACTAAGTAATTACATAATTAAATTTTCGTGTTATATGATACTTTTTTATTTAAATATAAAGTGTTCAATTGAAAATATATACATGTAATATGATTTTATTTATAAGCATTCAAATGCATTTTGCATGCTATTTTAAGGAAAATTCTAAATATTCTAGCTCCAAAAAGAGCCTGGTAATGTACCCTAAATTTTTGGGAATTAACATGAATAAGGAATAATATAACAAGGAAAATTTTATAAAATTGAGGAACGTCTCGTGTGTCCTTAATGAACAACTTTGTGGACGTATTTTACCTTTGCTGATCCGTTACCCCCGATGACGTCATGAAAATTGTTCCCTTCCGTGCTGTACTGGAGTTTGTAGGAGAGAGTGTAGTAGGTTGATGAACGATATCCCTGTGTAGCTATAGAGTAGACGGAGCGAACCTCTCCCAAGTCAACCTTAAACGAAGAAAAGGCAAAGATTCCGTGACTATATCGACAAACCTTTGTAATCATTTTGATATTTCTGATTTTGACTGATTGATTAAGGACCCTCTTAACAAAGCGTCTATAAGTGATTTACATGTAGTTAAGTGGTTTTTGTGCACAGTTATCTGCACCTTGACGTAAAAAAAATGATTCAAATATTTCGTAACATAAAGTAAATGAATACTTGGGTTTTTTTTATTTCAAAAAGAAAAAAGTACTCCTTTGGTTTTGAATAAAATAATTCATCCTGCGCAAAGTGGAACGTATACCCTATGTTGTTAAAGAAACTAGATTTACATAAATTCAACATTAGCCTATGCACATTTACATGTGTATGTGGTACAATTTTCTCATGTGTATGTGGTACAATTTTCTCAAGGTCCAACATTTGGAAGTGGTTATATGGTCCTTGTTTCATCATAAATTTACAATAACATGTTACAATATCATGAATGATTGTATTCAATAATCTTTGCAAATTGTATTACATTTAATTCAGCATACAGAGTAATTGACCAAGGAACCTTATATTAAAGTTCGAAATTTATACAAGCATTTTTTAAAGTTTGGAACCAGAACCTGTAGCCAAGAGTCGGTGCTCTCTCCTATCCAACCGTCTCTGCTGTGAAGTCGACCGTTGGATGCGAAGTGGTTGGAGAACGTGTAGTGGGCGGACAGCTGGGCGTCAGGAATCGTTTTCTTCGCATGGTCAACTCCAAAAGGATTAGAGTCACACCCTTGTGGGGAGAGAACAGAGATTTACAATGGCTATAAAGTATTTACAGAACTTGCTTTATTGTTAAAGTATGCAGGGAAAGATAAAAGACATACTCAGTTCACAGCGTTCTCCGCCATAGTCTGAAGAGCATGCGCACTTGTACCTTCCAAAATCGTCTGAGCATGTGCCGCCATTTTGACAGGGGTTGGATATGCACTGATCCTTTTCTTTTAAACATATTAACATTGTATATATGTATCAAAAACTTCCAATTTCAAGTTATAACCTCTTTACAAATATGGTACTATGGTTTGAATTTAAATAAAAATATGGCAGTTAACATTATAAGCTTGCATTATTATGATCAAAAGAAAGGAATATAAAAAATATATTGCATTCCGATACAAAAGTACAGATCAGAAAAGTAGATTATTATCACCACTTAGTAAATATTATACAATTTGTGAATGATAAAAATATCTAACCTCTGATATCGATAGAAAAAGTTCCGTCGGCGTATTTTCCATGCTGGTCCGTAGCACGAATTCCGAATGTGTAAGACGCGTCTATATCCGGTGCAGTGCCACTGATGACTCCTGTTGTAGAATTGAGAGAGGTCCCGGGAGGAAGATGACCAGATATGACCTTATATTGTATTTTACCACCATCCGGGTCCTGAAATGCAGTCACAATAACCACAAATATATTTGAGGAAAAGTTTTTACACTTTTTAACTTTCAATTTATCTTGATACGGATGCAGTTGACAAAACCAGAATTTACAGTACTCTTTCTGATTAAGACTTGATTAAAATTTGTTTGATATAATGAAAAATATTATAGATCTCTATATTTGATCGAGCTCTGCTTATATGCATTTCAAACTAGCTTTTTTTTTTACCATAGCTTCCACGGACACGGCTATTTTCGTCCCGGAGGTGAACGCTCCCAGAGATCCGTGGACCGACTGTTTCGTCCATATTGGTGGCAGGCTTTTCACTTTCTGTAAAATTGTTGCTTTTAATAAATGATATTTAGCGTAAATTTGCAGGAAAAAAAACCCAAATAATTTTTTTTAATCGAATTTAATTAAAGTTAGTTAAGAACACCTCTATAAATTTCCTGAGGTCTGTTCCGGCAATGATGACTGTTCCTCCTGCTCCGGGTTTTAAAATTACATCACCACCTACGCCTGCCTGTAAAATTGCCAGCAGAATAAAAACAGCAGAAATTTATTGGACGTATCATGAAAGGTTCATAGATTTACACCGAATTTTGCAATATCACCAACCTCAAATGTGAGATCACCCCCTGGCTCCGCAGATACATTGACATTTGGGTAATCGATCTGGAAAAAGCTGCAAATAAATGTACCACCGGGTTTTCAGTAAGATTAAAATGTACTAGTATGTAATTATTCCAAAGGTGCTTATCGGGGTTTTTTCCGCCATTCCTTGAATGGTCCTCTGATAACCGTTATAATATTAATATTAATATATACATGTACAAATGTTAAATGATAATATCATACCTTCCATAAACGATTCCAGGAAGAAAAGAGAAAAATAATACAAAGTACTGCATCCTGCAATGTACGAATAGAAAACAAGCCGAAATAGGGTACAGTAACTCGGGAAGAATCGTACTTGACGATGGTCGAATTCTTTTATTTACCATTCAATTAGTTACAATGTTACCTTTATTAATCATTCTTCACATAACCTCACCATCCCCGTTTTTCTGTGTCTAGAAACCTAGAGTTTTGAGCTCTTTCCTGTCTCAGAGGAATGACCTTGGGAATCCTACTTCTTCAAGGCCATTACAATGGAGTTCCTCAGAAAAGTTTCTGTTTTATTTTTCATCGCAGGAATTTCTTGTGACGATGGGTTGGTAACTAAAAGTCTACTAATTTATCTACAGTACAGTACTGTATTTTCATGACAAACTAATATATTTATATCAAGTGTGTTTTATATTTTACATGGCTTTTATCGTTTGTTACAGAGTACTTGACATAGAATTTCCCAGCCTTTCCGTGAACGCTCCACAGAATGGCGACATTATTTTACAAGTAATATTATACATTTTACTGATATTTTTTCTAATACACATTTGAAAAGGCAACTGATGAAAAGTATAAGCAATTATTAGTTTAAATTGATTTACAAATGTTTTCTCTAATATACTTTTACTAGAGTTCTACTTTTTTCTTCATAAACATTCTACATATGCAAGTAATAAGTTTTGGTCGTATTTATTTTTAATTTCACGTTACTCAGGTTACGTTTATCCCGTTAATCAATTAATTGTTATGATTTCTATTATTTCTGATTTCAGTCAGGGTACAATCTCAAAGATGTATACATCAGACCTGGCCCAAGTGGAACCGTTCTTTTTGATAACGAGGATATCTTTAAACTTATAGAGGTATTTTCGTTTGATTGAAATGTTTATTATATATAACTGTGTGAATTGTTTTGATAATTCTGAAGTTTGTCCATCTAAATTTCCTATATTACTAAATGTCGTGTTACCGTTGTTATACAGGTTGCAAAGAGTTTACCTCCGGTCTGGTCTAAGCATGCGCACATGGGATTCTTTGGAACGTTTACCGGGGAGCAAAGAATAAACATAAAACTGGAGGCAGAGGTCAATTATGAAAAACACAACCCCGTATTTATATAAACAGGCAATAATCTGTTTATCTTACAATATTGCAATGTCACGTACATGTACTACAAATGTAATTTCCAAATTGTATAGGACCCGGAAGGAAGTCGTCTCCATTTTGAGGTTGTTTCCGGAGATCTACCAAAGGGCGTGACCCTGAACAACGCCACAGGATACGTCACAGGCATCGCACCAGACGTGGACGACATTTTCAAATTTACCATCCGGGTTATTGACGAGCATGGGAAATATGCCGACGCCATTTTCAAAATGGAAACCGTTGGTACATGTATATAATTATTTTATTCGCGTGAACATTGATTATTATTTTTTAATTTTTTTTTGTTTGGTGTGATTGAACTGCTTTAATAAGAGTCCTGACCATTGCAATGAAATTACCTTGTAGCAAAGGATCACTGTGCTACAAATCCGTGCTTACATGGAGGTACATGTACAGACACTCGGGGCGGGTTTAACTGTAGTTGTACGGTCAGGTATGGAGGACCCAAGTGTGAATTTAGTAAGTATGTAACACATTATTTTATTTAAAATCATCTGACAGCATAATCATTTTGCATACTGCTTACATGGAAATGTCCATAATTGTACGCACTATGTATTTTCCACGTGGAAAAAATGAAAATATTTAATGAGCATTTACATCAAATCGATATTTATAACTATAACAGTTACAGTATATCTTAACTATTTCAGCCTGTGCTTCTCAAAGTTTGGGAGTAAATGATAAACGACAGATACCAGATGCCCAAATGTCCGGATATCTTACATACAGTTCCTATCTCGAATCCAATGGACGTTACGGATCATCGGGATATGGGTGGGTGGGGTCCAATGCCAACTCATGGTTACAAGTAGATCTAGGTACATCTTTTATATTTTACCAATCATTCCTATATATGTATGTACATGTATTGAGTTCTGACTGATTGTACATGTACTTCGGTTTAGTTATGTTTTGTTCCAACTCGAATATTCTTAAGTTGGTTCGTGTTTTTAATTTTGGATCATTTCCTTGTAAGGGAACCTGACCAAAGTGTATGCTGTAAGGAACCAGGGTTACAGTTCCTCTTACTACAGCACAGGCTATACCTTGTCCGTCAGCGTTGACGGCACTACATTCCTCCCCGTAAACAACACAAATGGAGGCATACATGTAAGCTTTTCTCAGTCACATTTTCAACCACATTCTTTTAACTATTATATATTCAATGCTATATCCTGCATGTTAAGCTAATTTGTGTTGTTACCTCTTTTCAAGACTTTCCACGCATCCACTGGAAATTACCAGTATTCACTTCCGGAACCTGTTGATGCCCGATTTGTTCGATTCCATCCTACTTCCTATCACAACAAGCCACAATTAAAAGTAGAGCTTTATGGATGTCATTATAAATGAAAAAGAAACTTACAAACGTGGTTTTGTAACGACCTAGGCTTGTTTCTCTTATTTGCAATAAATTTATTTAAAACTTTTTTGTATTTAGTTTGATTTTATTTTTACTTTTGTATTTTAAGCTTTGTGAATCATATAAGTATTTTTACGCACTTGGTAGCAAGAAACACTCCAACTACTCAGTACATGTATGTTTTCTGCTTTATTCAACATTTCCGCTTAGTGTCTTTGCCACAATTAAATTAAAATTAAATGATGGATCTTTTCATGAATTTTTTCACTGAATTACTATTAATTTTTTGTATGCCATTTCAAAACTATTCTACACAAGATAAAGCTGTGCTATTCCGTCAACTGAATGATAACTGAGTGATAACTGTAAGCCATAAAAGGGTGACAGAATGGCAAAGTTATTATGTCATTCAGTCAGTTTTCTGAATTGCAGAACTTTATCTCGGGCCAATCATACTGAGATTTTCAAGAGTGTGTGAAGGTTTTCGAATTCAGATTTCAATTGGGCTAACGTAAATGTAGCCTTAATGTTGAGTGTTTATCAAAAATAACGCCCACTATTTTAAACTACTTGGATCTCTTGTGAACTAGGATCATATTAACAGCTATTCACTCATTGGCCTTAACGTCCTACCCGTATAGAATATGTACGGGAGGTTTACATCAAAATTTAAGGTGAGTAAAAGATCTTGGTCATTTTTAAACGATATTTACCTCCTTGAGACAAAGAGCTCTTTATTTTTACAAAAGAAAACAAAATCATACAACACTAAAAACTTGAATTTCATATTATATGACTGTATGTTCTCCTGGAGACGGATATTTGAAACAAGAATGCGCTTGGGAATAAGTAGTTTTAGAACTGTGTATTTTCTCATTTTTTTTCGTTTAGATATTTTTATGACTGTATAACATCATCTCGTTTTGGATTAACACTTAAAATTAACATTAAAAAGATTTGGTTTGTTTATAATTCTTTATTCAGCTAGTGATATAAAATGGTCAGACTCTGTCCCTTATTTCACACATCACATCCGTACAGTTCTACTCTCATTCCTGGTTTTCCGTGATATGTTTTGGGAACAAACCGGACGAACCGGGCTTCGAACGGAGTTGGAAACGAATGCTTGATGACGGAATTTACACTACTACTTCCGCTGAAGTCCTAAAAAAGAAAAGAAATAATATTAATAAAAATATTTTTTTAAAACTTCAATCAAATGTGTTTGAGTTCAAACGAACATGTACCAAATTTGAGGTTCCGTTTTTGAGGTCAAGAAAAGTGTTTCCATCCACACTGTATTTGATATTGTAATCTGTGATGTAGTAACTGGAAGAGGTATAGCCCTGGTTCGCTACCGCGTGCAGCTCCATTTCTTTTCCCAGGTCCACCTATTTAATTCTTAATTTAAATAAATACTGTATATACAATGCATAAACAGTGGATGCAAATATCAAATGCGCTTATTATTAGTCAGTAAATCAGGGAACTTATTATGTAAAATATGTTTTTCTAACTGAATTGCAAGTCTTATGTTAACGCTTCTTTAAAGGGACTTAGACACGATTTGAGCTCAAAATCTAAAATTTTATTTTTCCATTTTTAATGTTTAGAATGGTTAATATGGGTATTTTTAATGCTTTGTCAAAATTTGAAAGTTAAATATTGAGTTATAAGCAAGATATAGAGTTTGAAATTCTTTGTTTTGTAAACAAAGCTCGAGCCTTGTTATTGTTTACATATGTGATTTATTGGTATAAGTTTCGATCAAATGTTGCTTTTTTCTGTTGATATTTATAATATTGAATCAGTTTATCTTGTTTGCCACGAGTCATTTTGTCAAAGAAATGTTGTTAATTCCATACTTTACATTATTTGTACACATATATAATAATATCGAGCTTTGTTTACATAACAATGAATTCTTACATCGGTATCTCTCTTTAACTTGACTTCTAACATTCAAATTTCGGTCAATCATTCAAAATGCGCAAGTAAACCATTTTAAACATAAAAAATAGAAAATAAAATTTTGATCTAAAATCGTGTCGAAGTCCCTTTAAGATAATTAAATTGTCTCACTGTTTTAGTAATTACATGTAATAAAAGAGATATAATAGCGTATAAGCGTATAACATAATATATACAACGTGAAACATATAATGAACATAGCCGAAGACATTTTACGTGTACCTGAAGCCACGAGTTAGTGTTCTCTCCTAACCAACCCTGAGGGGCGTTGAGACGACCATCCACCCCCGCGCTATCCCCACTACAATAGTGACACGACATCTGGGCGTCCGGGATTTTCTTCCTGTTTAAGTCGATACCGACAGCCATGGATGCGCAATCTGTAGATGAAAAAAAGATCGTACAAATAAAGAACACTATATTTGCGACGATTAGTTTATCAATAACCTTATATTTACTGTATTTGAAATCTGTATAATTGTGGATTATACTTGAACATCAAGATCGGACTTACTCGTCTGACAAGTTTTTCCACCGTATGGTTTTGGACATGCGCAAACAAAGTCATCGATGTCATCAGTGCATGTCCCGCCGTGCAAGCATGGAGTGCTTAAACATTGGTCCCTCTCTATGTATTAAAGGCCATTTAAATTATAATAAGATTAGGATGTTTCTATTGTTTAAAAGTTATTCAAAATATTATCTTTCATTAGGAATCTCATCATGTTGTTAGGGGAATCATCATCATTTCATCTTAGGTTACATGTATTAATGTGGTATTTTCATTACGTGAGACGTTTCAATAGTTTAACTGAGGTGATTATACATGTAAGTTCGATAATTTGTCATAGTTTGAATTTAAATGGCTGACCTCTTGTATCAATCGAGAAGATCTGATCCGCGTATTTCCCGTGGCTATCTGTCACCCGAATACCGAATTCGTAGGTTGCATCCACGTCCGGAATACGACCGGTTATCGCCCCTGTATTTTTGTCAAGATAGACACCAGGAGGCAATGCTCCGGAAACTTTTTCATACGTCACTTTTCCATTTTCAGGGTCCTGTGAACATTTAAATTTCAGAAAATTAAAAAAGGTGACGATTGATAATAAACGGTTACATTTATTTTTTGTCCTCTGAAGTCGGACTCACCTGGGCGGACACACTAAGAGACACCATTTTTCCGCCTAGAAAAGTACCCAGAGTTCCATGCGGTGACTTCTCGCTCCATACCGGCGGAAGGCTATTGACGATCTTTAAACAACACAAAAAACTGAGAATGTCGTATATAATTAACTTTATTTCATGTATATTGTTCTACTTATGTAGTATTATCAAAACAATTAATAACATAGTTACCTCAAACAACTTGAGCATGTCCGTTTGACCAATAAAAACTGTTCCGTTCCCCTGAGGGATCATGATGATGTCTCCCCCGTCTGGACCAGCCTGGATGTATTGTTTTATTAGTTTGATATAGTAAGACAGGTGTCCGAATTAGTATTGTTTTCATCTAAATACTGTAGTAAAAAAGCACGCATAATTGTTTACCCTGATTGTTAAATTTCCACCCTGCTCGGCAGTCACAAATACATCGGGATAGTGGATATCGAAGAAACTGCAAAACACAGAACAAACTTATGTTTCCAATATAGGGTACTACAGAAAATATAAGTTTATTTTTTAGATTTTGAATTTTATTATCAGGGGAAAGCCATAAGCAAAAACACACAACAAAAATACATTAAAACATAATATTTTCTTTGAAAAAAAAAATACTTACCTTCCAAGACAGACATTTATTTTGCCCAAAATAAAGAACGAATATATAATTGCAAGAGATTTGGCCATCATTGTGTTCTTCTGTGATTCCTCTGATTCAAAACAGCGGTCTACGTATCTATTACCATTAACAGTGCCTCCTTAGAAACTGAAGATTGCGACCATATCTAGAAGTGAACTAATCGTCTTCCAGGCATCTGTGTCTTGTGAAAAATTCTGAATAAGGTTTGCTTTTAATTTATTACTACATTTCAGGACAGAAAATATTAGAGTATTAAATTCGTTTTAGAAAACATTTTTGACTTATGGCACTAATACCAATTTTGCTTCTATAAAACAAATAGTTTCTCTTTGAGGTTTATTTGGCTTTGTTTTCGTACCTCTCAAGATGTTTTGGATTCTGATAGCGGTCTTTTCGTGGTCATTACTCGGTCTGTCAACAGCATCCAAACCTTTTGAGTAAGTATAATACTTATTGTATGGTATTTAAAATACAGTTCGCGAAACTGAAACCGTTTTTTCTGTCTATGTTTGCTAGTAATTTACCAACTGAAATGTCTGCTGCTATTGATTTGGATTCTTTTTTTTTAATTGAAAGGATATTGTACTTGGTGTGGAATATTTTCAAATATTTTTTAAAAAAATATGACTCCATCCTTTTCTCTTTATTCGCAGTGCGCTTGTGATACACCGACCTCATGTTGACGTCATTGCAGAACACAATGGAAACATAACACTTCTGGTAAAAATAGCAAAACCGACAGATTCGCTCATTGATTGTATTAAGGTTTACTCTTTTTAGCAAATGTTATCAGTTGAAAAATATTAAAAGATAATTCTTTGATTTTTAGTCTGGAATTAATGGGGATATAAATATCTTACCAGGAGCAAATGAAACCGGAAGTGTGTATTTTGACGGGGAAGATCTTTTGTATTTGATAAAGGTATGATCTCTTCATATGCATATGATATGATTTTAATTCAAATACAGTATCAGCTTATTTGAATATTTGAAATGCAAAACAAATACATACTAAATTTATTCATGAATATAAACACTGTTTAAGTCGATTTTGAACTTTATTTTTGTCGTTCCTTAAACTAGCTCGTGGTCAGCCTACCCCCTGTTTGGGAGGACCATTCTCCCTTCGGTTATGTGGGGGAATTCCACAGTGGCGACAGAGTCAATATTCAGCTGAAAGCTACAGTGAGTTAACTGGTTTATTCAACCGCCCAGCAATACATCAGTATTGTAGTAGTGTAGTATTTAATAAATTCATGTTTGCTCTCTATCTTTTATCCATCCATTCATCTAGGATCTATCTATCTACTCTTTTAATGTAATTGAATCAATCAATCAATTAGTTCATAATTGAATTACACATGAGTGGCTATAGATAATAAACCAAAAAGCAGTTGACAATATAAATATACGTAAATCATATGTAGGACCCAGAGGGAACCAGAATAACTTACAACCTGATTGGTGGAGAACTACCCCCGGGCATCAAACTGGACCCAGTCAGCGGTATTCTAAAGGGTCTCGCCCCAAACACCGAGGATCTGTTCACTTTCACCATTCGGGCAACTGACGCACATGGAAAGCAAGCAGACAATGTGTTCAAAATGTTGATTCGCGGTAAGATTTCTATATAGTTTTATGTATTTTGAAAGATTTTACTCGTGCATATAATTTGTAATTTCTGCTTCCAAACAAGTGTTGTCACTGCATAACAGAAGGCCATGGAGCAAATATATTCAATTTGCATATTAATTTTTTTCTAACAAACAGGAAACTTTCAAAGTAAAGATATGAAAATGTATAATATATCTCTACCATATTAACAGGTGCCAACAAGTGCGATTCCAATCCCTGCACACATGAAGGTCAGTGTCACGAAGAAAACGGAAGCTACACCTGCCGCTGCGCACATCCCTATGGTGGAAGAACTTGTAATCTCGGTTAGTAAACCAATAATACTAATTATACTAATTTATTTTCGAATACGAGTAATTGTGTCAGAGTCACAAAGAGCAGTATACATATACAGTTGACAATAAGTACTAATTTGCTTTTTAAGAGTAATTTTATTTAAGTTTGCGTATTGTGCCAAGCAGCCTCTTTTGATTTCGATGCATCTCCTGCTTCTTCAGATTGCAGAAGCAACAGTCTAGGAGTACGCCAGAGTTTACGCTGGATCCCTGACGCCCAAATGACGGCGCACAAATCGAACGGTAACAACTTTGCTTACAGTGGACGACAGGATGGAGGCAGTTGGCGCGGAGTGGATAGAGGCTCCTGGCTTCAGGTTGACCTTGGTAAACGAAAATTGGGAAGTTAATGTATTCCACTCATTTAATATAGTTGTCTTATATGGTTTTTTTTTTTACAAGAAAGAGCTCAAGTTGTGCTGTCTTATGTCGATTTGATTATAAGCGTTTTACTGATTTTTTAAGTGTCGAATTGCACTCAAATCGTCCCATAATACATGATACCAAAGTTAACATGGGAAAAAATTGTCTTCTTCTGAGAATCGCTTGGCATTAATTAATAAAACTGAGTTTACAGTTTTGTACTGCAGGAAAGCTACCAAAACTGGCGATTTCTTCATTCCTTTGTCAGGGATTTTGGTGTACTTAGACGGTGCTTTTTAGGTCAAGTGAAGGTCATGTTAAGTTCATGTGAAAATTCGTTAATTTTTCCAAGATTTTTTCTACTGCTAAGCATCAATAAGTCAATTTGACCATTTGATCAAGCTCTCGCTGTAACATTGAATCTGTCGTTTTACACAGGCAATGTTACCCGTGTTTATGGTACAGTGATGCAGTACGCAGGTTCTTATCAGTATACAAGTTCCTACTATCTCCAGTACAGCACTGACGGAGACAACTTCCATAACTACACTGTGGGAGGACAACTAACGGTAAACGTCGTCGCCATTTAACACGACAAATAAAAACATTTCCATAGAAGTTCCCTTTTTGTTTCTCTTTTTCAGCAATTTTCCGCTGGCGCAAGCACCTACACCCGTCCACTTCCGGAACCCATTGACGCTCGTTTCGTAAGATTTCTTCCCCTTGGGTGGTATTCGTCCTACGGGCCATACATGCGAGTGGATCTTCTTGGATGTTATTACTACACACTCTGATGCAAGGAACTGTCGAATTGATAATAATTATGTTTTCCTTTGCGCCTTTCTTTATTAAAATGTTTTCACCTACTTGAATGTTTTGGATTTGCATTTCTTGTATATGTCTCGAATTGAGAAGTCATTAAACTTGTACTTGTCTAGTTTATTTTTATCTTACTTAGAAATGAAAGTTCAGAAATTCACAATTCAGTTTTGTCATGAAGTATTGTGTATAAGAGTTTGATTGTGAGATTTCTACACATGTTACGTTGAGTATAACAGGTTAAGCTTGACATTCATCATGACATATGGATAAAAATGCCTTTACTGTCTGGATTTGTAATGTACATGAGTTTACTTGGTATAAACCCAATATATGATGCTTGCTTCTTACCAAAGGAAAGAGTATGTATGTAACTGAGAATACACCGATATTCCGTGTTAATAAACCCAATTATAATTATAATATCGTATTTTTCCCAAGCATATGATTGGTCGATTGCTGTCACATGACCGTGCTATAGATTCTGTTATAGACCTTACTATACTAAAAATAGAAAATTTATTGACCATACTATACTAAAAATAGATTTTCATGACAAAATACTGGTTTTGGCATGTGCGACATTGTGACGTCATAATAGCGAAATCAACACCTTTACATTATGAACAAAATATTTCACTCACACATACATTGACCTCATCAAAAGGCTATAATTGTTTAATATTTAATCTTTACAAAAGTTATGTTTCCCTAAAATCACACGAAGCTTCAAGATACTTAGTCTAGTATTGCAGACAAAACAGACTGAAAACAAAAATAGACTGAAGAGATTCATATCTTAATACATTGTACATGTATTACATGTTGTACATATAAGCGTAAAGATTATTTAAACAATGAAAAAGTACGGTTTTAGCAGAGAAAACCAGAAATACAATCAAAGTACTGGAGGTACTAGAAAGCATAGATAAGGAATTATATTTAGTGGGTTTTTTGCAATTAAACATGATGGTATTATCAATGAAGGTATGAATATCTTCACCACAAAATCATTGATATTTTCATTGCAAATCTAATTCTAATGCATGCAGAACCAGAGGACGATACCCTTGTATTACGCAATGCACTACAATATTAATTTTTATTCTTTCAAACTACTGATCCAGTTAAGTATTGCCATTGAATATGTCGTTTCATTGTCGAACTCTGGATCAAAACTCAGTAAATACTTGCTTCATTAAAAAGAACGATCATCATATATTAGTTTAAAATGGATACTAAAAAAATGTGATGTATACACATCAAACTGGCTTTCAGTATTCTCAATACTTTCGTTAAACATGGGTAGCGCTTTGACGAAGCTTCCGGGTTACGTAATATGTCGGTTACATGACATTAATTAAGCGTTTAATGTATACGCTAACCGCTGAAAAATGGTCAGCACCATGATACATGCTTATCGTGTCATCCCAAAACAAGTCCATTTTCTATTCAAATTTTTGTTATGTAACACGTCTACCTGTTTGCTTTTGCAATCAACAAGTATCTGATACTAGGCAGAACCAAGTTCCTCTAATCCCTGTTTATTTGAATTTCAAATTTTAATATTAATTGTAAACACATCTAGGGTTAATGGAAGCATATAAGTGTTGCTCTGAAAAGAAAATATGCATAACACTAAATGAAAAGAAACGGATATAATCCAAAATGGCAGCTTTCAATCCCCAACATGACAACTGTATGGATTTCGAGGTTCTTTTGCCTCTGGAAAATATTCCTTCTTTTTCAAGCAACAGATGCCAGCCACGAAGAGTAAGAAAAATATATTATAATTAACTACTAGGATTTAAATATATGCTGAATGACATTGAAATTATAAGTACTGGTAAAAGGGTTTGAAATGTGTAACTTATTAACATATATACCGAATGGTATTCAATTCATGGTTGCCTCGTTTTGATTTAAGGGTTCTGCAGATTCACTACCCAAGTGTTACGTTATCCGCTCAAAAGAATGGCTACCTGTCCGCTCAGGTAAACATTTTTATTTAAAAAAAATTATTTAAAATTTTTCATATTTAAAAAAAAATATTCTAAATTTTCTAATTTTGTTTAATTTGGCGTTGTTTTAGACAGAGGGTGGTGGAGATATCCATATCAACTCTAAAGGAAACAACACGGCAGTCTATTTCGATAACATCAACTTGTTACAACTAATTGAAGTAAGAATATGAATTTCATTGACTAACTATGATTTTAAGATCATTCATGATCTTATACATTCTTACTCATAATATAAAATTAACAAAGTAAATCAAAACTGGTAAACGTTTGTTGCAAGCTTGTTGCATGTGTTTTGGTTTATAAGACAATTGCCAATACATTATTACACATTTTTACTGATTCCAATGCTACATTGTCTATAGAAAGTGATGAGTCTACCTCCAATCTGGATGAATCATACAGACACTGGGTACTCTGGAAACTTTGAAGGCGGAAAACACTTCAGTATACCATTAAATGTGATGGTAAATTTAAAAAAAAATATTATACCTTATGCTAATACTAACAACTAGCCTTAAAATTTTGGCTGGCAATTAGAAATAATTTAGTTAAGTAATGTGATTATAAATATTTGAATAATATATAAAATGAAAAAAAAAAATCATGACCACGCCCTTTTAACATTTATTTAAAAATATGAGGTATACAATTGTTTTTTTACTACTTGTTAACTTGTAGACACCTGGAACTCAAAACTTAAGTTTTGAAATAGTCGCTGGATCACTTCCGCTCGGCGTATTTTTAGACATACCAAACCGCCGGATATCAGGAATCGCACCGGATGAAGACGCGGAGTACATATTTACTGTGAG
Source organism: Magallana hongkongensis (assembly GCA_016163765.1). NCBI lineage: Eukaryota > Metazoa > Mollusca > Bivalvia > Ostreida > Ostreidae > Magallana > Magallana hongkongensis. The sequence goes on from WFKH01011925.1 coordinate 88,699,636, forward strand.
GGCTAAAACCGCGTACGAAAAGTTTGCAGACGCCGTTTTTCGGTTTGATTCTTATGGTTAGTGAAATCAACAATTAATGCTCATGTTCTTTGCAAGCAATTGTCATAAATAAAAACTTGCTGTCGTAAAGGAATGAGGTTATTGTAAATATATACTGTATTAATCGGCAAAATACCTTAAATATAAAACATTACAGAATTAAACCAGTGTGAAGAAAACCCATGTCACAACAATGGTGTATGCAACAACACAAACGAGGGAAAGGGTTATACATGTAGTTGTACGGGATACTATGGGGAACGCCAGTGTGATACAGGTGAGTTATTAGTATGACATGATAAGCTATTTACTAACCAGTCTAATACAATTCAGTATTTTAATCATTGCACTGTATATCTTATGGTTTTAAATTAATTGGGCCTTTTCGTCAGACGTAAACTTAAAGCAAAACTTCAGTAATTAAATTCAAACTAGATTGCAGATTAAATAGCATAGGAGTAAGCAACAAGAAAGCCATACCGGATGCGCAACTATCTGCCTACTTGTCACGTGATCAATCGCTGGCCACAGAGGCCAGGTTAAACAGCAACTCGTCTTTTGGGTGGTGCGGCGAAAACGGGAACGCTTGGATACAGGTGGATTTAGGTACATACAATGTATTCAGAGTCACTCAGCTCCAAGATTGTAATTATTTTGTTTTGAATAGTCAAATTGAATTCAATTGATGTCTTAAGAAGTCTTAAAACCATATAAATTCAGACTATGACAATGACAATGAACTTCTTAACTAAAGTAACAGTGTAGAATGTGTACAAACTATATAATAGATGTCATGAAAGTTATTGATAGTTGTCAAGGAAAAACTTGCATGGCTTGCTGGAATTGTTAAATGAACTATCTCCCTGTAAAATTACAAAACGATGGCATAGTACTTTGTAAATCAGCAGATGATTGTTTGATTTTGTGGTATTTAATTTCATTAAAAACACAATAATTTTGACACTGTTCAGGCACTTTTTAGCAGATTTAATTTTTGAGTTTGATACATTTTACATTGACTGTAAAGGCATCGTGGGCCGAGTTTTCGCTTTGACGACACAGGCCGGAAGTAGTGACAAGTTCCTAAAATCCTTCACTCTGTCATGTAGCACGGATGGTGCCAAATTCTCTGATGTAATGGGAACCAACACTACTGCGGCTTATGTGAGGATCTTCATTTTGATAATTCATTATAGCTTAAGATTTTCATGAACACAAGAATGCTTTTTTTCGATTAAAAGGTTGTCCGTCAAGGTATTTTGCAACGGTGTCACTTCCATGCTCACATATATATATATATATATATATATATATATATATATATATATTAGACGTTTCAAATATATTAAATGAAACTGAAATTACATATAATTACAGTATTGTACATTCCTTAAACATAAAATCAAAACAATTAAACATGATCTTCAAAACGGCTAAACAGTCAAAATAAGAACATGACATGTTGGACTGTAATGAATACATATAGCTTTATTTTTCCAGGTGTTTCCGAGTGACATGGGGGCCATCACCCAGCCCCTCCCTGCCCCAGCCACCTGCCGATTTGTACGCCTCCACCCCATCACGTACAAGGTCCATCCCTGTCTGAAGCTGGAGCTCCACGGGTGTGTTCCGTGATAACAGAGGACCTACTTTCTTATTTTAATCTTTGTACAGTATCATGATTCAAGTTACCTTGATAACCAAATTAAAATGTGAACGCTGTTCATCTTTTTATCCTTTTAAGTCATCAAAAGTAATCGTTTTATTTGTGTACCTCACTTGTATTATTTGTATACATATACTTTGTGCAAAGGTAATACGATATTATCATCTATATGTTTGATTATACTTATTTGATTCACAAAGATATACTTCTTCGTTATCGAATCATCAATCAATTTACTACCAGATCCATGAAGGTTGTACACTACGTTATTTCTTCGTACAACAAGGTTAGCTAATCAATGCAATCTGGACGCGTAGTATGTTACACGGCTAAAAACCTGTCAATATTTTTCATTCATCCTTTAAGGGAAATAACTCTACCTTGATTGAAACAGTAGTATATATTTGATTACGAAAACTCTTGATAACAATGAATGATACTGAACTTTGTGTTGAAAAATAGCAGTTAGATAATTGTTCTGTTAAATATAGTAATATTTTTATTCCATGTTACCTTTATCATCAAAGAAAATTATATTCAAACAATGAATAAATTGCAAGAGCGTAAATTTCTAGATATAAAAAGAAGTTAATTATAATAAATGTACTGTTTGATACAGAATATAATAAAACTATTTTTCCAAATGGAAAATGAATTGTTACATATTAAATTTAAGGAAACTAATTTCTTGATACGTTATATGTCCTGTATTAGATGTGTTTAGGTTTAATAACCCCCACCCTCCCCATCTGATGAAAAAAAAATTTCGAAAAAAGATCACACAATGTCGCCTTTTTACCATTGTACAGCTATTTAAAATCCAAATCCAGTTGTCTCCTCGTATCAGAGGGTTATTATACGTTTCTTTAAAGGAGCGATTTTATAAATCTGATGCCTTAGAATAATGTATGCTATTATTCCGTTTATTTCATTTACAATTTACACGTGGAAAAATATTACCTCTATGAATGGACGACATAAATGAACGACATCAATTAGCCGACCATTCGAGTTTCCTGCGAAAAAGTTATTATAAATCCTTAAAACAGTAACAATGACTAAAAGATCGAGAAAAAACCTATGTTGATTTTTAACAGTGACCATCCGTGCTTGTACTAGGTATACGCAACTTTCGTCGTTTGCTTGCCAGCTTTCAGTTTGGAAGCAAGGACCACATCATGTAACAAGGAATCCAGACCGTAGCCCAACACAGAGGCGGATCTCATGTTGTAAGCCTTGAACGAGGGGTGGATAGACACCACTATTGGCCGCCCGCCAACTCTACCTACGGCGGACCTCCTATACCCGTATCTTACGTGACGTCTCACATGATGCGACGGCAGAAAGGCATACTTTGGGGCAAGACGGTGTGCGTATCTCCTCCAGTACGATTTCACCTTCCCTCTGGGTATATCCCCGTGGCCGTGTTCATAATGGTGATCCAGCCGCGAGCCATAAAGCACCCACCTATATCCCGAACGTGATCCCAGATCATAGTGACGTTTCCGTGACAATCCGTGACGTCCGCGCTTTTTCTCGCGGTACATGGACGAAAATTTTTCTTCCTTCCGTGCATGGTTTCGTTTTCTATCGTAATCCGACTTTCGCGGTGTTTGGTATGGTTTCTTGGTAGGCGTCATATCTTGGTCGTCGTCACTGCCTTGCGGATTGGTGGATTCAGGGTATTTGAGCGGTTTTTTATTAGGATATCGTGTGGATGATTTGTACTCGGATTTGGCAACAGCTTGACAAACCATTACTGCAAAAATGCCAAATAAAATTTAAAACAATCCAAACTCTTAGAAGTCAATTAAATACACACTACACATATTTGAATTTCTGCACCGTTTTAAATGTAAAACAGAAATGAAGACTCTATGCCAAATGCAAGAATTTTGATTCTAATTTTTAAAAGATTTACATTTCAATAGTTTATCATTTTTTACGGAACGTTTAATAGTAAGGCACATTGTTGAAGTTCATATTAATTTTCTAGTAACCTACCTGCTAGTCCTAAGAGCAGAATTGTTCCCAATACATTCTTTTGCATTTTGTAGAAGCTTGTATTTCTAACTGCGTGTTGCAAGTACGGGCTGAATAGGCTGCTGGCAAGAATAACTATCCCCGCACGACTGATGGATCGCGTCAAAGATGGCTTATTGAAGTATAATAATTACACATGTAGCTTGTTGTAAAAACACTTTTGTATGACCACAAGATCACCGAGATTAGGTGACAGGTGTCCATTATTTGAGAATGTAGATCTACCTCTTTCAGGTAAAACATTGTTTCAAATGACTTGTATGTTAATCCCTCAAGTCTACAAAGGATTAAAGGAAATAGACATATGCTGAATGCAGTACATGTACATCCGTAAGTTTTTTTTTCGTTTAATTTTCTTGATAGTATTGAAATTTTTAAAACCTTTATCTGTACCATGACTTATACACACTAATGTTGCGCTCAAAATAATCTTGCGAGTTGACAGGAATAAGTTATGTATGTTAAATACAAAGAGAAAACAGTTACTGCAAAACTAAATGCACAATCGTTTATTGTTCATCAATGTCTCTCCTTATTACTTTATTTGTAGATTCAGTTGCTAGTGCATAACATTTAATAGAATAACTTCTATAAGAATGAAATGGAATTTCGTAGAGTGTATGAATACAAGCTTAAATAAATTAGCTTTGGTATAAAATGATTGTAATTACAACAATGGTTGGCACACAAACACACTATGAACGGTTTACTTATCCAATCTTCTTCATGAAGTCTTTAAACTTTTGATTGACAGCACTCTTCCTCTCTTCGTTCACCTGAAGTTTGTAGTCCATGATTCTCTGTCTCTGAGACGCCATGGTCATTGGAGCAGCACCATATTTATTTTGTCCTGCAAGATGAGATTTCCAAGCATCGGAAGTCAATGTCGGTCGCCTCTGATTCAGAATCTCAGAAATCCCGGCATTCCTTGCCATTGCTGTTGATGCGCGCCGTTCTTCGTGCGCACCGCTTTTCCCGCCATCAACTGGCATTAACTGTCTGGTAAGAGACTGTATATTAGCGGAACTGTGACTGCGCATGCGCCGAGTTCCTTTTTCATGCAGACTTTCCCGCCTTGGTCGTCCGCGATTTGCTTTTATGAGTTTCCGCGTAAGGCTAGAAGATTCCGACATCCAAGACAAAGAAGTACTCTCGGAATGCACGGACTCTTTGTCCGAATTAGGGTCATTGTCACGCGCGCTATCTTTCGCATTTAATGTCGTCACAAAGGTCGCCCGGCCGACCGGACTGCTCTGTGGACGAATAGAAGCGGAAAGTGAAGAAGGAATGGATGACAAACTGCCGGAACTCCTGCTGTTTTCGGCCGCCGACTGAGAGCGTTTGAACCGCCTCTTCTTTCGACTTACAATTCGCTCGCCATACATGAAACAGGGCCCTTCATCCTCACGTTCGTACTCCTCTTCGGAATCTGGCGCCAACCCTTCCGGGCTGTGACCGCTACAGTTGTTAATGTAGTCCAAAGTCAAAGAGATCAGCCGTATATCTTGGTTTATCACTCGTTTTGAGTGAATTTTCTCCTTTTCCAACAAGTTTAATTTTCCCTGAAGTTTTGCATATTCTATATTATTTATTCGGTAGGCTCTCTGTATACGAGATGAGCTGAAACTCGGACTCTCTAAGACTGGCATCGTTGAACGGCTTCAAACAAACTAACTACTTGTTTCCCTGCGTGCTATGCTTTTCTCATATGACGAATCATTTAGTGACACATGCATTTTCCTTTGTTTCTAAACTATACATATAAAATTCACGACCACAATATGTACGATTGCACCCAGAGCTTTGTTCTGAGATTAAACTGCTTAATCCTGTTGGAAAGTCTGCAGAGATTTATTACTTATATGCCAATGTTTTCACTTTTTTCGTCTATTAAACACTTAACGATTATTAATTAATTCAGAAATTAATTAATAACATTTTCCAGCACATCAATAATTGCGTTAAAACTTTGCCTTTGGTTCCGACTGATCCTTGCGTCTCCTGCTTAACACAATGCCGGATTTAAGAACAAAATAATCCTTCTGAATACACAAATCTTGCCCTCGATCTAAAGATACCAAATAGGATACATAACTCCAAAATTCGGCTTTAGTTTTAAAAAAAAATCCACAAATCCAGTATATTCACATTTTCAGTCTATTTTCATTATCAGCGAGCAAGGAATTTTCTACCTGCAAATATACGGAGATCAAACATTCAATCACCACTATTAGAATCGGGCATTAAATACTTAGCTACATGTGATAAAGGCATTCAGAAGTCAGATTGGGCACGCGAAAATCTTCAATCGATTTAAACCAATCACAATTCCACGTTATCTAAACACACAATATTTGTACAAGAGAAAGTGAAAAACTTTCAAAAGCACAATCTGGGTGTAGTATTTGTTTTCGTACATTTTGATTTTAATATCTGTACATATATTTTTTAACCTTTCGTTGTGCTACATAAAAAACACAAGTAAGCACGCCTTCGCTTACGTTAGTGTTAGCTGCACTAGATTTGCTCTCTCCTCTCTCTCTCTCTCTCTCTCTCTCTGTTATGGCACGTTTCGGATTAAGTGCATGGGGATTGATTTTGGATAATATTATCACAGAGTCGGCTTGTAAACTAACGACTTCACTTATACACTTCCATTAACACTTTACACGGCACTTTATTGAAAATTCATAAACATTATACGAAAAAAGAAGATGCAATAGAAATGTATTTTAATCGTTAAATCTAGAAAGCTAAATCAATTTTCTTGTTGGTTGAAAAATAAATCATTTCCATTATACGGCAATATTTTTCTTCAAAGTAAATGTCGAATCTAATTATCGCTCGATTGAGCTAACAAAAGAGATACCTTTAAAGTTTCGAATGTTTCCACATACCACACCGTTCTGTGGATACACCAGCGGGAAATGGATTTTCTAAACAAAATATTTGCTTTGTTTACTCAATAAAAACTACAATTAATCTGATGGAACTTCTTAAAAATACCGAAAAACTCTTAACTTTCACGAATTTTCCAAACCACTCTACTTGTATGATTTATTTTAAGAGTGCTCGATGGTCGCGGCCATTTTTAGAATGTATTGATCTCCTATAGAAGAAGAGCTCTGTATAAAGATATAGCAAGTTATTCAAATTTCAGTGCTAAAATATATGGGTTTGTTCTTTACTAAATGATAGTTCATAGTTAAACGAATCATTTCTAAAATTTTAAAGTTAGATCTGTTGGTTAATTTGTTGACCACCCAGCCTCCTTTATAATGAACGAACATGAAATCGGAGTGAAAGCAAAAATAAAAATAAAATTCATCTCGTTTGATATTCATATATTTTGGATATGTAAGTAATTTATAAATTACGATCGAATTGGTTTGAAAAACGTCTTTCAGTATGCCAACAAAGAGGAAGGCGCAATTTAACACTGCATAAGAATACCGGTAAAAAGAATTTTTAAAAAATCAAACCCTACACGGTTTATCTTAATATGTGCATTAAATAAATCGAAGGCCGTGAAAGATAATGATCGATTCACTTTTAAGAAAACTTAAACCCAACAAAAATCACAGTGATGAAAAGATTTGATCAATGATATAGTTACATTATCCTACACCTAGCTATGTATTCACGTGCATTTATTTGCTGAAATGTACAATGCACACAGAAATATGCATGCAAATGTAATTTGATGAGATAAAATACCTCCGTTAAGCAGTAAATCACACGAATAAGCAAAGATGAAATGACAAATTCAAATAATAAAGACGGTCATGTTTCAAATTAATAAAAATCTACATGATTTCGTTTGCATCCCCACCCCCTCCAACCACTCGATCATTGTTAAACAGTGCTTGAGCTATCCTGGTCTCGGCGATGTTTGTTTCCTCACCAAGAGAACAGCATGGCGGCCCTACAACCTTACGTAATAAATCAAAAAGCAGAGCAAACACGGAACGACAGATATCGATGGCCCAGGTCGCTGAGAGCCCCCTACCCCACTGATAACAGACAAACTCGGCTTGATTTAGGATCTCACGAGCGAGTGGAAATCAGGAACCAAAAGTACTCCAGCCGACGAACACAAATAATGGCTCCTCTCGATATATGATATACTGTATACATGTACTTACTCAAAAGACTCACTCACACAATTCTTCATGTTTGATGGCCCTCTTGAAAAACGTTCACTGCAAATAGTTTAACATACTCCGCACGATTTTCAAACATTATAGACGACAATTGCTTTAAATCTCCCATTATGGCCTGTGTATCTGATGGTGTTTTCGCTCTGAAGTACCCCTCTGTGCTATCACAATAAAACGTTGAAGAATGCCGTAAAATGACTTCTGTGGAAGTTTTTATCCTGTCAGAATTTTACATTGTTGGCGACACCTTTAATTCAAGAAAGGTGTCACTTTCTCCCCCCCTAAACAAAACAACGCGGACCATTTTCATAGGTAAACATATTTGGAGTGTCATATTGGTTTGAGAAAAACAAATATTTAACCCCCAAACAAGATGTTAAAAAAGAAAACTCGACCAATTAGGTCAATAAATTCGTGTGAAAATCTAATCAACAGAGGTCTTATAAAGAATCACGGGCTACTGTCAATATTGCCTCACGGTGTAAGGTGAAATCCAGGTACCCTCTATGCTGATATCTACTACCTGCAATATTAACTTTTATAAACTTATTGACCATTTTCTCTTTCAGTATAAATAAATCCATGCTTTTTGCATGCTTCATGAAAACTTATTTTAAAGAAATGACAAGCATTTGCCATAGACGTATACATATATACAATGACTCTCTCTCTCTCTCTCTCTCTCTCTCTCTCTCGCGTATTGGTATGCAGCTGGTAAAGTAAAAAAAAAAAAAGAAGAAAAAACTATTATGGTTCCACAAAATCAATATTGTTAAGATTGGAAAATTATAGAACTTAGAAGTAAAGGAAATCCAGATATTTATCAAGTAGACAGGGTAGACAGGGTAGACAGGGAATCTTTAAATGTTAGTAAGTAGTTAATCCCACGAAAGACGGAACGAAGAGTTGCACCCCCACTAGTCAGGGCAGATTAGGGCCAACTTAAACAAGAGATTATCCCTGTAAAGAAATATCAAAGTGACCCAAAATACTGTACACGGACAAAAGATAACTAACAACCCTATTTGAGATTTATTTGAAAGATAAGAAAATACAATTTAAATGGGACATGACCGTACATAAATTAGAAAATTAGACGATACGTGAAAATTTATATTTTTCCTTGACTCATTCGAAAAGATTTTTGAATCCATGCATTGAAAAAAATCTCCATTGTAATATTTTTAGATGATAAGTATTATTGATTCTTTTCCTAAGGAGAATATACATAATAGAAATTATCTACCAACCTCCAAGAGTCTTGTTGAGCCCAGCCACCGTTACTTAGATATGAATAGACCACAGATAGTAAAAGTTTGCTAATTCTTTCTTTATTGATCTGTCGAGAGACATGCAGAGATTTTAAACTGTAGATAAATTAAGCGATAATCCAAGGCTTACCTGCTTCAGGTGAAATCTTTGATGCAACGAATTCTCGATTGATCTCCAAAACCGCTACTCGCGTTTCCAAAACGGAAAATTAGATTTCCATTTATCGATCAGAAATGATCAATGACCAGTCTTAACATTTTTAATAACACCTGGTTGACTCCTTATCAGCTGTCATATCAGGTTTCTATTTGATGTACCTGGGAAACCGTACGTCAGAATCTATAGCATACCGTATGTGGACACAGAGGTATGTCGTACCCGTGTTTATATGGAATACGTTCTAAGTACCACAATCTGTAACGGCTGTATCGACACCTTTACATACGTATATTTCCGTCTGGGGAAAACAAAAGCCGAATCCGATTAGCAGTTAGGTAAATAAATACAGCTTTATTGATATTAAGCAAAGCTCGCGAGGGTGTTCCGTAATATTATGAAAAAGACAGACGAATATGGCTTATTAAATATCCCCGATAACGAAAGGCAAATATATTATGTAAAACCGATTTTGAAAGATTATCTGTTTTATTAGGGAAGTTTCTGAAAATAATAGATATTCATTCAAATTATAAGAGAGAGAGAGAGAGAGAGAGAGAGAGAGAGAGAGAGAGAGAGAGA
>WFKH01011925.1:88709653-88722052 GCA_016163765.1 Magallana hongkongensis
ATTTCTCGCGTTACGATAGTATAGCGAGAAATAGTTGTCCTAACGATATAAAAACGTATTTGTTTGCATAGAAACGGAAGTTCCGTTTCGTATAGTTGTTAGCATTTGTATACTTAGTGATATCCAATGAAATAAGAGAATCGAAAATGACGTGTTTGAGTAGTTTTCTGAAAGTTCTGGGGGTCAGTTTCTAGCGCACGCTCTAACCGAGCAAGTCAAGTTTATGTGTGGACGCTAGGACAACTGAGATGAATCACGCAATTTCTGAACAAATCAATTTGGCAGTTTCCCGTCAGCAAACAGACCTGTTAAGGTGGAAGGCTACATCGTCACAACATGTCTGACATCCGTTTGAAACGCCATTTTCTTCCGGATTGATAACATTATGTCGTGGTACAAAATAGCTATACACCGGTTTAATTGAACTCTTCTAACAAGGGAGATGAAATAGAAATGAAATCACTAAAACGCTTAGAAAATATGTCAATTTTCTTCGTGGTTAAAGCTTTCAACTACATCTAACATTGATTATCAGCTGTTTTGTACGGAAAACGTGAAATTTTGATAATATACTGTTTTCCTTCTATTGGCAATACATTTTTGTCATGTCATCTGCAACAGACGATCATACATATGTGACGGATTATCGATAAAGCCATTAAAGGTAAGCAGATATAATATTTTCACTTAAACTATATATGTATAATGAATATAAAACTAATGTACCGTAATACGATCTCTTGAATTGATCCTAATTTCCCAAATGTAAAACATTTGCAGTAAAAGACTTGCATCGAAAGTTTTACATTAAATTAAATGTATTTTAATATTAGATATAGCTAGGTGGCAATAACAATGGAAGCCCGGATTTGCAAGCCAAATGAGGGAACGACAGAATTCTGAAAGGAGCATGTTTTTCATTACCACACGTACATTTGTATCACTATAGACATCTATAATGTATGTATTTTAAATATGCGTATGGTTGTTGTTTATAATTGCTATTGTATACAAAAAGTAAAAGGCAATTTAACTACTAACATTGTGTTTTAAAGAGTTAAATATATATAATGCATTCATCAAAAATATAATTTTTTAGATTAAAACATTATCATAAGCACTACTAACCTTACATCTACATATTTAGCATTGACTTGTTCCTTTTTTTAATTTTTCTTCGTGATTTTTATTAATTAAAAATTTGGTCCCAAGATATTTGAGACCATGTGAAATAAAGAAAGACAACTCTTAAACAGGATCTTTCATACCAAGATTTTTGCAATAATTCAGTATTTCTTTTAATTTTTCATTTTCATTCAATTTCTTTTCTTCATCTCATTAACCAACGAATATTGTTTATATTTTCAGATTTTTGTGGGATTTCGTTCAGCAGTTTGCCATAGAAGTATTTTTTTTATATATTTTAGTTTCATATTTATGTGGATTCCAATAAAAATCATACAAACTTCATTCATGATTATTTTATTTTTCATTTCTAAAGTTTATAACATTTCACTTTCATAAGAATTTTAAAACAGAAATGTTTAAAAATTTGACAAATAAGGGGTTATCTGGAACCAGACTGATAATTTAAAAATTCTCTAGAAAATAAAGTATTGTACTTTGAGGTCTATTATTGTTGAATACTGTGCCTAGTATTAGTAACAAATGCATGCAACAAAAATCTCCTACACTTATTTGGTGTAGAGATCCACCTTAACATTCAACAAATTTCGAGTTCACAAATTAACCGCATTGAAGAAAATCTTAATGAGCATTACGTGCTCAGGAGGAAGGGGAATGAAAACCAATTCAAGCATGAAGCCCGGGTCTTGTCGAAATTAAAAGAAGCAAACGAGAATCTGAATTCCAACACGGTGAACGAAGAAATGGTTGAGGTCGCAAAATCTAGCATAAATGAAGGTATGAAACTGGTGAAAAATAGACAAAAGCTCATAAAACTAGCAGATTCGTCCCAGTTAGGATGGAAAGTGGCAAAAGAATACGAAACGAATCCAATCGCGGCAGACTCGGACGACGAGAAAAAGATGTATCGGGCACAGATGAGGGCGGAAAGAAAAGCCAGAGAGGATAGAATTTCCAAGAGACGGTCTTACAGATTCGCGCCTTATTACAAGAAGCCCGTAGCAGAGACTGCAAGGCGAATGGAGACAGATGACAAGTCAACAGCATCAACTAAACCGGGCAGATGTGGAGCAAGGGGCCACTGGAGCCAGGACTGTCCAAGGAAAGATGAGTCTAACAAGATGAGTAAAAATTTTACTTCAATTTTGAGAAATTTTGAAACAAAAATGCATGTTAAAGTAGATAACAATTTATCAAACATTTGTAGTCCTGTTGGTCGTTTGAAATCAAAGGTGAGTGAATGGGAAGAAATGGGAGCAAACAAAGCATTGTTCAATTGATCAAGGTTGGCTATAAAATTCCTTTCAAAACCTAGCCATCGTCAGTAGTATTGCGTAATAACAGGTCAGCTTTGAACGACAAAGATTTTGTTACAAAAGAATTGCAAAACTTATTGAACAAAGGGTGTGTATCAAAGGTTGGTAATATTCCCAAAGTTGTCAATCCATTAACGGTTGCAAAAAACAGAAACGGTAAGTCACGTTTAGTTCTTGACTGCAGACATATCAATACGCATGTGCATAAGTTTAAGTACAGGTATGAAGATGCTTTGGTAGCTAAAGAAATGTTGCAAAAAGGGGATTTCATCATATTGAGATTTTTAATGATCACAGAAAATGTTTGGGGTTTTCTTGGGAAATTGATGGGAGAAATCAATATTACGTTTTTAACGTTTTGCCTTTCGGTATATCAACTGCTGGATATATATTTACAAAAGTTGTAAGGGAACCCTTCAAGTTTTTGAGAGAAAAAGGTTTGAAGATCATTACTTTTCTAGATGATGGCATTGGGGCTGAATCTTGTATAGATAAAGCAAAATATGTTAGCATTTGCGTTAAACAACAGTTAGAAAATCTGGGATTTTTGTTTGCTAATGATAAATGTGAATGGCTACGACACAACGCAGAATTTGGTTAGGCCTGTTATGGGATATGGAAAAGGGGAAAAATTTTATTACAGAAGATAGAATTGAGCGACTTAAGACTTCTTTAGAGTTTATTCATTTAAAGGTAATAAAAAATAAAATGTTTTTTCAAGTTAAAGAATTGGCAAAAATTGTGGGTCAGATTATTTCAATGAAGGCAGTTATTGGTAACACTGTTAGACTGAAGACAAGATGTTTGTATGACTGCATAATGAGCAGAGCAAGTTGGCACTCGAAGGTAAAAATGTCTGTTAATGCTTTCAATGAAATTGAATTTTGGCGAGAAAGTTTAAATCGTTTGAACGAAAATGGCTGTCGTTTTGATGCATCAGATGTATGCAATTTTCAATTATTTTGTGATGCCTCGGATGTAGGCTATGGTGGTTTTATTAAATGCATGTCGGATGAAAATCAAAAGGTCAGTATTGGAACTGTGTTTGGTAGTTGGACAGAAAATGAAAGTCAAAAAAAGTTCAACGTGGAGAGAGTTAGAGGCTGTAAACAGGGCTGTGAAAAGTAATGTTTCACATTTAAATAATGAGAAAGTTAAAATTATTTCAGATAATAAAAATGTTCCTACGATTTTACAAATTGGCAGAAGAAAACCTTATTTGCATAATATTGCTGAAAATATTTTAAATACATGTTAAGAAAATGATATTCAAATCAATCCTGTATGGAAGCTAAGGAATGAAAATAAAAAAACCAGATACTTTGAGTCGATTGACAGATATGGATGATTGGTCAATAGATGATGAAATTTTTGAACATTTTGAGAAAATGTGGGGTGTTCATACAGTGGACCGGTTTGCTACGCATTACAACAAAAAGTGCTGCCACAGTTTTTGCCCTCATGCAAAATACCTTGGTCACTGTCAAGGTATGACAGTGACCATACCTTGCATGTGGACCTAATGGCAAATTATATATTAAACCTAAACCAATTTTCTTTAAAAGTTTCTTAATTTTTATATAATTATACAATTTCTCTGAAATATATTGATTAGTTTTCAAAGATGAGTGTACAAAGTTATATAAAGATTCTTTATCTGATTTTGAATTCGTTAATCCCCATTTTATTTTGTATTTGTAAATTTTCATTGCAATATATGAAATAAATGTTTACAATGTAGCCAGGAGCGAGAGCCAGAGGAGCGAGAGAGCAGAACGGTTTGACATTGGATGTACATTTACGACTTGTTTGTTTTAATACACTCGATTCCAAAGAAACTTGTGTTTGTCTTCAATAGATTGAGTAAGATCTACTGGTTCTCAAAATACAACACAGAACCCACAAAGTTTGTGACGCTGGAGCAAGGAGATCACTTAATTAGCACTGACTCTGGGAGCCTTAAGAGAAAAACGTCGCAGACACTTCAGTCAAGCCCGTTGCACAGCGTAGCAGAAGTATTCCGTTTCTTTTGCGTCCTAAAGTTGAAGCCGAACTACTGAAGCTTTTGAATGGTAACATCATAGAACATGTAGAGAATGAACCGACACCATGGATATCGCCAACAGTATGCGTCCCAAACGTAAACCCCGATGAAATTCGTGTGTGCATTGACATGCAGGCTAAAGTTCGAGAACGCCATCTGTTCGCTGTTTAGATTGGCCTATTGTAAAACATAGATTGGTTTATTCTTACTTTGAAGTCATACAAATAACAGTGATAAACAAATGTCAAGGCTATGAATTTATATACTATATTGAAGATTCTACTTTGTGAATTGTGTTATAAAAAAGCACGACCATTGTTTGTGTAAAATTTCGAAATTCAGTAATATTTTAGAAAATGGCATAATGTAAAATGTGGAATATTAATGCACGTGTGTTCTTGTATTGTTTACATATTGTAGCAATGTCATTGTTTGTTTATAGTTTTCACCCTCTACGAGGAGGCAATTAAACAACCTTTGGCAACACCTTTAGCTTGTTACTGCACAGGATGTATCCTGTTGAAATTGGTATGCAATATGTAGGCCCTTGATATTACGTACATGAGAATCAGAAGTAATATACGAAACTTGCGGCTTTGACTGTTGGGTTGACTTTACACAGTGAAATTGCAAGCTACAGAGGGAGGTAAAAAAACACGAAAAGTAGGTGGATGGGAAATAGTAAACTTTACACCGGTAAGTTTCTGACATGTATAGATGCACCAGGAATGTGTTACGGATTGTCAATATGCTTTGCTGGAAATTAGCTGGGGGAGGTCTAAAAAGCTAAATCATGCAAAAATGAGTGAAATATCAAAGGGTCAAAACCTCAAAAAAACCACTATGTTTCAAATTTTTAAACATCTAACCGGTAATTTTACTCAGAAATTGGTTTTGGGCCTAATAAGGAGTGAATTAAAGGTATTTGTACTGAACAGAATATGGGAACATTTTAGTTACAGAGCTCTAAAGACACACATCCCCTGGCTAAAGTGACTTGTATCAAAAAACATGTTCCCTGCGACTTAAATTAAACCTTTGTTCAATTGGGCAGCATAACACACAATCACTTTTTGTTCCATTGTGTTTTAACAGACTAAATTCATTAAGAGTCTTTTGATTTCCGTTTGTTTATAATAGGAAACTACTGTATGCATAGCAAGATTATCATCTACTTTTAAAGATGATAAATTCGACTGAAGTTATATCTAAAAGACAAACCTTTATGCGCAAAGAGAAATATGTTGGTTTATCTTCACGAACATTTTATTAGTAATTTATCAGTTTGATTGCGCATATAGCATTTTTCTCTTGTTCGTACTCTTTCGTTTTTAGAGTAAAGACTGCGACATTAATCATGTTTATAATAGACACAACGACGTTTGCCTGTAGTGTTCCCCATACTGCGAGTACAAAGGTTAAACATATCTTATAAAAGGATTGAAATTGTTCATTGTTTTCGTTGTTGTTGGTTATTTAATTGTTTTCTTTTTTCCTTGTTTAACCTCTTTACTAATTTTTAACTATAAAAATAAGAAACACGTCATTTTATTCTCAACGAGACTGTGAAGACGTTAAGCTTATCCTCGTTTCCACTATACAATACTCTCTGTCGCTAGGAGGCAGCACCTTACTTGTTTGGTGCGACATGGACACAGATAATGGCGGCTGGATTGTAAGGACATCCTCTCGTATTACCTAATACATACATTTTATCACCATGTCATTGTATAGCTAATATAGTTGGTAGCATCGCCTTTTGTTTAGTGTTGCGTTTCCATATTTGCAAAAACGAATTTATTTCTGCCGTATTATAATCCCTTATATATCGTTTTTCAGCAAGATAAAATCCTTTTAATGACATATGATTATGAATATTGTTTTTCTCCAATGATAGGGTAACGCAAAAACCACACGTCTCTAATTAAATAAAAGTAGCTAATTATTTTCTTGATTTTTAATATGTTTCGAACCAATAATGTTTCATATGTATATCGTATTATCATTGGTATGTGGTGATTTATCAATCTTTTCAGGTAATTCAGCGAAGAATTAACGGATCTGTAGATTTGTTCATGGGTTTTGGTGACGTGAGTGGCAAATACTGGATAGGTGATTAAATCCAACGTTTCTCATTCTTGTCCACATACAATGTAGTTTTATTTTATTAATACTACTGTCAAAAAATCAATATATTTTTTGAATTCTACATTTCGTTAAATGAAACGTGTTTAATGTCTAGAGGTTCTACGTTTTTCTTTTTGCCAACAGGGCTACATTATCTTCATAAACTTACTAAGCAGGGTAAATTTATTCTACGAATTGACATGGAGTTCTCTTCCTAACATTACTATGTCAAATATTCAGATTTTCTCATGTAGTCTGAGAGAAACAATTTTCGTATGAGCTATTTCGCTTTCTTGGGAGGTAGTGAAGTTGAGTTGTTAAAATATACTGAGATTTTTTTTATATTTGTGTCTGTAAATATTCATGAGTTAGATGAATAGTACATGCATATACTAGCATACTTTAGCACCGTTATGTACGGTACAGACACCGTAATCGGCCAAATCAATAGTATTTCCGGATTACGTGATGAAGTCCAGTTTAAAAATGATGGTTTTTACACTTTAAAATTGATCCAAGAAGATACAATGTTAAATTATTGAACATATTTATTATTGATCAGATTAATTTGTCTTTGTATTTCAGCATTGCATTTTACTAATTATTTTTGTAAACCTGTTTTGATGTAACACGATTTTGAGTACACCGTCATGTTATCAAGATAACTTCTTTATTTTAAAACTAAACCTATTAGAATATCAAATACACTTTAAAGAATAGAAATACGAGGGTCAATCAAAAAATACGAAGACTTTTGCCATAGCTTTGTTACTTGAAGTCATATAATTATCAAATTTTGTAGACATAATTAAGCAGAAGTTACAAACAATTTGAAATCCAAAAAATTAATATATTCCTTTATTTCTATGAATAGTTTAAAATCTAATCCTGCAAAAATGAGGTCACGGCGCACGGTCAAAATTTGTGCTATGACAACAATAAACCATATTATGTTGAAAGTAATATCTCTATAAAGCTGGCGTAAAACCAATTAATATCGAAACCTCGAATTAAGAATTGTCATGATAATCTATGTACCAAATAGCGACGGGATATATAGTTTTGTTGTACAGATATCAGTAACTAAAGACAGAAAGTCCTCTTTAGTTTTGACCAAAAACAGTGACGTCGTGGACGTCACGGCGCAACGAAAAACATAAACAGTATGGATTAAACTCGGGGAAAAGTCGATAAGAACTGTGAAAATGCTCAATGGTGGAAAAAATAAGTCAAAAATTATTTGTACGTTTGTCTTTAACTGTATTACTTCTTTTAGGGTGGTGGTATTTACATTTTAAATATTGAATTACGAAATAGAGTAGAATATCTGTAAATATTTGGTCAAAAGAATAAACAACATCATCTGACTTTCAGGGTTTTTCTTGCAGTGGACAGACACGGTAGACAATAGACATGTGGTAAAAAAAATTAAAAACTTTGAGGAACTAACTTATGATTTTCGAACAGATGTGAACAAGTTACATGTAGATGTCAAGTGATATAGTGCCAATTTCGATTGTGTGGTGAAAAGTACAAAAGACTCAGGCTGATATAAAGATTGGGTATTTCTATTAACTGTGCGTGTGTCATCTTTACGTCGTGTTTTCAACGTTACCGTGCGCCGTGGTGAAGAACCATGTTGTTTTTAAAATCGGGTATTTAAAATACCTTTTCATCCAATGGAAGGAAACTTCGTATATCAATAAAAGAAGTGTTGGTGCATAAATTAATCTGTTAGTTATGACTATTATGAACAATATATGATAGACAGCCATATTGTCTTCGTATTTTTTTATTGACCTTCGTAATGCTACCCTATTATTAATGTAAACAAGTGAGATAAGCGGGAAAGCAGTAAAAGTTTCCTATCTGTAACCTCAATTTCATAAAAGTCCCTGTTGCATGTGATAGATAACTTTCGAGATTATTTCAACAGAGGTAATTAAACTAAATATATTTTTTTTAAATTAATTTATTTACGTAATTTTCTATTCATAGAACTCTATGGAGCTTTAAAATAGAAACTTAATGTTTGTCGGCAATGAAAACGAAGAAAAAGACCTTAGTACTTTTAATTATCAAAATACCAGAATTCTCAAATTTTACTTTTCCTTATTTTTATGTTTAGAATGGTTGATATGGTTTGTTATAATACTTTGTCAAAGGGATACAACAAAAGTTTGAGCTTTTTATTTTGCAAAATAAGCTTGAGTCTTGGAACTGTATTGTTTAAAAGTGTGTTGTATTGGTATATGTTTCCATAAAACGTTGATTTCTTCTGTTGATTATATTATTTATGAACCAATTGAATCAATTTATTTTATTTGCCATTTTGTCATTGTCATTTCGACAAAGAAAGGGTAGTTTCTTTACTTTACATTATAAGAAATATAAGTTTTTGTACTATACAGGTGATAGTTTAAACGTGCACAATGGACATCTTTTACAACATTTGACAATATGACCATTGATATACTCGGCAGAGTTTAAACTGTGCTGTGGAATGCTATAGTGCCTGATGCCTGGTGGTATGCAGGGTGTCCAACCTGAACGGGAATTATCAGAATGCAACATACGGCAAAGGCATTAACTGGTTTTCAATAACTGGTTACAACCAGTCTTTGACTTTTCTTAAATGAAAAGGATACGATCACAGAGTCAACGGAGAGCCATGTCTTGGGGAACTGGTGTAATAAAATTTGCTTGGAGAAGCTTAAACAGTTAAAGAAAGAAGATCAATTGATATCACAGTCTGTTTCATATTTGAATATTTTACTGGCAAGGGATATTGATGGTAACCTAACAACAAACCTTTATGATAAACGTGATGACTTCAATTTGTGTATAGTCAACATTCCTTAATTATGTAGCAATATACCTCCATTACCTGCAGATGGAGTTTTTGTCTCTCAGTTGATTCGATACGCAAGGTATGCTCTACGTATGAACAGTTCTAAGGCGAGGCAAGCTACTGACAAAGAAGTTGATAAAACAGGACTATCAACGGTCTCGATTAAAGTCATCCTATCATAATTTCTATGGTCGGTCGATACAACGACCTTATAAGCAAATACAATCTTCCACTGGGTCGCATTCTGACTGACCTTTTTTTAAACTTATAATTGGACCATAATTGATCACCTGATTGTCTACGGATTTTTCCGTTTTTCCCGCCTAGGACAAAGAGCACACGGCGGGTGTGACCGGTCAGCAGAAGATGCTAACTCTTCCATGGCACCTGATCCTACCTGTAATATTTTTTATTTTTTTTAGAATTGGCTTTCCCCTTTTTAGTTTAAGCAATACTTAACGAACCGGAATTCTAAAAATAATAAAAAGTATACTGTCAACAATATACCAAGTAAAAAGTTCATTTGAATTGCTTTAATTGCTTTATGACGCAAACAAAACTTACAACATTGTTTAAAAAACCCATAAAAATATACAAATAGCTGTAATTAACAAAGTTCAAAGCCTATTTTGGTTTTATTTTTTCTAACAAACAAAAGGTTACTAAAAACACTCAATACATTATAAGATTAACTACTTACACCTTCATGTAATTATAATTATTCATTGTTAATTAACTTCTAGAATATTCATATCAGCTCAAATAAACGTAGCATTTTCAACTTACAATAAACACAATCCAAATCAAAAAGGGAAAATCAAAATTCCCTTTTTTTGACCCTGTTTTTCATATCTGCATCCATTTACACCCCTTTTTGCCAAAAATAAGCCTTTACAAGTCAAAGTTCATGGAATTTTCCTGAATCATTGACATTTCAATGCATAAAACAGACATTTAAAATGAGGTACGTTCCTCTCATCCTTATAAAAAATAATAAAGCATCAGAGGAACGTTCCTCTTCACCTAAACTAAAATCTCTACATTTCATCTGAGGAACGTTCCTCTTTTCACTTCAACAGAAATCTTGACAAGTCATCTGAGGAACGTTCCTCTCTTCACTTAATTATAATAACTGAAATCCTAACAAAGCATCTGAGGAAGTTCCTGACTTGAAATCTTTACACTTTATCTGAGGAACGTTCCTCATTTCACTTCATCTGAAAGCTACATAAAGCATCTGAGGAACGTACAATCTTTCACATGTTGATTGTTTTCTTTTTACATGAAAGCTGTATTAAGCATCCGAGGAACGTTCCTCTTTTCCCTTAAATTGGAATCTTTACAATGCATCTGAGGAAAGTTCCTCATTTCATTTAACAAAATGTTTACTTCTAACCCAAGGAATTCAAAACATTTTTTTAGGTATTCTAATCATTACGCAAAACTTATAAAAGACAAATTCTAATGTTACTGTATCACTCTTTCAAAATCAAATTGAAACACTGGTTTTGACAAATTAAAAAGTAAATTAATTAATCATTCTTCAGGAGTCTCGGGAGAGAATGTTTCAAACATACAATTTCCTTTAATTTTTTTTCAGTAAAAGGTCACCTTATGAGTAAATTATGTGCAAAATATAAGGTAAATTAACCGGATAGTTTAAATCTATTTACCGCACTCAAATTTTGGTTGTAAAATGTAAATGTAAAAAAAGGTAAAAAAATACAAACATACAATTTTCTTTTAATTTTCAACAACAGAAGGTTAATATATAACTAAAGTTTTTGCCAAATTAAAACAAAATTGACCAGATAGTTTTTATGCTATCCGCCCTCATAGTTTGGTCCTATAAACGTGTCTTTGCAGCCTTTTTACATAGGCTATAGAATTGTATAGAATAAAAGGATGATAACAATTCAAATTTAATTTTATTTGTAATAGATAAAAAATACCTTTAGCCTAACACAGAATATGAAAAGATTACACTTATGTTTCTGATTTTGCAAGTTATAATTTCAATCTGAATAATTGACACTGCAATAAAAAATGCATGACGTTTTTTTTTGTCAGTAGTTATGTCAAAGTCTCAACTGATGTCATCGTAAGACGTTGACTCCGACGTGGATAACGTCAACTTTGAAGAAGAGGCGAAATGATTAAAATACTTCTGAACATTATTCTAAAGATTCACTTCAATCCTCAAAAATAATTTTTATGATAAATAAATTTTAAAAATAAAAACGTTACATGATTACTTGAATATTTGAGCATTTTACTCTGCATTTGTGTTTTATGACATTTAAAGACTATTCTTTAATTATTGCGCAATACCCTGCGCAGAAGGCGCAAAATTTTAAACCCGCGACTGACCTAAAGTTTACTGTTTCTATACCCCACGCAAACAAAGTTTGGGGGGTATATAAGAATCACTTTTTCCGTCCATCTGTCTGTCCGTCTGTTCACCCGTCTTTGCATTTGGACTAAAAATAGTTCTGCTTAAATTAATTATAAATAATTGATGTGCGATTGTCAACATTCTACTGGAAAACCCTGGTTTTATTTTCTGTATCTATCATGATGCAAATTGATATGATACATTGCGATGATCATTACTGCAGGAAAGATTTTCACTAAAGCCCCTATTGTACATATAACTAATAAGCACAATTGAAATTTAGAAGACATGCTAACAATGTCACTTATTAAATAACTTGTTTAACAAGTATTCAAAATTACTCCTGATAAGAGCGGGTTTGCAGCTCATAATTTAACAATTTTAAATATAAAATCAAAAACTTTGTGTCAAGCCGCGAAAACAATAATAGGATGTTGGTTAGGTAATTTAAGAACTGATAAAAAAAAAAGGTGCACACACACACACACACAAACACACACACACACACACACACACACAC
>WFKH01011925.1:88723809-88745845 GCA_016163765.1 Magallana hongkongensis
AAAAAGCATCACAGCCAGATCTTTATTATGAAATGAAATAACAGGAAATTATTTAGCAATTATGAGTTTAAATGCAAATATGTACATGTATCATACATAAATTCTATAGAAAATCTGGACATCCCCCCTGGAAGGAAATCAATGGGGCCACAGAAAAGTTAAAAAGCCATCCAGCCAGTCAAACAGTATGAACAGAAGATAAACAGAACAGAAGATAAACCTTGGCTCTTGTCAACCATGTATCAAAGACCACATTAAGTGAAAGTGCTTTCAGGAAATTGCAGCTCTACTTATGAACTCAATCCTGAATTTCATGGATGCAAGCTTTATGTTTTTAATAATTATAAAAACATATGCACTGAGACAATTATTAAGATAGTTATATTTTTAATTATATAAACATCTAATTTAATTACTAAATAAACCTGATATTGAAAATTAAAAGAAATATTAAGTTTGTTTTCTTAATTACATGCCTATGTACTTTTATTGAAAACAATTAATTATAATTTGATCTAAAATACAAGATCAATGTTTGACATCTATTAATATACGTGTATTTGCCGCTTAAAAAATACACAAGGGGCACCGATAGAACAGACTGACCAAAAATGATTAAAATAGCCAACCGTTATTTTGATTTGTAACCCAAAAATGCCGCGATAAAAAATATTAAAAATTCATACTCTCTTTACTTTTTATAGAGTAATCGACTAAGAAAATTTAAGCTGATCATAATCGAGACTGAGCGATAGTCAAGTACTCGAGTACTTGTTTACATCCTTAATATTTACATAAAGTTAAATTTAAAAAATTAAAATTAAAATTTAAATTTAAAAGTTATAATTTCAGTTAAAGAGAAAAGAGGAACGTTCCTCAGATTCTTTGTGAAAATTTCAGTTGTAGTGAAAGAGGAACGTTCCTCAGATTCTTTGTGAAGATTTCAGTTGTAGTGAAAGAGGAACGTTCCTCAGATGACTTGTCAAGATTTCTGTTGAAGTGAAAAGAGGAACGTTCCTCAGATGACTTGTCAATATTTCTGTTGAAGTGAAAAGAGGAACGTTCCTCAGATGAGTTGTCATTGTCAAGATTTTAAGTCAGGTGAAAAGAGGAACGTTCCTCAGCTGCTTTGTGAACATTTTAGTTGAAAAAAAGAGGAACGTTCCTCTGATGCTTCATGAGTTTTTAAATGGATAAGAGGAATATACCTCATTTTAAATGTCTGTGTAATGCATTTAAATGTCAATGATTCAGGAAAATTCCATGAACTTTGACTTGTAAAGGCTTATTTTTGGCAAAAAGGGGTGTAAATGGATGCAGATAAGAAAAACAGGGTCAAAAAAAGGAATTTTGATTTTCCCTTTTTGATTTGGATTGTGTTTATATTGATTTTTTTAACGTTTATTACATGTAACAACACTTTTGATCAATACTTTTAGTTTCATCTTTTAAGAAGTTATAAACAGATCTAGATAATCTAAACTAAAAAAATAAACTAAAAAGTTACGATTTCAATATAGTATTGAATATGAAAACAGTTTTTTATGATGTCAACCGAGAAAAACATCATTTACAAAATGATTACACAAATTAAAAATAGGCTACATTTTCACAAACATCTTTTGTGTATGAAAGCTTTTAAATCTTTTCAACAGTCGCCAACAGCAAAAATAGAGTACCGACAAGACCCAACCTAACACCAGAGAAGACCCCAAAAACTGACTGGAGTCTGTTTGCATCTGCTCGGGGTTTGGTCGGGGACTGCCTTTTGAAAATTGCGAATGTTCAAGGTCTGCTCTGTGTCCGCTCTGCAGAGCAGGTTTACTCGGGTATGATTTCGGGGTCCGCTTTACACAATGAAGTGTGTCCGAATACACATGGATAGACATTTAATCATTTTCCAGTAGCAATCATAAAGTAAGCACATTTATTTACTTTAATGACGCAATGGAGGATGTAAATCGAATTATTCGAATTTCCCCATACACGTGACTGCGGTGAAAGATTGAAAATTTCAATTGCAAATTTTGTTAATTCGTCGATGTACACGTGTTGATAATGTTTAACAAGCGCTTATAAGTAATTCTGTTTGCAAAACTCACTAAAAGCAACTACAAAAGTAATGTCTTTATTGAGGTCTTTTTTAATAGTCTCATTCTCCGTCTATTGTAAACAGAATATCATGTTGATTATCGAATCTTACAATGATCGATCTATCTAAAACGTGTCTTCATTTAAAATCATAATCTGTTTAACTACACAAGAAATTTAAAGAGTTTTTAATCAGAACATCTTAATAGTTAAATTTTCCTGCACTTGATTAAACTGTGAAGTACGACACGAGACAAATGCATGCTTTCCGCGACAAGTGACTGATTACAAAATAGCGAACACAGTGCCAAAAACATTTTTGATGTAAGTCAATGGATAAAATTTCAGATGTGTCGAAATTAATTAAAGAATGCACTTTAAATAATATGCAAATCTGTTATTTTCTATCTCTACAATTTAAATTACACACAATATCGACTGTCATACCTTGCGGCATTAAGAAACACAACCTAAATTAAAACGGTGTAAAATTTTGTTCCTTGTATGTATAATAACAATGTATAATAATGTATAATTCTCGATCCAAATTTTGATCTTATTTTGGTTGGAAAAAAATGAATTACCAAACACGAGATATTACGGTAAAGTAATTATATATATATATATATATATATATATATACACACAAAATCATTGAATCATTATTTTTTTAAAATTGTGGTCTCATAACTGCAATGGTGTGTGCGTACAAATTAAATTACGCGCTAAGCTTATATTTACATTTTAAACATTTATTCCCTTTCCGCAAATTTGATCTTTTGTTAAAAATGTCTGCCTTATTCAATGAGTAATGCGCAATTAACGGAAAAGCCATTGGAACAGCCGAATTATGCTGACACAAATAGTGCACAGCATTTTAAATCCTAATAACACAATATTATTTTTCATTCTATAATTTTATGAACTTACTTAGTTATACTAAGAAATTAATCAATTGAATGCATTTAACTGTTAAAAAATGTTTACATCAATTAAATATTAATCAGCTTTAGTATAACATAAGATCGTGATCCGGTTTGAAATCGCAAGGAGAGTCAGTCATTTTCTTCGAGTAATACTGATGGAAAACTAAATGTATTCATACGCACCAGATTTGGTGATTGGGTCTTCTGTGTTATGCGTAAATATCACTTAAATCAATCAATGCAATTTGATAGGAGGAAAGAAAGTGAATATATATATATATGTGTGTGTGTGTGTGTGTGTGTGTGTGTGTGTGTGTGTGTGTGTGTCTGTGTACGTAACTCACTATGAAACTCAACGGATTAAAAGATATAACTAACCAAATATTAATTTATTAAAAATATATAGTGTATCTATAGAATTGAATATACACTGGACGTAAACAATTACATTTCTACATGTTAAGATTACAATATTAATCGATTTCCCCTGCACGATAATTAGATTACGAACCGGTTGTCAATGAAGGATTTGATTGGTCAGCGCTCTCGTTGGTCAACGCGTTTATCTGGAGATCTGATTAGACAACACACTGATTGGTCAATGCGATGTCTTGATTGACAGGTCTGTTAGTTAGACCCCGCGTCTCCTTACATGATTTACTTCTGAAATCGGAGTCTGCTCTTTGTGCACATGTCTGCTCTCCATCAGCTCTGGGTTTACTCGGTGTCAGCTCTAGATCTGCTCTAGCAGACCCAGAGGAGACCCCGAAAAGACCCCAAAAGCAGAACCGGGGTTACGTTGGGGTCTGATTTCTGTTAGGTTGGGTCTGGTCAATGTTGTAAAACTTCTTTGATAGAACTGTCGCAACTGTATTGTGGTTTGGTTTGTTATATACCAACGATGATTTTAAACGCAAGTCATGACATAATTGGTAGGTCCCACATATTTCAAGTTCCATGGAGAAGCAAGTAAGCCGAACACTATTGTAATTGTAAAAATATCTACCATACATCATGAATTAGTTCTATTTACTGTATAATATGTACTGTGAAAATACGATAATACATTAAAATTCCACGTTTCATTGTGGTAGTAATATTATCTAAATTCGAAAACCAAAACTATTGTTTTTGTTATCAACCACATGATTATATCAAAACAAACAAATATGTTATCAGTATAGATAAACGTACCTCTATTGATCGTCAATATTTGATTTTAACATATCTAGTCTTTTTCTAAGTACTTCTTCTAGCATAGGTTCAACAATCATACTCATTAGTTCAAGTTTTTGTTCGTTTGTTAAATTAGATGACTCCAATGAACCACATTCAAAGCAGGCCAAATATTTGTTGACCAACATCATATCTTCAGAGGTATCCATTGATAACTGACATTCTTTGAATTTTTTTAAAAATTTGAATTCATCATCCCTATATGCCATAATAACTCGTCTGAAATAATTTGCTCTCATATGATCATGGTCAGGCGGTTTTGCTACTGCATACATCTGCCATAAGAGGGATAATTGTAGGATGCTCATCTTCACCGTTGTTTCAATAAGACGTGGATCAGATTTTGCTCTTTCCCTTAAGGTTAAGATAGAATTCAGTTCTGTACAATAGCTTGTTATTTCTGTAAAATGGTTGTCTTTAATATTATCTGTACATTCGATTTCATTCAAGTAAATCGCAAACATTTTTAATTGATGTAAATCTTTTAAACATTCTAATCGGCTTTTGTCTTCCTGTTCCAAACGGCGGCATACAAAAGATTCGATATCATGCAATGTCCAGATACAACTTAAAACCACACCACAAACTCTCAATAGCTGACGGAGAACAGAACCGAATTGAAAATCGTCTTTAAAGAGGTAAAAATTAATAGAAAACACCTCTAATATTCCGTACATGGTGTGGTCAGTAAACAGTTTCTTATCTAGATAACGTATGATTACTGATATTTTTTTCAGCGAAGTAAACAGCGAAAAAGTTTCATCTTTGAGAATGTATTTCTTTATTTTCTCAATTTCCTTATCTATTCTTACTTCCTTTATACTCAAAAAAGCTTGAATTTCTTCAAGATACGCTACTCCATTATCGTTTTCCGGCAATTTTCTTTCCGAATTGGAAACAAACTACAATGAATCAAATAATACACAAATAAAAAAGGCTATTATTTCCATTTCATTCATATTTTTCATGTGTATCTGTTTTGGGTGGACCAAGCATCATACTCAGGATTTCAAGCGATTTCCTCTTCTCCTACTTTCAAAATATTTTGACAATTTTACAATACTTGGTTAATGTTTAATTCGTTAGAGGTGGTTGCTGTTATAAAACGTCTTTACTTTGACATGACACTTCGAACAGCTGTTGGAAAACTAAATTGAGCTGTAAATTGTCTTTAAGAAAGGATGAATAAACTGAACACATCTTCAAATACATATGCATGTTAATAAAAGAAACTATCACTAATGTAACAGTATGTGTTTCAACAAAACAAAAAAAAATCAATCCTTTTTGATCTATTTTCTAAAAAAATATTACTTTCACCTGTACTTGTCTTCTATCTAAATAAGCCTGGATATCTTTAAGATACGCATTTTCACCGGTGACCTTGGGTACAGGTGATCTGTTTTCAGTTTCCTGTTGGTCCTAAGAAGATACAATTTTTGCATTATATTAGTGTGTTTTTAATTAAGTTAAACGTTTATATGGGTACTGTATAACTATGTATATTTACATTCATATTGATAAGTGATTTTTCGGTTAGAAAGAAGAACATACATGTATTTTTGATATAGTTTATTTTTTTTCAAAACAATAATTGTAAAACAATAAGATACGTTATTTACCGTGTGTGGCAAATCATGTGCGGTTCTTTCCAAACTTCCAAAACATGTCATTTGGATAGAAAGCGGCTTTTCTCCAGGCGGTGAAAGCTACAATTTGACAATTTACACATTTTGTTGCCTAAAATGATATAAAATGATTCGGGGAGTTGGGGCATAAAATGATACGTAGAATGCTTGGTTAAGATATTTTAAAAGTAGTTTATTAGATATTCGTTCTGCTTTTCGTTCTGCCATGAACTGGAATTTAACTTTTGTACAGATATAATTTATTTTTCACACCTTGTCACATTTCAGTAAAGTTTAAACCTTCCTTTTAGGTTATTCTCTGTTCTTACTTAATCCATACGTCACCAAACAGTACTAAATAACTGAAAATTCATAAAAATCTTCATATTGTTTTTGAAAACGCTAGCACTACCATAAGAATTTCGTTCTGTATTATTTAAGAATATCGCCTTGAAATCTTTAAAAGAGATAATAGTATGAGCTATACGACATAAGAAGTCTGTTCGGTATCTATTGTAAATGACTTTATCTATTGTAAATGACTTTGAGTCATTATTTGTTAGACAGGTTTTAAGAAGTTTTTCTTTTAAATATTTATCATCGTGTGTGCGTTTGGATTTTTGTTGATTTTTAAGTGTACACTTCGCTATTTCCTAATTCTGCGATTCTGCTATTTTATATTAAATTGCGAGATAATAAAACGGCTGAACTTTTGTTATACGTCAAAAAAGGACACAGCCATAAAAAAATTTAAGTATCAGAAGAATTTAGGAGAAAAAACGTCTCGTGATTTTACAGGAATATTAATTTTTAAGGTATAATTACGAATCTACAGTACTTTACCTCAGGGATCTTGTTTACTCAGGTTTCGAGTTAAGATCAATATAAAGGTCAATGTAATGATGAAAATATTTATTTTACACACAGTTAGTATATATCTATAAAATGAATTAATAACACTGTGTCGGATAATTATGCCAGTGCCAAGGTGGCAGTTTTGCACCCGTCTAATCTGCATATATCGAAAAATTCAAATATGCCATATGATAGACCATTGCTTACAAAGTTTACAACCACCTTTGTTATCATTGTATCTCACCTGTTAGGTCAGATATTTACCTTTAAAAAAAATGTAAAAATACATTCCTACATGAAAATAGTTTTTCCCATAGGAAAAACAATATTTCTATAGGAAATTTGAAATTTCCTATTGGAATACGATAACTTCCGATAGGAACTTCAATTCCGATCGGATTTGATAAAATCCGATAGGAGATCTTAATTTCCTATAACAAAACTACCTTTTTTTTTTTTTTAGATTTTTAGAAAATCCTATAAGATTTTTAATATTTTCTGTACGAGAATCATTTCTCCTATGGGAATTATCATTTTCCTATGGGATATTAATTTTCAAAGGTAAATATCTCACCTGTCAGGTGAAACACACTAAAAACAAGAGTGGTTATATACTCTCTAGACAATGGTTTATCATTTGATATGTATGGATATTTCGAAACTGCATATTAAGCGGGTGCAAAAATGCCACCTTGGCACTGGCATAACTATCCGGCACATTAATACTTATATAGGCTTCAACAAAAACATGCTTATGGCAAAAAAAGGCAAATCGGACTAATTTGTAATATTGTACATTAAATATCAAAAGTTGAGTCTTTATTTGTAAATTAACATAATTTTGCAGAATTTCTGTTGCTTTTTCCCAACTTATCATAAAGATAATTGTATGACATGCAATTTGAAAAAAAAATGCTATAAGCATTGATCAAAAGCATTTATGCACAATTAAATCATTTACTTTATAATATAGTTTTAATGCCAGAAGAGGTTTTTGTTAAATTGAATCATAAATAGGTAGAATTTTGACAATTGATAGAAGATTTCAGATTGATAAAAAATTCAAAATTTGTATCTCAATACACAATTCTTCTTTTTATTTAGCTGGATCATCCTTTTTAAATCTGAATTTCATTTTGCGACAAGATATTTATTAAATAGTTAGCAATCTTTCACAATTAAAAAAATCTCAATCATAGTGTTAAATTTTTTAGGGATTTTTAACTTTAATCTTCAAAGGCCAATAACTTTTAAAGTAGGTTATTAAACTAGATTTTTGAAAGTGAATAATATCTTTGGCATACAATAGTGGATTTTCTTTATCAACAGTGGTTTTTTACATTCAGAGTAAACGACATCCGAAATATTGAAAATCTTACAACACCAATCTTACCATAAACAAGCATTTCCTACTGGCTTCTCTGTCTGTTGGTAACCCTTTGGCTCTTTTAAAATATGTATTGTCTAGGTAAAGGAATCGATCCGGCCATTGTTTGGTGCAAAATATTACTCGTGATAAAAGATCCTTATTTTCATCTGTCTCACGAACGAAAATTATTCGCCATCGCGCTGAGTCTGGTATGATTGTGAAGTCCCCGTATTTGCAATACCTGTTATCTTTCAAATAGATATATTGACCTGTATCCGGCGTTTGGATGTAAAACTCATTGAATGTATTTTCCAATGCAGTGAACTTAAATTTGATTCTGTCATTATTGATATTAGTCGAAATCAACATTGAACGTACAGAGCTTAATGATAGAAGCGGTCTTCCAAGAAAGATACACTCGTCGGTAAATGGTTGGATCAGAAAAACTTGATTATGAAGCACGGTACTCAGGTTTTGAAAATTCAGTCCCATTTCTTCTACATAAGTCGCAAGTTCCTTATGAACTAATGGATCGAAAACTGTCAAAATGCCAACGTTTTCTAGTGTTGGCATTAAGAAAAAGGTCAAAAAGGCATGATTATCTGTTCTTTCTTTCTCAATATAAGTTTGTAATGCCTTAACTGTACCTCTACTGTATTCTTTCATTTTCAAACAAGTCATCATTCTAAATAAAAGTATATGCCGCAGGTAGAGATCTTAACAAACAACGTCAAAAGGTGTAGACACGTCTTCCAATCCTCTTGTTTACCAGACATGAGGGTCAAAATGCGACTTCGAAGTTCTCCTATTTCATCTACCCCGATGTGTATGTCAACGTTAGAAATTAAACAATCCAGCGTCGATTCATCTACATGTTCTTCATCATGTACAGCATCAATAAATATTGCAGTTTTCTCTATTTTTTCAGCTAAACCAGCAATGCCATGACTGAGAGATTCGGGTACCATACTGATTGATTCAGGCTTTAGCATCACTTTTAAATCAGAAACTCTAAAAAATATCTTTAGAAAAGAAGCCACAAGAAGTACAACTCTTGAGAGTAACCCAGCCATTGGAAAAGCAAATCCAACAAGAGACAATAAATTTCCTAATATTTTCATTGCCTCTACCATTACAGATTTCCCAGTTCGATCATCAAATTCTTTTATGGATTTCCATAATAAATCTAGGAATGTCATAAATTCTGCAGATAAACCATCCAGTCTTTCGATTATATACTGTATTATTCTTTTTACAGCACATCCGTGGGACTCACAAAAGGAGTTAATTTTTTCTAGTTTTGTTTTGTGAGACATCGCTGCTTCTTCATCGTTTAATTTGTCCATCTGATACAAACAAAAAAATGACCCAGGGGCCACATCGCTCACCTAAGCAACCAATAGCCATAGCTTGGAAAGAAGCAACTTCATAGTATCAAATACGAAAGATCTTGATAATTTAGTAGAGTATATCTTGTTCAAAAAGATTTTTAGAGGACTGAATATGATATAGGCATATAGGTAATATGGCCCTCTAAATTGAACATCATAAATTTGCTGTAATTGTTTGTTTTCTTTTGCTTCCTGTGAACCTTTTTCATAATTTTCATTTTGATCGAAATGCCCACCATTTTGAAATATGACACAAAAAGTTAACCTTTTTTGCTATTTTTGCATTTTTAGCATTAAATGTCTTGTTTTCAAACAGTGTTTTCTTCTTCAGAAAACATTGAGCGATTGCTTGAACAAAAAAATTCTTTTCATAAAAGATGTATCTATTCAAGACCAAGTGACCAAAAAAATTTTTCTTGTTGAAAGCGTCGCTCTAAATTTCCATTCCAAAAAAGATCAGACAAATGTCAATTTTTGACTGATTTTGATTAAATGACAAAAAGAGCGTTACGTTTGAAGTCATGTACTGCCAGTGAGTGCAAATATATGAAATAAATAGATGGAAAACACATGTTATATCAACTATTCTAAAAAATAAAATAATTTGATGTACCTGAACACTTTATGGGACCCAAATTTGACAGATGTCATATATAGTTCTTCGTTTGCACATATCTTGTTAAACCCCATTTTGATGTTTTAGAAGATTTTAAAAGATTGTTCTATACCCATTCCTATGTAAACATTAAACACCTATTGTGTCCCAACCCTACTATCCAGTGTCATAATTTGAACAAACTTGAATCTACACTATCTGAGTATGCTTCTACGCAGGTTTCAGTTATTTTGCCCCTATGGTTTTTGAGAACTTTTTTTAAATTAAGTATTTGTTCCTTTGTAAACATTTTCCCTATTTGTTACCCCAGCGTAGCCCCGGGGATCATTTTTTGAGCACATTTAAATCGACAACATTTGAGGGTTTTTTCACTCACGTTTTATTATTTTTTTTTTGGCATGTGGTTTTTGAGAAAAATTTTTTAAAACTTTTCCCTATTATTCTTATAAAAAAATTCTCTCCCTATTTGTAACTAACCGTACCCCAGAAAGTGTCAGATTTCCTGGCCAAATGGTTTTTGAGAAAAAGTTTTTTAAAAAATGCCAACAAATTTTCAATAATTATATATCATTTCCCCCTGAAAGAAGGTGTAGCCATATATTTAAACTAACTTGCATCCCCTTAAACTTGGGGTGCCTTGTATCAAGTGTGGTTAAAACTGGACATGTGGTTCTGAAAATTAAAAAAAAAAGTTTAAAGACGGACAGACAGACAGACGGATAGACGGTCTGACGCCGGACTAAAAGTGATCAGAAAAGCTTTCTTGAGCTTTCAGTTCAAGTAAGCTAATAAAAAAGTT
Organism: Magallana hongkongensis; assembly: GCA_016163765.1. Taxonomy (NCBI): domain Eukaryota; kingdom Metazoa; phylum Mollusca; class Bivalvia; order Ostreida; family Ostreidae; genus Magallana; species Magallana hongkongensis. The sequence goes on from WFKH01011925.1 coordinate 88,734,721, forward strand.
GACTTTATATTACATATTAATCAGTTAGCAGTAGTCAATTTAATTTTTTGCTCGAAGCCCATAACTTTTTTCAATTGAAACTATACAATGATTAACAGATCAGTAAGATCGACATTAGTTATTATAAAAATGTAAAACTTCCTTTTAACATTCATATTTCCTAATGTGGAATTAAATTGTATCAAATTTCAAAGCTGTAAAGCCGGCCAAGTTTAGGGTCGCAAATGCAAAATTGTCAGACGATTGATAGAAAATGTTTTAACTGATTTACTTGTAAATCGTATTCAAAACAGATTTGTGAAAAATTATTTGTTGGTTTAAATTTTTCCAACAGGTTACCTTTTTTCTAATGGGTTGATTTGTTTTAACAGTTACAGTTAGATAATATAATCTCAACTTTTTAAATTAACAAGATAAGATCTTGTACGTTTGAGATATTTTTGCTTCGTTTAAGTGTCTTGTATTTTCGACTTTTTTTGTCATAAAATCAATTCTTGGGTCGAGCTTACGACTAAGTTTATGTCTTTTGTACAACTGTATTTTATGCATATTGTATCGAATTACTATTAAATGTTCCTAAGTAAGACTTAATATCTCAAACATTCTATTTAAAAAAAAAGAAACGTTTTTCAGCAATTCGTATTCTAAAGGTGGGTTTAACAAAAATGTATTAAGTGTCAGTAACATAAAATTATTCAAACATACATGTTGCTATGATTTGAGTAAATTTTTAACTGTTTTTAAATAAATAATGATTTCATGCATATGCACTCTTTTTTTTCAAAGGACCTTTACACTCTAAATAAACCCAAGAAAATCTAATATGAACTTTAATGTATTGATGCAATGATGTTCAAATTTTTTGGAGTACTCTGTTGATTTTCTATATAGCAAAGGTAATAATTCTTTTCTTTACCTATCTTTCATACGCCTACTTTGGTCCGGTAATTAAAACAAAAACGAGCTCTTAAGAATATGTTTTACACAGTGAAATTGATTTTTATTTTGCTAATTTTCCCTTGAGGTGAAAATATTGCCCTCTCCCTTCTCCATCCGCTAAGTCATCCCTATGACGCTAGAACAATGTTACTCTCAATCCCAGTCAACATTTGTATAATATTGACCGCTCAATAATTCTTGGACGAGCTAAGAATTTTATTATTGAATGCTGGTCTTAAGGTATATATGCCGTGAGAAATTATCACTAATATGAACTGAACTTTATTTATCACTAATATATTATTATGACTTTTTTGTAAGTATTAACATTTGTTTACTAGAACCAGAGGATATGTTCATAATGATCAACTGGTTCTCAGAAGAAGCGAATTGCGGTTGAACACGTGTAAAGAGGTTGTCGTCTAGTTTTAAGCGTATGCCTCTATATTGTCATCGTTACGCATTGTATTTATCTGCTTTTTTTGCTATCGTCATGATTAAGAAGTCTAATGATATAAATAAATGGTAAGCATTCTACTCAAAAAGTTATATTTTATGATATCCCAGACTGATTCATTCAGCGTTAATTTTGTTTACAGTTTACAATTTACAAGGATGAAACCTAATAAAGTCAACAAGATTTCCAACTCTCGCCCATTCAGTTGAATTTATAACGACAAAAGACAGTATTAAGCATATTTTGCCTTTAAAGGTAAAGTTGTAGAGAGAGCTTTAAAAATTAGATTAAAAGCTAGTTAAAATGATGTCCAAAAATTATGTTAAATTCATATTTATATTTTTATCCTGATGACGTCATAGTGTAACAATGATGTCATAAATATTTAAACTTGTCTCATACCTTTAAAAAACAAAAATAATGTTTTGTAGCCAAAAATTGGTGTTTACCGACTGTTTTCGACTAAGAAACAGAAAACGAGCGGTTACTCAAGTACCATTATTACTATAATAATATTTATGTGTACAAGGAAATATGTGAGAATGGTACTTGAGCAGTCCTGTGATCTATACTGTCAAACGCAAAATATGCAGAAAATATGTAATATTTTTTTTTTCTTTTTTAGAAAACTTGCCTCATTTAGCTATTAGAAAGAATGGTGATTGATAACAAAATTATTATATTAGACACTTTTAGTATAAAGTTTTGATAAGTGTAATAAAAAACATGTTTTTCGATATAATACTATTTTCAGATTGGATAAGTGGGAGGGGACATTTAAGCATTGAATGCTTATTTTTGGATGTCGTCGGTCGTATGACACACCAATGCGGTACAGACAAATTGAATACCGCGCGTTAGCGCGGTATGATAATTTGTCTGCACCGCATTGGTGTGTCATACGACCGACGACATCCAAAAATAAGCATTCAATGCTTATATTTATATTCATACTGATGTTTTTTTGTATGAAATATATGTGTATCGTCGCTGTAAAGCCATTATATAGGCTCTCAGTCAGGGATATGAAACATACATGGAACAGCCATATTAACATGTTATTTAGTACGCTTCCGCAGCTAAAAATATAGTGGAAGAAACTTTGTAGAGAAAAATCTTTTAATTAAGGAGTAGATATAATTTAATGATTATTTTTCAAAAGTACATATCAAATTGGTTATGTAAGGTTGAACGTTTCATTTAATCTTACAAAAATAAATATACTGAAAACACGTGGTGACGTTTATATTTGTGCTCATGGCGCATGAATTAGTAAAGTGTATTCATAGGAAATTGAACGTCGCAGATTCCCAATGCAAACATAAGGGGAAATATACACTGAATGTAAATATAAAACCTTATCAAATAAAGTTCTTTATTAAAACAATGTATAAGATATGAAATTTTTGCCTCACAGAATAAGATATAATTCAAAAAGTTAAAAAAAAACAATTTTAAAAATAAGGTCACTTTCAAATAAACAATAAGTATGTGAGAAAGCGAAATGAAAAAAATATGTTTTTAAATTTTCGGATAAAAATTATTAAGATCAATTATATGTAAAAATCAAAATTGTATAAAGAGGTTCCGGCACGCCTAGTCACCAATTTTCTTAATATTGCATACAATGATACATATTGATGTAATAAGTAGCAAGATGCCATAAATTTGTTGCTAAGGGTTACCGTTGCCATGGTAACGGAGACCAAAGATAGAAAAATGGCAAATCTTAGCATATTCAAAGCAATAAAGAAAGTAATTGCAGCTTATCTAAGTTATGAAATATAAGATATTGAATTGACTATATGGTCAATTTTCAAATTATAGAAAAAAATTGGTGGGCAAATCAAAATCTTAAGAATATTACCATGGAAACCGAAAATTATTTTCAAAACATGATTTTTTCATATTTTTAAAATATCATAGAAGTTATCATTGAACCAAACTCACAGATTTACAGCAGTATTTAAGATATACATGTTAGGTAAAAAATTGACACTTGTTGCTATGGTAACAAGGTTAAAAATAAGAAAAAATGAAGAAAACCATAGTGATTTTGTCAAGCAAAAATGCTTGTTTTAAACACAATTTAGAACTATTTTTTGTTGCTATTTGTGAGAAACATGCCAAATTTTTACATCATATATATTCAAGCATTATTCAGCATCTTAAAACTGCCGTTGCTAAGGAAATATGTGGACTTAAGAAAATCATACAGAAATTCCTAATTGTACAAAACATCATAGCAACGGCCATTCATTTTGCATGAATGCAACTTCAACTTATATTGCATTAAAGTTAAGGACATGTTTAGTCATTTTGATCCATTTATTTTAAATTATCATGATCCAGGTATGAGTAAAAAGTCTTCAAACGTACCTCAAAATATGCAGATTTTTGTGATTTTTAGTTGTTGTTACCATGGCAACGAATTTCATTTTTCAGTGATATTATCTTTGTTGCCAAAGTAAAACAACAGTTTAATTTTTTTCCATTTAAAACTATTTATGTTCGAATAAAACGAAAAAATGTTATTTTTGAAGTGCTGTTTAGTTTCCATGGTAACACTATTAAACTATTCATTTGCCCATGGAAAATTTTTAATAATTTAAAAATTCACAACATTTAATATGCAAATATTTTATTCTGTATAGCTGAAACTGCTGCAATCTCTTACAATGTGTGTTCAAAAGAACTTAAAATGGCTATTTTTCAATCTTTTGCTTCTGTTACCATGGCAACCGGTCCCCATAGCAACCCTTTAAGGTTGTCTTGCATCTTTATTCACCAAAGGGTATCAAAATACGAAATATGAAGAAAATCGGTGACTATGCGTGGCCACCGAATTTTGATATTTACAGAGAATTGATCTTAATGATCCCGATAACAATACATAACTGAATGTTGAAAATATCTTAATTGCTGCAGTCTTTATAATCAAGCCAGGATGGTTTGAATTTTAAAAAAAAAATCACAAACAATTTAGTTTTACTTCGAGAATGGTGTGATCCAACTCGCATCATATCTATCATAATTAAGACTGACTTTAATTTCAATATAATTATTAAAAACGAAAGTCATCCCAAAGGTATATTTTTCTATGGTCACGTGCAAAATTTGGAAGTTTATGGCTATTTTATATACATGTATTAAGTTATTGTTATCAAAACTTTAAAGAAAGTTACAAAACATTTACCTTATTTCCCGATTTCATGAATCGTCTCGGTATGTCAACTTAAACAGAATATGGATAATTCTGGTAAATGCAAAGCTTTAAACGGAAAGTTTTTATTACATAATTTAGAGGATGACTCATGTCCCCAACAATGAATAAACTGGACCAGAGTATACCTGTGGTCAAATCAATAAAGCAGAGATCCCCACAAGATTAAAATACAACCTGTACTAAGCAATTCGTCGTCTTTAAAGAATCATCGCTAGGGTTTGTTTGCCAAATGGCAATCCGAGTAACCCAACTTCCTCTAAAGTATTTCTTAAATCCTTGCTCCAGGCATGCCTTATCTTGTTTTTTTTTTGTTTGCTAATGTATTTTCTTGTACCTCTTTATTGTGAATACATACATTCAATATGATGAGGTCATCTTTCTTTTCTTCTTCATGCAAAAAAAATAAATGATATAATTTTAGTTACTTCTCGAAAGATATATAAAAAATACAGTAGTAGTAAAATTGAAACATTGATTTATTGCCTACATGAAGATATAATTGCAAAATTAATTTGTCCTTATTTAGCTTTGAACAATCACGAAAATAATAAGCTGTGCTTTAAACCATTGGAACTTATAAGTGGATTTAGTTTTAAAATTGGAAAAATATAAAACATGAAGTAAAATGTATAAGTTTATCAAAATAGGCACGTGCAAAGTCTATTGCATTGTCTAGCATTACCAGTGGATGGTTAAAAAGGTTATTTACTATCATCCTGACGTCAGACATAATTATCTTATGACTAAAAGTTGCAAGATCCGGTACTATACTGGCAATTGTAATTTTTAATGAGAAAATAATTTAAATCATTTGATTTGTTTATTTGGGGATTTGGGTGTGAATAGCAAAGATCAGCAAAAATGAACAAAAGTGGTGATCACCAAGCACTGGTGACATCCTGAATAAAACATAAATAGCCAAGTTTGAACGGGAGAAGCGCTAATTATTAACGTCTTCTATGACACAAAATAAGTAATTACTGATGTTGGATTGGCAATGCACAAAATCATATGCTTGGACTGCAGTGTAGTTTAAGTCAGATACTCTTAGATATAAACAAACGCAAGGCGTTTTGCTCTTTACATGTTAACCCGTTTTTCTCAAACAATTGGGTGGTTTTATTCATCTTAAATAGGGTGCATTAAGTGTACATGCAATTTAACATTTAACAGACTTCAGTAGGTTAAATATATAGTGTAACTATTCATTTGTTAAATCCTTTTTTAAGACATTGACTTAAAGTATACATCTGTATTGTTGGGGTTTTTTTTTTTGGGGGGGGGGGGGGGTCGTTTGTTTTGTTTTTTAATCCTCTATGGAGAATTAATTGAATGTATAAATTCTTAAAAATCGAAGATTGTATTCTAAGAATGAAAATAAAGAAGGATAGTTTCTTCTTCGCGCAATAATGTCACCTCAATAATTTGTTGCTTATTAATATATTAGGATTGTTTTTTCTTCGCGCCTTAATGACTCGGGGCATGATAAACAAAGGAATTGACGGAAAGGTTTTTGATAAGTATGACCAGTATACGTTTTCGAATTTTAAATTAGAATGTTTTTTTAATTTTGCTTGCAAGCTCACGATGAGTTGATAGTTTCATTAAGCATTGTATTACCAGGTCAAATTGTTTGAATGGAAAATCTAAGTTAAACCATGCTTGCAGTTGAATAATTTCGTTAAGGCCGGACAAACTTTTTGGAGAGCTGTAATTCTAATTATAGCCGAATATTCATGATGTTTTCATAGGATTCGACAAATCAGTTTGCTTAGAATTGAGTCTTTTCAAACAACAATTACAAGCGGGTAAAACTTATACAATCATTCTCTTGTTTGTGTGATAGATTTGCTAAAGGTTTTCGTTAACTTGGGATTTTAGCTGTAAATTCAAATTGTCATAGTGCAATATCATGATTAAAATTTAATTTCATCTTAAGGGAAACGAGCCACTGATCACGTGACTATCATTGAAATAATGCTTTGATGTGCTTACTCTATTATGACGTCATGATTGATTTGATTGTATGATCTTAAGATGTCATTTATCCATTAAGACGTCAAACATGATTCGATAGATCCTTTCCTGTACTTTACGGCTCTAAAGAAGCCATTTCTACAACATTCGTTGGGATACTAGTCTGTGTTTGATTAATGTTGGAAGGGATCCTATTCAAGCTTCATTAGACTGGTTATACACTCATGTTTACAACACACTATAAAGAATTACGCACTTTGAAAAAAAAACATCAAAGTGCGTTAGTTTTGGAGCCAAGTCAACACACATTGAAAAAAAATTCCAAAGTGCGTTGATATCGTCGATATTTACGCACTTTGTAAAAAAAATTGTTCCGGTTTAGTCGAAATAATATATAATTCTATATACAGTAAATGGTTGATTTAAATTTGTTTAGCTGAATATTATATATCTAAAAGAAAAGCCAATGCATTCTTAGCTAACTTGATAAACAGTTTCTTAGTTAAATGTTTTTTTCTTTCCTCATAAGCTTCTGTTGTTTAACAATTTACATAAAGAACAACTCGGAAGATTTGAATTATCCGAATATGACATAAACTGTATCGCTTAGCAACTGCATTTTCCTTTTTTGTGTATGCAGCAAATTTACTTCTGATATCTGGTACATTGGGCTATGCCAGAAACGAATATGATGTAATTAGCTCACCTGAGCTAAAAGTTCAAGTGAGCTATTCTGATTACATGATGTCCGTCGTCCGTCTGTCCGTCCGTCTGTCCGTCTGACCGTCTGTCCGTCTGTAAACTTTTTACATTTTGAAATTCTTCTCTAAAACCGCTTGGCCAATTTCAACCAAATTTGGCACAAAGCATCCTTATGGGAAAGCGAATATAAATTGCAGAAATGAAAGACCGATCTTTATTCAAAGCGGAGAAAACCCCGAAAGTGTAGAAAAAGGGGGGAGTGCATTTTTTAAAATCTTCTTCTCAAAAACTACAGAGTCAAATTCAACGTAATTTAGCCTAAATAATCCTTATGGAAAGGAAAATATAAATTGAAAAAATCATGGGCTGATTCTGTTTCAAATTTGAGTAATTTACGAAAATAATTATAAAGAAAGAATGGGGGTCGATTAGTTTATAACTTCAGGTTCGGATTTCGTATATCGAAAACGGGACGGTGTAAAAGTAGTCTGGGCCATATGTCCCGCGCTGTCCCAATTTCCTATTTCGCGTCTAACTTATTTTTCAAATACCATTGATCAGATATCAAAAAGCATCTTAATTTTAGTCGATTGTATAATTTCTGCTTCATATAAAACACTAATAAGTTTAAAATCGCCAATTTTCCTTCACCAAAAGTGTAGATTCCACATATGTCCCGGACTACTTTTACACCATTCCATCGAAAACCAGGCAGCCATGTTCGACGCACGAAAACGTGTCAAACTGACAAAGATGAATTTGCTTGTTGTGCAACAGTTTACGTGCGAAGGGAATATATGAAACTTGCATAATGTATTTGTGCCGATTTTGTGAAGTAAATTGAGGTTTAAAATATTTTAATGCGTTGACATGTTCACTTGTGACGGTGGTTTTAGCTTGTTTTGATTTTAGTTTAATTTTCGTTAATTATGCCTTTAAACTTAAGGGGAACTATCGCCTGCATTTTGGAATATTTACGTATCAAATCAAACATAGAGTTCGGTAAATCAGACAGCTGATTGTTTATCTGCGCAAAATGAGCAAAATCTGATGCACTAACAGCATAATTTATTATAAAATACAATTCATTTGTACTATTCATTTCATTCGTAATTCGGTACGATCTCTACGTAATGGTTGAATAATGCAACGTGATTTGTTAAGATGCTCAGCATTTTCAGTCTAAACGGAGATTATTTTCGCTGCTAGAAATATATAGGTATATTTATGATGAAAAATAAATTGTGCTCTTCTTTGTTTTAGTGCATTTTTTCTTGTTTTAATTGTTTACAATTTTCTATAATTTACTGACTTATCTAAGAGTCGAGTTTTGAGTTATAGGCAAATTACAGAGCTTTGTGCACAGTGCTATGCTTGTACAAAGAGCTGAGGTCATGCTTTAATTTGTTTATATTTAAAAGGGGCATGGTCACGATTTTGGTCAAATAATTTTTTCCGATTTTAATATCTATGATGCTTCAGAAAGGCATTTTAAATAGGCAACCAAACTTTGAGTGTCATTTGTTGAGTTACAAGCGAGTTACAGAGCATGAAATTCTTCGCTATGTAAACAAAGCGTTTGTTTACATTTTGAACGTTGAAGTAAAAATTTCAGTTTTAAACCTAAAACGAATGTGTTAAACGTTAGGAACTGTTTATCTATGCTTGTAATAAATAAGAAGATAGACAAATAAGCTGGAAAAAGATTTTTTACAGGTATATTGAACCAATGTAAACAAAAACAGGGCACGAGCCTTGTTTACATGACAAAGAATTGTGAGCCCTGTATCTTGCTTATAACTCTACGAATGACTCTCAAATTTTATTTGATCATTCAAAATGCATTTCTAAAGCATTGTAAATAATAAAAACATAAAAATAGAATTTGATCAAAATCGTGACCATGCCCATTTAAATGCTGAATAGGAAATAGTTCCGACACATTATTATTATGAGGATAAAAGCATTATCGTTGTTCTTAAAAAAGTATTGCAGCGGAAAAGCATCTTTGTTTGTAGCCATGTGTTCTTTTTTAATGAAGATGAAAAAATTGGATGGGCCTTAGTACAATAGAGTGATATGCCTGGTAATACATTGATTAGAATTACATGTGACAACATTGTTCAGTTTTATAGTTGATTCATCAGTCAAGTGAGTAAGGTTATGAAACGTCATACGAAATGAATTCACGCCAGGTAAACTACAATCATTTATAATGAAGAAGACCAATTAAATTTTTGAATGTTTTTGATTCGAGAATTGAGCGCATTGAGGTACAATTTTCTTCTTTCACATATGGGAATTTTTGAATTAAAAATAAAATACAAAAACTAGTAAGTAACTGAAGGAAAAGATGTACCTATATGCTCTCATATATTTTGATCTTTTTATAAAGTGGTTGGGGGGGGGGGTACTAAAATAAAGAGAACCGGAGGTTAACCGTGAACTCCTACCAAACAATTAGTTAAATATCTTGCATAGGATCTTATTTTCGGTAAAAATGGTATTTAATAAAGGTACAATGTCAAAGATTAAGTGTATGCAAAAAATAAGTGTAAAATTAGGATATTTTACGGGGTTTTTGGGGGGTTTTTTTGTTATTCTACCGAGGGGCCATATGGAACAATATTCTTTGAATGCTCATATAAAGTCATTGTTGCTCAGGTGAGCGAAGTGGCCCCATGGGCCTCTTGTTTTTTTTATTGATAAGACAGATAATGTATTACATATTTCAACTGACTTCAATTGCACATATGCTTATAATCAAACAGATACGTTAGGGATCATTGCGAGAAAAAAAACCCTACACCCTATTCCTTATTTTTAAGTTTATAATAATTATACCCGCACTTTCTAAAGATAGTTCGGGTATATTGTTTTTACCCTGTTCCGTCCGTCCGTCCGTCTGTCACGTTTTACTTTCTCAAACTGCTCTTACATCTAATAAATCAGCAAACTGAACTCTTGGAGTTGAATTGGGGGTGTCATGTTGTTTTGTGAAAAGGTTTCAAAAATTCTCTGGTAGTCCTGGGGGTCAATTAATTGGTAAAAAAAAAATGACGTTTTTTCACAAACATCCTTCTTCCTCGAACTCCTCCTACATTTTCAACAATAGATAAGTCATCTCTTGGAATATGTTTTGGGGTGTCCTATAGATGCGCAATTGGGTTTCAGAAATTTCAATTTTGTCCTGGGGGTCATTCGGTGGATGAAAAATGACGTTTTTTTACAAAAAAAATCTGGTTTCAAAAACGTCAACATTTTTTGCAGTAGCTAAATGATCTTTTTGAATATGATTGAGTGTGTCAATTTGAAGTGTGATCAGGTCTCAGAATTTTTTTTACTACGGGGATCGGAGGGCAACAAAAAATGACTTTTTCTTCTTCCTCTTACAACTTTTGGAGTAGCTACGTCATCTTTTGGAATATGATTGGGGCTGTCCTATATGTAGATGTGCAATAAGGTTTTAAAAATTTAGATTTCATCCAGGGAGTCAAATAGTAGCAGAAAATTGACGTTTATCACCCCTAGAAAACCTAGATCCCAGAACTCATCTTATGATTTAATAAATAGACACATCATATCTTGGGATATGATAGGGGCTGTCCTATAGATGTGCAATATGGTTTTAAAAATTAAAATTTCATCCAGGGAGTCAAATAATAGCAAAAAAATTGACGTTTATCACTCAAAAAAAACCTACAGCCCAGAACTCCTCTTAGATTTAATGAATAGACACTTCATATCTTGGGATATGATAGGGGCTGTCCTATAGATGTGCAATATGTTGATCTAGAGATGGGTCGGGGGAGGGGGGGGGGGCC
>WFKH01011925.1:88745945-88758698 GCA_016163765.1 Magallana hongkongensis
GAATCCCTCCCTACACTGTAAATAAAATGACGGTTTTTTTTTTCTTAAAATAAAAAAACGTTGCATTTCCATTTATTTTTGCTCAAAATAAAAAAACCCTTAAATTTACACTTTTCTTAATCGTCGAATGATTTATTAAAATCAAAATATAATTTGGGGTCTAAAAAGTTTTATAAACTGGTAATAAATGTTTTTCTTAAAAAAATCACATTACATCTTGCATAATTGACAGATGATCTATTGAGATATGATCAGAACTCTTATTTTCTACCTGGAGATCAATAACTAATATTCAACTTAAAATTAATAACAATAAATGATAAGAATTAAATGTTTATCCTCCACATCCATCCCCCCCCCCAATCAAACCTGGTTCTAAAGATTCAGAGTCTTCTAACATGTGTACGGTAGCAAATTATAAATCATTTCTTGATTGGTATTTTTCTCTAGATGCACATTAAGATTTTGGAAATTGCTTTTTAATATTTGAGATAAACAAAATATTGCATGTATTCGGGGCAATAGTAAAGTCTCCTAAACAAAGCAGGTTCATTATTAAGCTAAGAATTACCCACATGGGTAAAACACTGCATATGAATAAGATAAAATACTTTATTATCTCTAGTTTTAGAAAGTCAGGGTGTCTCAAGGGAGCATAACCTATATACCATTTGATGTGCAATGACACAAAGAGCAAATAAATATGGTTTATGGATGGAGATCTCAAAAAGTAATCAAAATATATCATCATTTCCTATTTCAGAGAGAGAGAGAGAGAGAGAGAGAGAGAGAGAGAGAGAGAGAGAGATGGGGGATGGTTTAAAGACAACACCTGGGTCATGTACTTAATACCATTTGATGCATCATAATGACATTAGAAACAAGAATTATGATATATGGTGTAGTGGTGGGGATCTAAACAGTTTTCAAGATATTTGGTATTTTCCTGTTTCTTGGGGTTAGAACAATCCCATAGGGTCATGGCCTACATAATATTTGATTCATCATAATACATTAAAAAAAAAGACCCCTTCCTTCCTATTATAACTCATTTAAACATGATAATAAGTCTCTACACTTGCTTACATGTAATACACAAATTTAATACAAAATGTCACAGGGTCAATATGGGGTGAAGTCAATAGTGTAAGTCTGACAAATGAAAAAATAATCTTTGCAATTAAAATGACAGAAACTGTACAAATGCGATAGGATAGGTAATGATGATAAGCTTATTCAAATATTAAAAGATGATGATACAGTATGCTGGCAAAGGGAGATCACTTATTTAGAAAGTGAAAGTAATACTAATAGCTATACCGGTGTCCCATAATATTGTGCTACTACATGTATTATGCTTACCTATATTGGTCAACATCATAATGATAATCCAATTAGAGCACAATATGAATCCCTTTAGCTGATCATCACAAAAGAAACGTTTATGCATGTTAATTAATCCTTTCTGCATATGGAAAACACATACTGGTATGTACACCACGTAAAACCCATCTAACCGAAGAGCTGGGTAAAACTAGTACCCGTTAATGCGGCCTGCAGACCTGTGTTAAGTACGTAACTTCAGACAAATATCAGTTATTTATAACATGCATGTATTTTTAAGACTTTCCTCAAAACCTGTTGCACTATTTTATTAGGTAAATAACTACGTAAAACACACATTTCAGTCTTAAGGTGGTACAGGACACCTACATATTGTGATGCACTCCCTATTAAAATAAACAATAAAGTATAAATATAATATTTCCCCCCAAAATAATGTTACATAACAGTGAAGTGCAATGGGTTTGAGCGTTAACTACGTGTCCATAAGAAGAGAGTTCAAATCCTGTTGGGGCTTTTCTTTCTTTTACTTAAGTTTCCAAAAATTTAAAAACTTATTTTTTTTGGGGGGGGGGGGGGCAAATACTTGTATTGTAAAATTTTAAAATTCTAAAACATCATCATGAAAGAATTTTGATTATAACGCACTTTTATCCACATAAATATTGACATGTGTCTTATACCACCTTAAATCAGTACTTATATCTTCTGTCCTGACAGTTCTGCATTGAAAACCATTGCGCGATATAATTACATATATGTCATTTATTTGGCACTGTTCACAATCTTCTTTGTTGCAACTACATGTACAGGCTTTCGTTGTTATCAAAATATTCTGATGTATATTTATTTATCCATGAGGAGTGTGGGGGAGGAGGGGGGGTCAGAGTAATACATGTAATTGTGTTTGCAGGGGTTGGGGATTGGGGTCCGAGGTGTATTTTTGGTAATTTTACTATTATGGTAATATAAATAAACATTTAATGGTACATTAAATTATTTTATGTACAAAATTTTGGAACATTCCAATTTGTGTTGTTTCTCTGTACATTGTCAATTTCCCTTTGGGATACCCCATATTTATTGACAAATTAGATTGCAGTATTTTTCCAAATTCTTAATTTTCGCCATTGCTTCAGCAGCACAGAATTTTGAGCTAGAGAGTTTTTATTTATTTCGAAGAGAATTATCGATTGAATGCAGTGAATTATTGTGAATATTATTAAATTGGATCGAGGACATTGTTGTATACGTCAAGGTGCGTATTATTTTGTGTTTTTTTTGATGCTTTAATGCAATCCTCGATCAGCATCTTGCTTTGGGACGCAGGGTTGTTTACAATCTAAAAATAGACATTTGGCCCAGCTACAGCATGGCGGCGTGCGCAAAGAATGTGCTGATTCTTGGACATTCATTTATAAGACGTTTGAGGGATTTTATAAACAATTCGCAAGGCAACGACAATTTACGGTTATTACGAAGTGACTTTTAGTGCTAGAGGAGGTTTGACGATTCATAACCTGGCAAATTCACCGGAGATGTTGGATTCCGCACAACTACAGGACATTTGTTTTTTGCAAATTGGAAGTAACGATTTGTGTGATAATTACCGTTCAGTGAATGACATTGCTAATGCAATCTTTTCTTTTGCATCATATTTGGTCTTGGCAAATATGGCTAAACTGGTGATAATCGGACAAGTTTTAAGAAGATCGCCTCAGGTTGCCGGAGAACGCTACAATGAAAGGGTTTTAGACCTAAATGAGTTGCTAAAAACTCGTTGTGAATCCTCAGACTTGAACATTCATTTTTGGAATCACCGAGGATTTTGGGACATACATATGTCCTATTTAGCGTCAGATGGTGTCCATTTGCAACATCCACACATTGATGCACGCCCCATGTTCAAGTATCTTCGTAGCATCCGAAGTGCCATCCTATTTCATACACCCCGTATATCCAGATAAGTAATGATTGAACACTTTTTAATCATTGTTTAAGTAGTTCAATTATTCAATTTTATTACATTTTACCAATTGGTATGTGCAACATTAGTCATGAATTGATATAATGCATTAATTATTTTATGGCTGCTATCAACAATGGCGAGATATTTCATAAAATTATAATGATAGGTCTAGCCTGTGATCATTGATGGATCACTTCACCTTTACAATTGATTATTACACTATTTTCAATTGGTACACATATTTTATGCTGAGCCATGTCAGTGTTGGCTCTTGTGCAATTTTATTTAAATTTGATACCAAATTAATATCATTAATGACAAGTCGCGGCAATTGTGGCTTATGCATTATGATGTTGATTATCTATTGTTACTTATCCAATGTTGCATTATTCACTATATAGTCAAGTCAATTTTGACTCAAGCAAATTTCTATTGAAATGTGATATCCAATTGATATCCTTTCACTTTTATTTTCCATTTGGCCATGTCAATTATGGTACATGCATAATTTATTTCAATGTAATATTGATTTCTTTGAATATTGTATGACTAGTCATGTCAATTATGGCTAAATATTACAATTTCTGTGATGAAAACAGAACCTATTGCTTTGTGTTTTCATCTAAAGTTTATATTGGCATGTATGTTGCATACATGGTGTTCAGTATTGACTTATATTTTGTTTCCGTGAATTGGAGTTCAAAATTTATTATTATTGGTCACAGTCCACAATTCGAATTAAAGATGCTTTGGGTGTGACTGTATAATTGATATTCTTTGTTCAGCAATGTGTAATTTCTGTACCGAAAGATTCCTTTCACGATATTAACAACTTCTCAAATATAATTTAATGTCTTGAGTGCAAGTAAATGTCATTAATATTTGGTTGGCATTCACAATTACAGTACTGTGTAACTCATTACATTATTTACAATTGCATTATGCAATGTAGGGGTTATACAGATTCCTTTTTCTCACTGAATGTTCCATTGCATAAACAATGACTGATTGAAGGTCATTAGTGAAATTATACTTAACACAGATTATTTAAGAACAAATTATTTATTATTACTATCATGCTTTATTTTAGTGTACCTTGTAATCTGGGAGAAAATGGGACCTAAAAAGAAGCGTCCAGCAGAAAATACTGGCTCGTTGCCTCCCACTCCAAGGAAGCAAAGAAAATCCTCCAAACAAAACAGTAGTGTGGCCTAAATGAACATTGATTATGACTTGCTTGCTGATGCCATATTGAGGAAACAAAATTCTCAAACCGGTGGAGCCAATGTTCAACATGGCACCAACGTATTAGATTCTGTCAGTATGGCCAATCCTGTCTTGCCTGATGTGTCGTGCACCGCTGCCAGTACAGCTATTTCCAGTTCTCTTTCATCTGTACATATGCCTCAACCAGTGGATTCTGCGACTGCCGGAGCTCAATTGTTACCTTCACCTTCAGAATCCCTCATGGCTTCTACAACTACAGGTCCACATTCGGTGCCATCAACTTCAGAATCCCAACCATCTGGAGGGACTTCATCTCAATTTGCATGTCGTAATGATTTTACATCATTTTTGCAGCAATTATTTTCAGGTGAGTCGGGGGTAAGTTCGCAGGAACTATCTACTTCAACTTTGTCAATTAATGATGGCATCCCTTTGGGCGCCAACATTGCTGGTCGATTAAAACAAAAGATTTGGTCTGACCAATTTATTGAATTCAAATCTCTTTTGCCAAACAACAAAGAGACTATAGTTTCGATTCAGATTGATCAAAATCCCTGAGTTTTTCAAATGCCGCTTCTGCAAAAAATCAAATCAAAATTTGATCTCAATTGATCAGTGGACAACGGCCTTCTTTAATTTTATGGCTATCTATATTGAGTAAAAACCCCAGGAAGCCCCTCATCTTCTTAAATATGGTTCAGTTATTCGGGAAATCGCAGACAATAATGGGGATGCTGCTTGGAGATATTATGATGAAAATTTTAGGAAGTTAAGTCAGTCGAATAATCTGCCCTGGCAAACCACTCTGTCAGAATTGTTGGTATCTGCATGCACTATTCATCGTGCTAAGCAGCCATTTCGGTACTCTTTTCGAAACAAGTCAGACAAATTCTCAAAATTTTGCTTCAATTTCAATAATGGAACAAAATGCAGATCCTATCCCTGCCCCTTTAGTCACTTGTGACAGTCTTGCAGAGAATCCCACCCAAGAGTCAAATGTCCAAAACGTAAGTCAGATTCCACAGCGAAACTTGGTAAACAAATTACCAACAACAATAAACGCTCAGAAGCTAGCATGTGAGCTTGAATGTTATGATAAGTCATTAAAATCATATCTCATAGATGGTTTTACATTTGGCTTTAGATTGGGCTGTGTTGGTGAACCAGTTTTTTCCTTACATAGGAATCATAACACTGTTTATCAGAATAAAATGGTTGTTAGTGAAAAATTAAGCAAAGAACTCAGTTTAGGTCGTATTTCAGAACCTTCCACTCAAATTCCATTTCATAATTTTATCTGTTCCCCACTAGGCTTGGTCCCCAAAAAAGATCCAGGTGAATTTAGGATAATTCATGATCTTTCATTTCCCAAAAATTTGTCAGTCAACTCTTTCATTCCAAAGTCAAACTCAACAGTGCAATATGACTCTATTGATAATGTCATACAATTATAAAACAGTTTGGTCCTCATGCACTCATGGCCAAAATGGACATAAAAGATGGTTTTAGAAACATACCTTTTCATCCCAGAGATTATCATTTGCTTGGATTCAGATGGGAAGATAAGTTTTATTTTGATAAGTGTCTACCAATGAGAGCTAGCAGTTCTTGTCAAATATTTGAAAAACTTAGTACAGCTTTACATTGGATTATGATAAATAGATATAATGCTTCTGGAATGTCTCATTACATTGACGATTTCTTTTTTATTGGACCCCCTAAACCACAAAAATGTCTTCAGAATGTTCTAGTTTTTGAACAACTTTGCAATACTATTGGTATTCCTATCAAACAGTCTAAAACAGTCTTGCCTACTACAAAATTGACCATATACTGGATAGAAGTTGATTCAGTGTCTATGAAGAGTTGTCTGCCTCAGGACAAGCTAGAGCATTTAAGATCAGTACTTGCTGCAACAAGTCGTAGGAAAAAGGTGAGTTTGCGAGATCTTCAATCTTTGATTGGCCTTCTGAATTTTGCTTGCATAGTGGTTGTTCCAGGTCGTGCCTTTTTAAGACGTCTCATAGATCTCACATGTCATATTGTCAATCTAAATTATTATATTACATTAGGTTCTGAAGGCAAAAAGGATATTGAAGCTTGGCAGCTGTTTATCGATAAATTTAATGGAAAATCTGTTTTTCTCCAAGATCAGTGGGTTTCAGCATGCAAGTTAAACATGTATAGTGATGCTTCAGGTTCAATAGGTTATGCTGCAGTTCTTGGATCACAATGGTTTGCAGAAAAATGGTTAAAAGAACATCAGGAATATCATATTACCATAAAGGAACTGTTTCCTATAGTACTTGCTCTTGGAATCTGGGGTAAAAAATTTTAAAAAACCATAAGATTTTATTTTTCTCAGATAATATGGCTGTTGTTGAAATCATTAATAAACAATCAAGTATGGACAAGATAATAATGCGATTAGTACGGCGTTTGGTTATTGCAGCCCTGACTCATAGTATTCTTTTCAAAGCTAAACATATTGCAGGCAAATCCAACTGCATTGCTGATCATTTGTCCCGGTTTAAATTTCAGGAGGCTCGAGCCATAGCTCCTTGGTTGGATGTGGGGCCAACAACAGTGCCTTCACAAAAGATTTACATCTAACTTCAGTAACACAACAATTGCTATGCGCAGCTCTCTCTCTCCTTCAACAAGGAAAGCATATTTGCGAAGTTGGAATCTAATGTTAGAGTATTGTTACTCATTCAAGTCAACATTCAACTTCCCTTGTTCACTAACACTGATATGCAATTTTGTAAGTCACTTGTACTTGTTAAACCTTAGTCAAGCTTCTATTATTTCTCATGTATCAGCCATCAGTTATGTTCACAAAATTTGTAATGTTGCTGATCCTTCACATCATTTTGTGATTCGTAAAATTCTGAAAGGTGCTCAAAATCTTTAAAAAAAACTTCAGATTCCAGAATGCCCATAACTAAATCAATGTTACAGAAAATCTTAACAGCTTTACAGCATACAGTGCCCGAAAAGCAGAGCGTCATATTGCTCCGGGCAATTTTCTTATTAGCTTTCCATGGGTTTTTCAGACTTGGAGAATTGGTTATTAGAGACAATAGTCAGTTTAACCTGGTAGTACAGCGCAATGATATCAGCTTTGTTCAAGGGGATGGAGTTCAACTCATTTTGAGCAATTTAAAACTATGAAAAATAACCAGCCTATTACTATTTTCTTGTCACCTTATAAACAATCTGTGTTTTGCCCAGTTCAAGCCTTACAATTGTACGTTGACACCTTCCACCATAGCACTGGTCCCCTATTTTCCTTTTTGTCGGGTAAGCCAGTCACCCATTCATTTGTGATAAACAACTTAAAATCAGCCCTTACATTTTGTGGCTTTAATCCAGATCTATACAAAGGTCATAGTTTTAGGATTGGTGCTACTACTGAGGCAGCAAAATTAGGTTTTTCTAAAAACTATATTCAGCAACTTGGCAGATGGCAATCTAATGCTATCAAACGTTACATTCGTATAAATTCTTTCTCATTGTAACATGTAAACGGCAAATATTTCATGAATGTAATTCCATCAATAGGGTGTTTTTTGACAATTTTCTCAGGTCTAGCATATTTTCTTGGTTTATAAACAATAGCAGGTCAGTAATTAAACTGCTGCTTAGATATTAGCAGGTCATCAATTAAACTGCTGCTCATTATTTCTCGATCAAGTTAGTTGTGTCTCTTTTCAAAACAATATTTATTGTGGATCAGTAATTAAACTGCTATTTAGTCTGAGCAGGTCAGGAATTAAACTGCTGCTCATATTTTTTTTTTTTGCTATTGAAAGACTGTCGGCGTATTTTAATCATTCCTGAACATTCTGTGCTTAGAATATAGTTAGAATTTAAACTATCAAAAATTACCCTTTATTACATGTTGTATGTGTTCAACTCATTGATTGGGTCATTTGTATACTATAGTTTGTTGGACATAGATTGTTTGCTGGGACTGAACTGTTTGCAAGTGATGAACTGTTAATGCATTTAAACAGGTCAGTAATTAAACTGCTGTTTAAATCTAAGCAACAGAGATATAAATACTCTTGTTATTGGGTGTAGATTGATTCATTCTTTATGTTTGTTTTTCTTAGTGTTGTAACATGTTTGGTTTTCTTAATTTTTTTAATTTAATTTTCTAATCTAAAACTTGATCACCTTTGGAATGTTTGTCAAATTTTACAATCCAACAGTCCAAGTGTCTGAATTTTGTACAAACATTATTATTATTGTTCAACTTCATAAAATCTGTACTTTTAGTAGTTAGAGTTGCTACAAAGTACAGTATGTGCATGTATATATATTACATCTATGTGTTGGTTCAATTTATAATTGTAACATTGTTATATAAAAGCTTGCCCTCGACTCATCACATGCTTTAATTTGTACTGCTACCTGTAATTTAAAATTTCGATTTCAGCATATTCATTATTGCAGTGTTATTACTTTTTCTTTAATTGTCAATTCTCTGGCATTTCTTGGGTGGCACAGCAATTAACATGTATTTAGACACGTTTATTGCTTTATGGCTTTTTTGTGCTACACCTTTTTGTTGTAAATAATGTTTTTTATAATTCTTTTTTATCTTTGTCTTTTGGTTTTATTTTGGCTGGGATGAATAATGGACAGTTTGTTAATTAAATTGTTAGTATGTCATTTTAATGATGTTAATTTATCCCAGCCAATTAAATGTTATATGTCTTATTTTGATTTCGTCATTTAATTGAATTACAATAAATGACATTTTCAATATCAATTTGGTGTTTTAATTTTACAACAAAAACAAGCTGCGAAATGCCAGTTATATTCGATATTTAAAAATTTGTGTATATAAATAAACATTTAATGGTACATTAAATTATTTTATGTACAAAATTTTGGAACATTCCAATTTGTGTTGTTTCTCTGTACATTGTCAATTTCCCTTTGGGGTACCCCATATTTATTGACCAATCAGATTGAAGTATTTTTCCAAATTCTTAATTTTCACCATTGCTTCAGCAGCACAGAATTTTGAGCTACCTCCTCCTCCCCTCCACCACCCTTGTTTTTTAGTGGAGCTTTGTTATTGTCTTTAATATCTGTGCTGCTTTTTTGTGCTACACCTTTTTGTTGTAAATAATGTTTTTTATAATTCTTTTTAATTTTTGTCGTTTGGTTTTATTTTGGCTGGGATGAATAATGGACAGTTTGCTAATTATATTGTTAGTATGTCATTTTAATGATGTTAATTTATCCCAGCCAATTAAATGTTGTATGTCTTATTTTGATTTCGTCATTTAATTGAATTACAATAAAAGACATTTTCAATATCAATTTGGTGTTTTAATTTTACAACAAAAACAAGCTGCGAAATGCCAGTTATTTTCGATATTTAAAAATTTGTGTATATAAAGGAATTTTAAAGGGGGAGGAGGGTCTGGACCCCTCACTCCCACCCCTTCCCTAAATCCATGCACACAATGATGTTGGCACACAGAAGCAAATCTAAAGCCGGCAACAGCCGAGGGGAGTGGGCATAAACCTATTTTGTTTGTAGTAATTATATAGACCATACTTTCTATGACATGACATGTTAAGATTATTGATTAACTTAAACAATTATTTTACATGCAAACAGTTCAACCCCAAATCGTACATAAAAGGCTTCTCATGTGTTTTATGGGATGGGATCTCATCCTGTATGAAAATTATAATTTTCAAAAATTATTGGAAATTGCATGTAGCCTTCGTTTTTACTAAAACTGGTACTTTAACAAAACAGTGTTACTTAGGGGCAAACACATGGTGCGGGTATTACTGTCTAATGACAGCATCTTGTTAATGTTTGTCAATGTACATGTAACTTTTTTATCATTAAGTGATCTGCTTAGAATTTGAAAGCGGTCTTATGTTGAAACACTTATAAATTCTTTAGCAAACCATTGGAGATTATTGTTTGACGATTGTTCGGCGTTTGAGACTCCAAAGAAATGTGTCGCATCCTCTTGTTTGTTTAACTATTAGCACTAAATTGTCGTCATTTTCAGAATTGTCTCATTTTTGCAATTAGTTCAATTAATTCAATTTCTTTTACAAGTATTACATGTATGTTAATAAAATAAAGATATTTAAATCAAATATTTTAGTTTTAATTTTGCTTGAGCCGGGATGTCTTTTACGTGAACCGAAATGTCTCAAATTTTGGGCTAATTCCATATTATGCACCATCTGATTGGTCTAATCAGTCACGTCACAGGGCGAACAAAGCGTCTTGTCTCGTGAGGAATAAATATCATATTTCACCGTTTCGGAAATCTCGAGTTTTTTCATTCCAAAGGTATAAAAAAAAGAGCGACATGAGCATATAATTTAGACAAGTATAAATTATAATTATTCAATCATTTGAATATTTTACTATTCATGCTTCGAATATGTGAAAAATAAAAAATTCAAACAATAAGTACATTATTGCTTTCGAAAAGCAAAAAATAAAATAAAATAAACATAAGATTTTTAGAAATCGGCGTATTTTGTATAATAATATGTTGTTCGATATAATAAAAAGTGTATTGCATGTTTATGAATATATGTTTATAAATATAAATATGATGATTTACTACCCCCAGAAAAATGAATCTTTTTTTAAAAATCATTTTTTGCTCGGGGGGCTAGCCCTCAAGAAATATGATATTTTGGGGGAGTAAATCTTCATATTTTTATTCACCATCATGCAATAAATGTATATCTTAAAACAATCGATTACTTTTAATTAAGGATAATAAATGCTTTGCTCCTCACAAAAAATAGTTGACTAAATTTGGTATGTGTATTATGAAGAAAAAAAGAAGTTAAATAATACCGAATTAATTGCACCTGTCATCCTCCAAATGCTAATCGTTTAAGGTATAAACTGATTTGCAAACTTAACTCTACTAACAGATATTTTGCAACTGGGTTCAAAAATAGGTCGAGAAACTGTAGAAAATTTGGATTTGATGGGTGTTTTGTCTAAGAGAGGCTACAAAGTTTTATCGAAATTGTAATAAAAAAGCCCAGTTTTCAAATAAATTTACATATTTATAATAGCATCAAATTCATATGCAAATCATACATAAAATGCAATGTCATACAAATATTTTAGGCAAATAAAAAAATGTTTACAAGCAGAATCCAGATTGTGTCTTTGCTGGAAATAGACATGGTTATTCAAAGTAATTTTTTCCTTTTTTTACCCAGTTGAGAAAGCTACAGTGTTAAATAAATATTATGCTCAAGTTTCGTCAATTACTAATGAACCAGATGTTCCTCTTCATGGACCTGGTCCTCCATCTCTTAATAACAAAAATTTACTGGAACCCTTTATACTGAAGAGGAAATAGGTGACCATCATGTGTAAGTAGTAGTAGTAAGCCACCTGGTCCTGATGATATATCTCCAAGGATTTTGAAAGAAATATCTATTTCATTAAACATACCACAAACAAAACTTTTTAACACATCACTAAGACTAAGAAATCTTCCAGACTTGTGGAAAATAGCTCAAAACACACCCATTTTTTTAAGTGTCTTGTGTAAATTAGGGGTAAAACACTGTCTAAACAATTACATAATTATATGATTGACAATTATATAATTTATCAATATCAATTTGGTTTCCAGCCTGGTGACTCAACTGCAAATCACCTTGTTGATATCTTTAACACTATTATTTCTAGTCTTGAAAAATGAAAAGATATTCGATTTGGTTTTTTTTGTGACATCTCAAAAGCATTTGACAAAGTTTGGCACAATGGCCGTTTAGTTAAGCTACAAAACTATGGTATATGTGGTAATGCCTTTGGTTGGATTAAGAACTATTTGTTCGATAGAAAAAAAGGTGTGATAGATGGTTTTACATCTATAATGAAACTATAAATGCTGGTGTCCCCCCAAGGCTCTGTTTTGGGATTATTTCTGTTTTTATTTTTATATTGATGATAATTGTGATGATCTTGTTAATCATATATGACTTTTTGCTGATGATACTTCTTAATATGCTATTATAGACAATGATATAACTAATGTATTAAACTCAATTACCAATGATTTAGAGCATATTGTTCAGTGGTCGAAAAAATAGTTTGTTGAATTCAATGCCAACAAAACTGTTAATGTTGATATTTCTAGGAAAAATATTGTATATCCTAACTTTAATTTTGGAAAACATGG
>WFKH01011925.1:88763691-88778372 GCA_016163765.1 Magallana hongkongensis
CTCATGACTTAAAGATGTATGTGATTGACTTTTTTATGTGTTTACGATAATTAAACAGTACATTTCCTTTAATTTCCTTAGTTTGTGATTGATATACTAGTAATTGTCACGCAATTAACATAGTACACGGACAGTCATTTATAGTATGCATTGCCTACCTCAAAAACAACGTCGGTTATACCCACACTATTTTTTTTATACAACGATTAAATTTTTTTTATTTCAAGAAAATTATCATACCATCAGTCTTTTATTAAAAAAAAAGAAAAAGAGGAACTTGCATATATGCATTACTCCCGCATGCATATAAGTTTCTTACAAACCAAAACCAAATTTATTAGATGCCAAACTATAAAACAACAGACAACATTCTGATATATTTAAGAAATGAAAGACTTGTAGACAAAAAGTCAAAAAGACAAGATCACACTTGAGATTTGTTTTGTAAGATTTCGTTATGGTCTATTATCATCCATCTCAACTTTTTATCATAAAATTGGAATTTGTATTTTATTTCAATGAAATCAACATTACACCAAACATTAACAAATGAGCAAACTCTTTTTTATAGGAAAAATGACAATGACAAACTGTCGATCATCTCAAAAATCCATAAAACTAAGTACAAATTCAAAGCAGAGCAACACGGAAAAAGATATAGATAGGGTCAGGTGTCTAGAAGGAGTGAGCATCCTCTGCTGACCGGTCACACTCGCCGTGTGCTCTTTGTCGTAATCGGGAAAAAAACCGGAAAATTCCGTAGACAGGTAGGTGATTAATTAATAATTTTGGTCTAACAATTAGTATGAAAAATGTCTACATGCGACCCAGTGGAAGATTGTATTTGCTGACAAGGTCGTTGTATCGACCATAGAACTTACGAAAAATTGACTTCAAACGAGACTGATGATAGTCTTGTTTTATCAACTTGTTTGTCAGTAGCTTGCCTCGTCTTAGAAGCTGTTCATACAAAGAACATGCCCTTGTGTATCGAATTAACTGAGAGACAAAAACACCACATGCAGGTGATGAAGGTATATTGCTACATAAGTAAGGAAAGTTGACTATAGAAAAATTGAAGTCATCGTAAATTTTTGTTGATAGGTTACCATCAATGTCCATTTTCAGTAAAATATCCAAATATGAACCAGATGACGCAGACTCTGTGGTATCGTTTATTTCAAGTTCACTGGAATATATCGAGTCGACGTAAGTATGGAAAAAGCAATTGTAAATTGATAATACGTCGTCGATATACCTAAATGTTGAGTTGAAGGCCACACCGAGTAATTTATTTTCTTCACGTACAAGTTTTTGAATAAATTCTGATTCATAAGAATACAAAAATAGGTCTGCTAACAATGGGGCAAAATTGGTATCCATGGGAATTCCAATATATTGTTGGAAGACTTGATTTCCAAAAACTACATAGATATTGTCTATCAGAAACTCAAGTATCTTTTTAAAGTCAACTTCAGAGTACTTGTATGGGCAATCAGAATGGTTTTTAACAAGATATTTTTTTAGATTTCCAATGACGAGGTAAGTATTTTTACGACTTCCATTTTATTGAAAAAACAACTGTCGATGATATCAAAAGTCTAAATTTTAAGCGTTAAAAAAATCGTACGTTTTGATGCTATTGATGTTGGTAAGATTTTGTGACCTCAAAGTTTCTAATAATTCTTTAGAGTTTTTTAGTATCCACATCTGATTCACACCACTTCTGCTTTCTCCTTAACTATTGCAAATATTTTAGGAAGGAGTAAAGAGAGAGGTTTGGTAGAACATTTACTGGAACCTGTTATATATCTCTGTTTGTAAAGACTTTTGTGAAGCTTTGGAATCCATTACAAATAAGGTAAATCAAATTCATTTTGTTTATTGGAGATGTTAAAGATACCCATAACCGATTTATGATTTTGAAGTATTTCCTGCTTGGAAAGGCTGCTATGGGTGTAAGTAGGATTACCATTTGTAGAATTGAAACCTAGTTCGTTGAAAATGCAATTGATATAATGTGCCTCACAAACAAAGACAATGTTGTTACTTGCCTTACCAGCAGGGACCAGTACATGCTGATCGTGCAATCTATCTAGTTCTTTTCTCACTTCTGCTTTATTGAAAACAGAAGGATAAATGGTTTTCATTTGACCCATTTGAAATATTTACATGTTCAATATTGATAACACAAGACAGACTATAGAAAAGATACAAAACAAAAAAGAGAGAAAAAAACTAAGAATATGATACCGGATTAAAAAGAAACGATAAGATTAATGCTGTTTTCATAAATAATTACAAAAAGCGTTTTTTTGCTGCAATAAAAGTATGTGCTGCTTTAAATATTTGAACATTGATATTATGTTAATGGTTAGGACTACCATATAACATTAATTAAGTAAAAGATGATGATTAGAACTAATCATGATATATTTTGGGCTTGAAAAAGAGTAATTCTACATGATTCATATTTGGGACGTTTAAAAAATAATAATGATAAACATCTTCAACAGAATTTGCACAATTACCACACATTTCGGTTTCTGTTAAACCATGATTATATATATCTGCCATTAACATACATGCATCGTTCCTTAATTGACAATGTATTATTTTATATTTACGTGTCCCAAAATTAAAAAGTTCATTACTTTTCCTACAAAAAATTGAATTTAATAGACTCTTACAAGAGGTTATAATAGAGGCATTTCTAAAGTAATCTGGTAAATCAAGCCAATGTTTGACAGTGAAGGGGAAAAGAAAAACTGTCCATATAGGATGTATAATTTCTTATTTGAGAAATTTTAAATTATACATCACTGGTATTAAGTGTGAACTGGTGGACGATATGGTTCTAGTAATTCATACAAATACTGGGGGGGGGGGGGGACATTAATAATTCAGAAAAATAATATTAACTAAAGTTTTTTCCTCCAAGTTTGTAAAAAGTCCCACCCTAATTCATCATATAGCTTTGTACAAGAGCAATTGCACCTTAATCCTGTAATTATTCTGGCTGTATATGTGATGTCCATAGAGCATCACTCTGAAAACAAAGGCCTAAATGAGTATAAGATTTATCCTGAACAATACTTGGCCCATGTTTTCCAAAATTAAAGTTAGGATATACAATATTTTTCCTAGAGAAATCAATATTAACAGTTTTGTTGGCATTGAATTCAAAAAGCCATTTTTTCGACCACTGAACAATATGCTCTAAATCATTGGTAATTGAGTTTAATACATTAGTTATATCATTGTCTATAATAGCATATTAAGAAGTATCATCAGCAAAAAGTCATATATGATTAACAAGATCATCACAAATATCATTAATATAGAAATAAAAACAGAAATGGTCCCAAAACAGAGCCTTGAGGGGACACCAGCATTTATAGTTTCATTATTAGATGTAAAACCAACTATCACACCTTTTTTTTCCATCGAACAAATAGTTCTTAATCCAACTAACCATGTCTATTTCCAGCAAAGACACAATCTGGATTCTGCTTGAAAAAATTCCATTTTATTTGCATAAAAAATTTGTTTACATTGTATGACATTGCATTTTATGTATAATTTCCATATGAATTTGATGCTATTATAAATATGTAAATTTATTTAAAAACTGAGCTTTTTTTTATCACAATTTCGATAAAACTATGTAGCCTCTCTTAGACAAAACACCCATCAAATCCAAAATTTCTACAGTTTCTCGACCTATTTTTAAACCCAGTTGCAAAACATCTATAAGCAGAGTTAAGTTTGCAAATCAGTTTATACCTTTAACGATTAGCATTTGGAGGATGACAGGTGCAATTAATTCGGTATTATTTAATCTCTTTTTTTCTTCATAATACACATACCAAATCTAGTCAACTATTTTTTGTGAGGAGCAAAGCATTTATTATCCTTAATTAGAAATAATCGATTGTTTTAAGATATTATACATTTATTGCATGATGGTGAATAAAAATATGAAGATCTACTCCCCCAAAAAATCATATTTCTTGAGGGTTAGCCACCCGAGCGAAATATGATTTTTAAAAAAAGATTCATTTTTCTGGGGGTAATAAATCATCATATTTCCAAACATGCAAAACACTTTTTATTATATCGAACAACATATTATTATATAAAATACGCCGATTTCTAATAATCTTTTTTTTTTTTTTCTTTCTTTTTTTTTTTTTCGAAAGCAATAATGTACTTATTGTTTGATTTTTTTAATTTTTCACATAATCGAAGCATGGATAGTAAAATATTCAAATGATTGAATAATTATGAATTATACTTGTCTAAATTATATGCTCATGTCGCTCCTTTTTTATACCTTTGGAATGAAAAAAAACTCGAGATTTCCGAAACGGTGAAATATGATATTTATTCCTCACGAGACAAGACGCTTTGTTCGCCCTGTGACGTGACTGATTAGACCAATCAGATGGTGCATTATATGGAATTGGCCCAAAATTTGAGACATTTCGGCTCACGTAAAAGACATCCCGCCTCAAGCAAAATTAAAACTAAAATATTTGATTTAAATATCTTTTTTTTATTAACATACTTGTAAAAGAAATTGAATTAATTGAACTAGTTGCAAAAATGAGACAATTCTGAAAATGACGACAATTAAGTGCTAAATGTTAAACAAACAAGAGAATGCGACACATTTCTTTGAAGTCTCAAACGCCGAACAATCGTCAAACAATTATCTCCAATGGTTTGCTAAAGAATTTATAAATGTTTCAACATAAAACCGCTTTCAAATTCTAAGCAGATCACTTAATGATAAAAAAGTTACATGTACATTGACAAACATTAAACTAGATGCTGTCATTAGACAGTAATACTCGCACCAAGTGTTTGCCCCTAAGTAACACTGTTTTGTTAAAGTACCAGTTTTAGTAAAAACGAAGGCTACATGCAATTTCCAATAATTTTTGAAAATTATAATTTTCATACAGGATGAGATTCCACCCATAAAACACATGAGAAGCCTTTTATGTACGATTTGGGGTTGAACTGTTTGCATGTGAATTAATGGAAGTAAGATTTGATTGAATCTTATATAAATACAACACATATGTAAACAATAACAATACTCGAACTTTGTTTATAAAACAAAAACAAATCATCTCTGGATCTCGATTGTATCTTATTGTATAACATACCAATACTTATGGAATCATTTAAAAAAAAAACCATATCAACCATTCTATACATTACAAATGGAAAAATAATTCATTTTTTTTTTTTGTTCAAATCGTGTCTACATCCCTTTGATTATAGGGTACGGGGGACATCAACAATTGGCATGAAATTAATGTGGTCAATTGTTTTATTAATTCAAATCATAATAATTCCACACACATCAATTAAATTGTAAAAGCTACAAATGCGCGAGTTACATTTGCGAGGTTATAGTTGACGAGATATAGCGGCGGTATAAAATCATATTATAGTTTAAACACTTTGTTTTCTAGAGTTGATGAAAAAATAGCATGTACAAATAACTCATATTCCAGTCTTTTCTTTCCACTCTCTTTCTTTCTCGTTTCTAATGTCAGCATGTTTGAAGAGCATCGCCAGCAGAAGAGGATTAAAAAATCGTGTCTACGTCCCTTTGATTATAGGGTACGGGGGACATCAACAATTGGCATGAAATTAATATGGTAAATTGTTTTATTAATTCAAATCATAATAGTTCCACACACACCAGTCTTTTCTTTCCACTCTCTCTCTTTCTCGTTTCTAATGTCAGCATGTTTGAAGAGCATTGCCAGTAGAAGAGGATTAAAAACCAGAGACATTCTTCTGTTTTTCTGCATCATGGTTAGTTTGTCAACATCCTTTGATACGGGCATCTGTAACTGACAGCCTAAACAAGTTAAATACTTGCTGACTAACTTTCCCCCGGTAGAATAATTTTTAATGAAGCTTACGTCCTTGTCCTTTTGTAAAAGAATTATGCTGTGCAATTGATTAGCAATCTTGTCGCTATGACCTGGTTGTTTTGCGACTGCGTACATTTGCCAAAGGATGGTTTGTTGTAAAATGCTCAACTTCACATATGTCGCGATTAGCTTTGGATTCTTTTCTGTCCATTCTCTTAATTGTGTCTGACACAGTTCTTCGCAAAAGGCGCCACTGCGTTCCATATCGACTATGTCTTTTTCAGATATATTTGCGGCGCATTCAATTTCGTGAAGGTAAGAGGCGAAGTTTAGTACTTTTGAAATATTTCCATCTATTAGCACTTTTTGATCGCCTGTCAAGCTTCTGCATATGTAAGCAGCAATGTAGCTGATCTGCCAAAAACAACTCATGACCAAACCACTTATTCTTAGTACTTGTCGAAGAATTGAGGCAAAGAGGAATTCTCCATTTTGAAAAAGTTCAAAACTGATTGAAAGCATTTCCACAAGCCCAATTAAAACTGCATCGGTAACCTTGGGTCGTTTTAATTTCACTAGGGTTTTTGCGACTTTTTCCAAAATTGCGTTTAATGGGTCCTCTTTGTTTTCCCAGACGTATTTTTCAATTCTCCTGATATCCCTTTTTACCTTTATTTTTCTTTTTTTTAAAAATGTCCTGATTGTTTCCAAAAAAGGTGATGTTTTGACAGATGCCTGCAAACAAAAACAAATAAAAATTTAAAAACACAAATCACAAATTATGTTTCTATTTGAAAGTAACGTATTGTAACGTAAAGAGAATTCTAAGCTGTCATTGAACAGCAAAACCGGTTTGTGTTCTTCATCTAAGGCAACCATAACATTCATACTGATCGGTACTGAAATTTTGTTGGGCTATTCCTCATGGTTTTTGAGCAAGAAAATAATTTTGAAGAGTACATTAAATCTATCCATGTTTGTTATTTGTTATCAACAGATAAAAAGTCGAAAAATGTGATTTGATAATGAATATAAAATCTGATAACATTGGTGTTTTCTTTGACAGTTTTGATGTAATATATTTAGCAAAGTTTAATACTTTTTTATTCAAGTCATTGACGGTCACTGCAAGTGATCCTGGCTTTGCAACTTGGACAAATATTGGAGACTCACCCGGGGGGGTCAGCTGCAATAAAAATGGATAATTAAGCTACATATCAATTTTCGAAACCCAAACATGTTTTGTTACATTCTTAGTCATTTCCCGTTGATTTCATTTTATATCATTATTTTATTTATTTAAATACCAAGAAAGTGGTCATGGAAAT
The DNA here is from genome assembly GCA_016163765.1 of Magallana hongkongensis. Taxonomy (NCBI): domain Eukaryota; kingdom Metazoa; phylum Mollusca; class Bivalvia; order Ostreida; family Ostreidae; genus Magallana; species Magallana hongkongensis. The sequence continues at coordinate 88,770,920 of WFKH01011925.1, forward strand.
TTTAGCAATATTTTGATAAAAATATAATATTGCCATGTAAAAAAGCCAATGATGTCAATAATTTTGAAATTTGTTTCCGTTCGTAAAATCAATAAATATAATTTGCGAAAAAAATTCCATCAAATAAAATAATTATTGCAAAAAATTGAAATTGTCAAAAAAATTGTCAGATAATGCCAGAAAAAGAGAAAGAGGACAATTACAATCAAAATATCTCCCTTGCAAAGTAAGAAAGTAGTCAAGAAAATGATATGTGTTGTAGAGAACATTGTAATGTTAACGTGTTTAAAAAAGTATAAAAATTCATTGACATATAAATTTACACTGCAACGCTCTGTTCCCCATAAGATAATTAGTTTATATGGAAAATTATGAAATACTATAATAACAAAAAAAAGCCAAAAAAAATCCCAACCAAAAATCAAATAAAAAAAAAAAAAACAACAAACAAAACAAAACAAATAAAAAAAACCCCCAAAACTCCCCCCAAACACAGCCCCCACTCCCAAATTTGATTTACTAAAAGTAATTATACTGCCTCCCACCTACAATTTTTTTACATGAGTAGTTGTGCATTTTAAAAAGCAGACGAGAGTGGCAACGACTTAAAACTGATGTTAAATAGTATATTATAGAATATCAAAAGTGGGGCGATAGGAATTTTGACCAGTATAGAAATTGTTAATGACGTGACCCACATTAACGTCAGTCATTTTTCGAACTCGCTCATTGCCAACTACTGTGTATATCAAAGAGAAAACAGATTTTCACTTTTTGAATTATATTCTTAGATTCTTAGACCAAATATGGCAGGGAAAAATTGTAAGATGAAAACAACCATAATAAACGTACCGTAAACAAACATTCCACACTGGGTTTTGAGTTTATTCCTAGCCCTCTTGCTCTTTTGAAATATGTATTTTCCATAAAAACAAATTTCTCTGGCCATTGTTTGGTACAAAGTGTAAAACGAGAATGAGTTCCCTCTTCCTCTTCTGTGTCCTGTACGAGAATTACTCGCCACTTGGCATTGTCCTGTCCTTGAAATAATTTGCTGTATTTGCAGTAGCCATTTTTTTTCATAAAGACATATTCATCCTTATATTCGGACTGGATGTGAAAAAGATTGAATTCATTTTCAATAGCCTTGAATTTAAATCTGATTCTTAGGTTCTGAACATTCGTCGAACTTGCCATTGCTCTTACAGCAACAGAAGCAGTTGGTCTTCCAAAAAGGATATTCTGGTTGGTTTTTGGTGTGATCAAAAATATTTGGTCATGCAACAATGGATGTAAATTTTGAAAAGACAGATGTAGTTGCTCTAGATATCTTAAAAGTTCCTCATTATCTGTAGGGTTCAAACATGCTAATACGCCTACATGTTCTAGAGATGGCGATGAGAAAAAGGCCAAAAAAGTTTGGTTTTCTTTCCTTTCTATATCAACATATTTCTGCAATGCACTGACAATACCTCCTCCACCGTACTTTTTTGCTTCCAAACATGCCATCATTCTAAAAAGAAGAGCATGGCGCAAGGTGGAGATTCTCACGAACATTTTTAAAAACTCTAGGCATGTACACCAATCTTCTTTTCCACCAGACAAGAGGGTCTTAATTCGACTTTTCAGATTTCCTAATTGATCCACTCCAATGTGTATATCAACGTTAGAAATCAAGTTGTTTAAAGTAGCTTTACAAACATTATTTTGACCATCAACTGCATCGATGAAACTCGTAGTTGCTGCCAATCGTGCAGCTAAGCCTTCCAATTTGTGTCGTATTTCATCATTTGGCGAAATTTTAGGCTCTAGCATCTTATTTAAATTAATGAGAGGAAGTATGACTTTTAGAAAAAGAGCCACCAGACTAACAATACATGAACATAGATTAAGAATGGGAAATGCAAATCCTAACAGCTCAAGCACCTGGCTTAATATGTCCATAACGTCGATAATAATATATTTATCGTCCTCCCCGCCTTCTATTCCTTTTACAGATCTCCATATGACATCTATGAGATATTCACATTTGTCTGAAAGATCACCCTCCTTTTTTAGGATGGTCTTGATAACCGAACGTTTGACACTCTTTCCGAAGGAGGCCAAAAATTCAATAATTTTGTCAAGTTTGGTTTTTGTAGATACAGAAGATTTTCCTCCGTTGGGCTCACTCATCTGTTGACATAATACATGTGTCAAGTATCAAATTTTTATTCATTTAAGAAAATCAAATTCAGCTCATTTTTAGACAAACCTAATATGTTTAAAACAGCCCAATTATTCTAATATTGGTATATATTTTTCAAAGTTCTAGTTCCACTGACTAATATTAATACTGCAATTTTATGATTTAGGACAATATACTGAATTGATTTAGACTGAACAGACATCATGATAAAATATATCTTACAGTTTATTTTTATCTTACAGTTTATTTTAATTTTGTGACAATACGGATGTACTCTTTTTTTCAAATCCGTGACACGCGAAACATTTCCACTACATTATCCTTTGTAAACCATTCAAATTAATATTTTGTAATTCATCACCGAGTGAGATTTAAACTTAACTGAATAAAATCGTTTATATGCATGCATAGCTTTTCTCTTCGTTCAATTGGCTTTTACATAACCATATTAAAAATCATGAGTGGGCACACACTACAATAGACATTGTTCAAACTTTGTGTACGTGCTTAAATAAATTCTATAAATTCTATATTTCCTGAAGCTAGGTCAAACATGCTGAATAGGCCTACACATATTGAAATAACGGGTGAAACGATTGCTTGACATTTTTTTCTTTGGATTCAATAATATTTCAGTCGATAACAAGCAACTTTAAACATCTAAAAGAGACCAAGGTCGAATCTACATTAAAACTTATTGGCCATATTTTTAAGAAAATGAAAAAAAAATTAAGGAAATTATGGTTTGGTTTCATGACAAAATTAGGTCCATGTGATATTCTCATTCTTGTAAAATGTCATTGTCTAACAATGTTGTTCATATTGATACATATTAGTGATATTACGCTATTAATGTTATCATCGTACGTTTCTCTGTAATAACTTTATGGATAATTATAAAGATTTAATTTGTTTAACGCTTTGTGCGTTGATGCAAACATTTTTAAAACAATATATAATTAATCATAGTATAATCACAACAGTGTTTCAGAGAGGGAAACTTTTAACACGTTGTTTTTATATTTGCACTTAGATTAGGTTGGATTTTTAAAATTATTTTTCTTGAAAAACATTACATTTCTTCCTGCAAAATAGTGTATCTTTTAACGCTTATTTTTCAAGGAAATATGAAAAATCAAATCGGGTATTTTCAAGGATAACGGTTAAGGTTCCGCAAAAGGTGAGTTACTTAATTATATGATAATGCAATTTAAAGGATTACCTTATATTGACGGTATACTCATAAACCGCTACAGATGCTGAAATTTCAACCTCAATGAAAATTAACAAACTCGTGTAGACGCTTAATATTCGCAGGAATTTTAATCTACTTACTCCTAATCTGTGGGGTAAACTTTTCAAGTTTTTGATTATTTCAGCTATTAAGTTCTTGACATTGTAACCTATGGAGTTACAAAACGAAAAATGATCTCCAGTTTTCCATTTTGAGACGTTAAATTCATCTGTTTACAAAAATTTAAGTAATCATAGTTTGAAATACATACATTCAATAATAAGTACAAGAATAAGGAAAAGCAGTGTTTAACATTTTATCATTTCTTATATTGAAGTAATAAGAGGCATTGGATTACGAACAACAACTTACAGTTTTTGAAATCAGCAAAATTAATGTAATGTAAATAGTAAATGTAAAAGTAAATAGATAATATCTAAAATATAATTAATTTTTGAATAGACGTTTCAATATAACTCGCTTGATTTTTTTTCCCCGATTAAATGTCTCTAAGGAGTATAATGGTATTTTTTCCACTCGGTAATTTTATTTCTGATTTTAAGTCATAGTTTCGGAAATTGTGACGTATTTGTGAGTAAGATATTCACATCTTTATTTTAAATAAAGGTAAACACAATTTTTTTATTCAAAGAGTTTTAAAAAATCATTGTTTGGTAATACCAATAATTACAATTTGTAAAACACCAATAAATAATTTATGTTTGTTTATTAGTGTTTTGGTGGGTTTTTTTGAGGTATTTATTTTTGGTTTTTTGGTTGTTGTTGTTTTTTTTTTTTTTTTTTTTTTTTTTTTTTGTTTTTTTTTTGTTTTTTTTTTGTTTTGTTTTGTTTTTTTATATTTTTGTTTTTGTTCTTTGTTTTGTTTTTCTTTTTTTCTTTTTTTTTGGGGGGGGGGGGGTGGGGGGGGTGGTGGGGGTGGTATAATTTCAGCATTGTAAATAAATAGATGTGGAACGTGAAAGATGTTGTCTTTTTCTTGGGCGTTTTTAAAATCACTTTCACCAAATTCAGTAAGTAATGAATATAACATATATTTACCTTTGTATTGTGTATTGATTGTTAATTCTACTGTTTGTCAATAACGAATTATCGTTACGAAGCTTTGAGAATCGTTTTAATTTTTGTCCTATGTGAAATCCAGTCTTTCTCCGGGAACATCTATTCATGCAGACAATCAGCTGAAAAAAGAAAACAATTTACAACAATTATCTTATTCATTTACTATTTTCGAGGTATGCGCAAGTTGAACTGATTAAACACAATTATGGTCATATGTCACCACTCAATTCAATAGTATGGGAATATTATCCTTGAAATAAAATATTATTATATAATGGCTACTTCTGAACTAAATTATGCCTAAACTCATTTATTATTGCTCTCAAAATTTTACCATGTGAGCCGGTGTAAAGCAGAATAATGACTCCCGCAGGATAATGACCGGGGGTCATTTTTCGACGTAGAAAATTGATTCCCCGGTCATTATTCTTTTGCCTGAAGAATAAGTGTCATTTTCATAAAAACGAGCTGCTCACTCTACATGAAGAGAAGTGACCCCTGAAGAATAAATTGGCCTCCTTATGAATAAAAGTTTTTCAGTATCATTTCTTGTTACATGTAAAATAGTCTCTACAATATTGTTACAAGTAACTTGAAATTATTACTTATATTCAAATGAACCTTCAATAAAAGAAGTGTTTATTTCAGAAAATAAAAATCCTTTCGTAATATAACAAGATACTGACATATCGTATCGAAATGTAGTTCTCAATACAACGAGTTACATGTATCTCATTATTCGAGATACAAGTTACTAATATATTTAACGAAATTCTGTTTATTGGAGATGAGAGAAGAGACTATCTTGATCTTGGATTATGCTTGCATTGACGTTTATACTTTCCCAATACAACTAACAGCTGGGAATTCAAGTGCAGCACCCAGAATTAATGAAATGAAATTATTAAAAGTTTACTCCACTGTTAGTTAGAAATTATTACTCGAATGATCTAACAAATTTTAAGCTCTAAAATACCTTTTTTGCAGTCAAAATATGTGTTTCCGTTTCATTACAAAAAAATGCATGAAATTTTACGTAGAATAAATCAAGTCCGATATTTGTATTAGTCTTGTGAAATCCTATTAAAAAATATTATTCATCGATCCATCAGATAAAATATTGGTGTGTCGAGGACTCTTAAATAGAAATATTAAGAGAGCTCGATGGTTGAGGCCAGTTTTAGACTATTTAATTTCTTAAGAAGAAAAGCTCTGTGTAAAGATAAAAGGCATAGGAACTGATAAATTTCAAAGCTAAAATTCGGGATTTTTTTCTTGACTAAATGTTAGTATATGGACAAAAATATCTCATGTAAGTTTAAGGCAGAATTTTTTATGGTTAATTTGTTGACCACCCAACCTCCTTAGGAACTCTATGTGATGTAATACTACATGTATCTCTACTTCAGTCCGTTCCCAGAGGGTGAACACAGATACCCTGTATTTACTTTTACATAAAATTGCAATTGAAACTTTGGATACGCAAACAAAAATACATAATGTGAATTACATGTAAATGCTATTTTATAATAATTCACCTAATTTAGAAGTCGAATAGCTTGGATGTCCCTTCTTGTTTACGACAGGGGTCATTTTTCTACGGCGTAATTTCTCTTTATGTTAAACTTGAAGACAAATGACCATAAGGTCCTTTTTCTTAAAAAAAAAATCCAATTTTCCTACAGCTGGGAGGCCATTATTCTACGTCGAAAAATCACCCCCGGTCATTATTTTACGGGGGTCATTATTCTTCTTTACACCGGAATTGTAAATTTTGGAATATCGAAACTTTACATCTAACCTAGGATTCTTATCATAAAGAATTCTTATGTTCAAGATACATGTAGATGAGCGTTCACGCATGACTAGATTATCGTCTAGATTCTTAGCCAACTACCACCACGACCACTCCCCTGGAGTCATCTCGACCATCTCATAGGAACATCCTGAAACTAAAAGATCCAAGGCAACACTAACCATGATATTCAAGATAATCCTTGCATGGCGAAGTCGAGATACCACCTAGGCATTTTATTACTGCAAGGGGTCTCACCATTGATCTATACAAGGACCAGGGGATCCCACCGTTTGACGACAATACTATCACCTAATGATGTATTTAGTAAATGCCACTGCTTTTAAACTTTTATTTGCCTTTATTTAAAAATTGTCAATATAAGGTTTTTGACTGCCCTGCCATGCGCCTGAGCATTAACGTTCTTTGAAGAGCCCTGTTCGGTGTTTTGAAGAAGAAGAAGACGAAGAAAAGACCTTGAAGCCATGTTTAAACTCGAGATTGTAACTACAATTGCATGAATTTAAAGACTGATTTTCTAGAAAACTTTCCGCTAAAAAAATGGTAACAGGCATAACTGATCTGTTTAATAATTTTATGTGAATTTTCTAATTGAATGTTTTGTAATGATAAATAATAATCATTGTGTCCTAGCTAGATAAAGCAATATTTAAAATAATGATTATATGCGCATTGAACTTAAATTATGACGAGAAATATACCTAACAAATGGTATTTTTTAATTAAAAATTAACTGGCGGCTGTTCAACACGATTAATCTAAGCTTGGCATGGTTCACTACATGTTGTATTCTCAATTAGGAACGTGACTCAAAATTTCCAATCTATTTAAAGCTATTACAGACACACGTTGCTATGAAGAAGTTAAATGCTATTAAAATAACACAAGATATCTATCTTGTAACAACCTTAAATTATATTCTATATTACTGCAGGTGATACAAGGACCAGGGACCTCACAGTTTAAGGACAATACTATCACCTATTGATGTATTTACTAGTTGATACTCATTCAATCAAAAGACGGTGAGGCAGTGGAACAATCTCAAATCAGGAAAATCAGCAACATTTGTGAAGTTCAAGGTCTTACTAGGCAGGCTATCAGCAGACCATAAGGTCTTAGCCTAACTCCACAT
>WFKH01011925.1:88787106-88801460 GCA_016163765.1 Magallana hongkongensis
TCTCTCTCTCTCTCTCTCTCTCTCTCTCTCTCTCTCTCTCTCTCTCTGTGTGTGTTAAAATAATTAACTTATTCAGACCGAATATCTTATTCGTCTGAACAAACAGATAATTCGTCCGAACAAATAGCTGAGAACAAAAAGCATAGATAATTTGTCCGAACAAATAGCTTATTTGTCCAAACAAATAGCTAATTCGTCCAAACAAATTGTAATTCGTCCAAACAAATCGTAATTCGTCCGAACAAATAACTTATTCATCCGAACAAATATCTAATTGGTCCGAACAAATAACTTATTCGTCCGAACAAATAGCCAATTCGTCCGAACATATCCTAATTTTGCCGAACAAATCCTAATTCGTCCGCCCAAATAGCTTAATCGTCCGAACAAATCCTGATTCGTCCAAACAAATAGCTAATTGGTCGGAAGAAATAACTTATTCGTCCGAACAAACAAGAATTTTTTATTTTTTCATCTTGCCCTTCCACGCCGCCGTAGCATCTTGTTGAATACTGTGTCTCTAACTAGCAAATGTTTTACTGAGGTCTTCAATACCTTTATGTTCTCTTTCGCTTCGCTCAGGCTAACATAAAGTATTTCCTGTTCATAATCACATATAATTGAAACAAACACATAAAAAGGAGGTGACAAAATTAGCCAAATTTATTATCATTTTTATATACAAGTAAAATCAATATCGGATAAGCTTCATCCATGCAACAGCCTGCCCGGAATCTTGAGTATCCACCACACCAAGTACTGCATCCTAAAAAGATATTCTTTCTGAAACCAGGACATCGGAATCATCTATACTGTTAAAAACGAGAAAAAAATATGAATTTATTGCAACTAAGTGGACGTAGCTAAGTTGGTTCAAATACCACAAGAACCGTATAACTCCTCACAAAAAAAATAGTTCCAAGCTATAATATTAACTCCTTAGGTAAACGTTAAACGCGATATTAATTGAACTCCGAGTAGATAAGACAGCTTATGCGCAGCGTACAGACCCGTAGGCACCATGATCGAACCACACATGCACAAACTAAATTTTGAATTTTATATGGAAACGAAAAGAAATATATGTATACAATCAAACTTATAAAGTATATAAAATGTAGAGAGTAATCAAAACATTTCGATCTTACATGTATTTGTAAACCACGAGACGGAGTCCAATGGTAATTAAAGGGGCATGATCACAATTTTAGTCCAAAGTTATATTTCCGTTTTAAATATTAACAATTCTTCAGTAAGGCATTTTTTAATCGTCAACTAATATTTGACTGTCATTAGTCGTGTTTTAAGCGAGATACAGAGCTCACAATTGTCGTCATGTATACATGGCTTTTGTTTACGTTTTGAATGTTAACGTAAAAATATTTATTCTGTAACAGCGCTGATCCATTACAAGTTTACAGTAGGATAAATATTATATTCTAATATGTCAGGATGAAATCAAAATAAATGTACCATGAATATACATTCCCAATTCGGTTTTGAGTTGTTTGCTAGACCCTTGGCACATTCAGAAATGATCTTTCCATGTAATGTACAAATTTTGGTATATATTATGAAACAAGATGGATCTTCCTTTTCCTCACCTTTTGTCTCACGAACAAAGCGAAGCCGCCAGTGTTCAGTTTCTGGTGCATTCAACATTTTGTCATATTTGCAGTAGCTATTTTTCTCATATCTGACATCTGTCGAACTTCCTATCGCCCATACTGAGCTTATAGACGGAAATGGTCTTTCTAGAAGAATAGATGGGTTTGTATATGGTTTGATTGAAAGAATCTGACCATGAAGCACTACAGTTAGATCTTGTAACGACAGATTCAATTTTTGAAGAAACGTTACTCTCTAGTCTTGCCTTGATGGATCAAAAACTGATAAGACTCCTACGTTTTCGAGTGATGGTACTGAGAAAAAAGTAAGAAATGCTTGGTTATCATTTCTTTCATTTTCCATATACATCTGCAATGCTTTGACAGTTACTAGGCTACATTCTTTTGCTTTTAAGCATGTCATCATTCTAAACTAGACAACATTGAGATGGTGACCATCTCAAAGGGCCCCGCTTTAATAATGGACATTAAAGTGAAAAGAATTTTGCTTTGACCTCGACCTATAACTTAGAAATTTTCCAGCTGACATAGAACTTCCAATTCAATCTCATTACCCCTTACATACAAGCAATTTAAGCAAGATTAAGCAAATGAGAAATAATCTACAGTCTAAAACTGATTATCAAGAGATCCGTTATTACCTTCATATTGACTTGGTTCAAGATCAATTCACCCCATTAAAAAAATCCTCTGTTAAGTTAAGTATTTGCCACAAAGGGCTAAGTGGAGAGAATATATATGAATATAACCTCTTTAAAAAAGGATTTTTTATCTGATATGACCTTGAAACTTGATCTACAAACATCATTCAAGGTTACTACATACTCTTGTATCAAAGACACCATGTATGAGCCATGAGCCAGATTGGAGCAAAGGAGGAAAAGATACCTTCCCGTATGACCTTGAAAATTGGTTCAAGGTCACAACACATCTTTTACTCAAAAGCTCTGTTTATGTGAAGAATGAGCCAAATAGGGCTAAGTGGAAAGTATTTATGCTCTGAAAAAAAATTTGCGTGGGCGGATATGACCTTGACCCTTAACCTATAAACTTTACTCACAATCACTGCACACCCTCTAACCATAGACACTCTGTGAGTGAGGTATGAGCCAGATTTGACCAAGGAGAGAGAAGATATGCCCCGAACAAGGAGTATATAAATATATATAATTTTGCTATGACCTTAACCTTAGACCTAGAAACATGGTTCAAGGTCACTGCTTACTCTTTACCCGAAGGCACACTGTGGATGAAGTATGAGCCAGATTTGGCCAAGGGTAGAGAAGATATGTTTCGGACAAAGGATCTCGGACGGACAGACAGATGGGAGGCTGGAAAGACGGACGGACAGACTGATCACTATAGGGCGCCCGCAGAGCGAGGCCCTAATAAAAGCAAATGCCATAAAGTAGCAAGTCTCACGAACAATATTAGGAGGTGTAGACATGCATGCCAATCCTCTTGTCCACCTGACATGAGAGTTTGAATGCGACTTTTTAGATTTCCGATTTGTTCATCTCCAACATGTATGTCGACGTTAGAAATTAAACCCTCCAAAGTCGATTCATCTACATGTTCTTCAACATCTACAGCATCAATAAATATCGCAGTTCTTTCTAATCTCTGCTTTAAACCAGCCATTTCATACCTTAATGATTCATGTACCGTTGATGCAGGCTTTATCATTGCTTTTACATCAGAAAGGAAAAATATGATACATCTTTCTATGATGTACTGGATTTTTTACAGCGCATCCAAATGACTTACAAAAGGAGATAATTTTTCTAGTTTTGGTTTTGAAGACACCGCTGCCTTTTCCTGGTTTGATTCATCCATCGGATACAAAATGAATAAAAAATAAATTTGTTCCAAAAGCCGCCATTTGATACTTGACATTCCTTATCGGATCAGTAAGATGACCATCAGGTTTTGTATAACAAAATAATGTATTATTTTCAAAAGGCTGTTATTTGAAATTTGTTTTAAACATACATAATTTTTATATGCTGGAATTGAAATAGTATCAATTCCTAAAGCAGTTAGCTGATTTTGTTTTTATTTATCATGCGTTTGTGCTTTTTGTAAAATGCACGATAACAAAATGAATATCTATGTGCGTGCGTGCGTGCGTGCGTGCGTGCGTGAAACTTAATGCAGACCCTGACTGCTGCCCAAGGTGTGAATAAATTCCTCAAAAAGGACTTGCCTTTTCGGAAAACTAAATTTGCTGAGCCTGACATGAGCCTTGGTTTCTTCAATAAAAGTAAAAACAATATATTACTTATCATTTACATGTAGTACAACTTCAGTAAAATGTTTATTGTAGAAGAAAATTGTAAAAGTCTTTTTACCTGCTTTAAAATGAAAAAAATGCATTTTTCTTTATGTTCCTTTCATACATGTGTGAAAATTGTGAGACTGCCACTAAGAAAACCAAACGACAGATTTTCAAAAACCTGCGCAGATGCACCAGAATTGGTGTATCCCTAGTTACTAATCCACTTGTAACTTATACTAGCTATTAGTATAACTACTAATTGTATACTAGTTATACAATTAGTAGTTATATGTATTTAAAAGTAGCTTAGCAGCAATTAGTACCCTACAGATCTGTTGTTCAAAAAATATTTAATGTAAGTAAAATTTAAACTTTATATGCATACATATTTGTTATAAGGTGAGTTACGTGGTTAAATTATCATTTGTGTATAATTATATATTTTTATAAAAACAATTTTGTACGTACTTTATAGTATGTTTTTATCGTTTGTAATGAGTGAAGAAAAATATTGTATTAAGCTGAAGGTAGAACGATTTAAAGTAAAGAACTTATTAAAACTTTATTGTGAGAAAAATTTGAAATAGCCCAACTGAATTATAAACTAAGTCAACAGTTACCTAAAAACGTTTTAGATTTTTGGGTACATAGCAACTAGCACCTATTTAAATTCTCCAACAAGCACTACTTGTTGAATAGGAATATTGAAATGGTAGTTCACGATCATTTGAAAACATGTCCTTGTCCTAAATTGCAGTTGAGTCATTAACGGACAATTTTGAACACATAAAAAAGAAGGCTTATTCATTTTGCGACCACACACAACAAAATATTCGAAAATTTTGGACATAATCCAATGTTTGTGTTGGAATTAATCTAAAAGAATATTAATACCCCTCTTCCTCGGAGAAAAACTCTAATTATACCCTGAACAATCTAAATTTGTTGATATTTACAACTGTTTTTATAAAGCCAACAAAATTGAATTTCATCAAAATCAAATGATAATACATGTATAATATAGCCTAAGCAATACGTTTTTAAGCACAAATAACCCCAATGCAACTAAATAAGCTTTACTGACATCCGAATGCAAAAGACTCGTAAACGTATGTATAGTTTCCTAGAATTCATACATATGCACATTGTTTTTATTCAAAGGACCATTACATCCTAGATAAACCAAAATAATCAAAATACATGTACATGTGTATACTTTAATTCAAAGTTTCTGATATAATTCTCTATTTTCTTTATCGCGATGGATAAAACTCGTCTATTTACCAATATTTCAATATATCAATATATATATATATGTGTCATCGTTATGCATTATATTTATCTGTTTTCTTGTTCTCGTTATTATTTAAATCTCTGGTGATATTAATTAATTTATATCATTACTCTCTAGACTTTTACTTCAAAATGATTTATGCAGCGTGTAACTTATTTAAAGTCTACAATTTATAAGGATTGAACCTTAAAAAGTCAACAAGCTCTCACCAATTCAGTCGAATTTACAACGATTTAGGAAGTTGATTTCGATTTTTGGATGCAAACCAATAATTTAATCATGAAAAATGTATAATTTTTAAGCGATTGCAAATGATCATATTTACTTACAGCCTTAAAATGTATAAATTTTGCTAGTTGCATGTCTTGTTAATTTAATTATAAATGTGTTAATTGGATTTACTTATTATGATGTAATGATCATCCAGTTATCAAAGGGTACAGCAAGGAGTGAATGAACTGAAATCTTATCCCAGATAAACTAGATTGGTTTAAAAATTATATTAGAAATTAAAACCCTTGCCAACAGAAAGATTTATATATTTAGAATTTAAAACCAAACTTCTAAATATAAGGTCATTTACTAAAAAAAATATTTGAAACGGATTTGTAACTGCTATTGTTAGAAAACTTCTTAATTCTAAATGTTGAACGTATTCTGATAATCAAAGTACTGAAAGTACTGACGGGAGTTGATTTTACTCAGAGGCGAATAAAAACAAAAATAAAACAAGTATTCCTTTTAAAGGAATGATCGGCATGTAATATCATTGGTCAGTCAGCTCTGTTAATGTAATGTTACGCTACTTGCAATAAACATGATAAATAAGATATATAGCACCGTTTTGTTGATTTCCGTAATAGCAAGGCATGAATAAGCTTTATTTTCAGTTCGCGAATTATACTTCCGATTGATATTCTTAGGCATATGTGAAGAAAAACGGGATTTGAATCATTATGTATGTAACTGTATAAATGTTTTTCTTTTGAGGCAAACGGTGAAAATTAGCGACATCAATCAACCAGACTTGTAAGGGATTTATTAGGACCCGACACTCCAAACCACATAGATAGTGTAATGTTTTTGAAAAAAGCAAATTGCAATTTAAAATATGCAAGTACTAATAGTTGTAGAGTGTTTCGGCAGTTATGAGCCTCATCAGGGGTCTGCAAGAATAGCTGATGTTTATTTTAGGTGAGACCTGATTATCTCGTCGCTTATGTTTTTGTGCTTGCTGAAAGCTATAGGTCGAGAATCAAAAGATGATTTGCATTCAGAATTCCTAAGTACAATATCCCAATACTTCAAAATTCGGGTTTTTTTTTGAGTCCTTTAAGGTAAGGATTGAATTTAGTAACCAATACTGTAGGGTTACGTAATGCTTGCTTTGGAGTCTTATTGAGTTTTGTTCGATTTGTGTTTGTTATTTCTTTGATAATTGGGTCGATTTCTTGGGGAGAGTAATCTCGCTTTGACAGATGAGCCTTAAAATCACTGAGTTTAGCATTCAAAATTGTAGGGTCGGTAGTATTTCTTGCATGTCTAATGCATTCTCCTTTAATGAAACCTTTAAACATAAATGGGCTATGAGCGCTCTGTCTGTGTAGGTATTGAAAGTTGTTTGTAGGTTTGATAAATGACTTGATGTCAAGCTTGTTAAATGTTTGAAATATGAGGTCTTTGTAAACTGTAGTATCAAGAAAATTCACAGAAGATGGTGAGACTTCAAACGTAAATTGAAGATGCTTGTAACAATGATTGCCGATGTGAAAAAATTCCTCTATTTCCTGTATCGTGCCATTGAATATAATAAAGCCATCATCCCGATATCTTCCGTGGAACAGAATTTTGTTTGCATGACGAAATTGTGTAACAATATGCTGTGTTATTTGATACATTCTAATATCACAAATTTCTGGACTTGGAATTTCACCCATGCTTACTCCAATGATTTGCTTGTAGAATTTTCCGTCAAATTCAAAGTAATTGTTTTCTAAAACGCATTTCAATAAAAGCGTTAGCTCCTTGGGTGTGGGATAAGGAATGTCTGATTTAATTTTATTAGCCTGCGCGTACACCTCGTGCACTGATGAAAGGAGTTCATTGAATTCCATGTTGGTGTACATGCTTGTCACGTCATAAGTAATTAATAATGCGTTTGGTGGCGGCGTGAGGCTTTCAATTTTGTTGATAAAGTCAGCAGTGTCTTTAATACAAGTTGATTGTTTTTGTACGATAGGGACGAGAAAGTGATCACAGTACTGTCCTATTTTCCTTGTCGGCGTGTTGCATTGCGCGATAATTGGTCTACCATGTGGTAATTTTCTAATGCTGCATTGACCGTTTATTAAAGCGTTGTAAATGTGTTCAGGAATTTTGTGGGTTTTTGGTAGAAGATATAAATAACCACATTTTAGTGACGGTTTATTGTCATTCAGAAACCATTTACAATCAAAATAGCAAGCATATTTTACCAAACAAATACGGGATTATAAACGGATGAAGGCGAAAGTCCAAGATGGCTCCATGATGGAGTCTGTCTCGTATTCTTCAAAAATACGATAATGGAATTTCATTTTACACTTATTTACATCTTTTGTCAAAATGTTCAAGTCTATTCAGATTTCATAATGATTCGTTGTCAGTATAAAAATTTAAGCTATATGGAGTTAAAGTGTTAAATTGCTGACCATAGCGCTCGAAAGAAAGTTTCACTTTATTAAATAAGAAATTATTACTTTCGAAATAATTACTTGATTACATTAAAAAAATAGGTTTAAATTGCTGAATTGTAAATTTTGTCACTATTTAAGTGATTAAATAAGTAACAATAAAGGCATTTATTTTGAACATTAGTTACTTTTTGATAGTCTCATGCACGATTGACGAACTATACACATGTATTAGCTTATGAATGCTTGATTTTACCAGAGACATAAATGTTATTTACTTTTCTGATTTTTTACAGTCTAATTAATTTTTCTGTTTTATTTGATAACAATTGAGAAGCTAATTATACACAAATCACACAAATCAATTTACCAGTCTAGAGGTGTGAAACCCCCTCTTTGTTCACCAGACTCGTGTACCATGTGTATACATACTCCAGATACACACGTGTCTGGAGCAGTGGCTTCATTAGTTTACCTGTTTACCTGTGTCATTGTCTCGGATCATTTGTGTGTGAAGGGATATTATGTAATCAAAAAATGAATAATGAACATAAATCTGCTCATGCAAGCGTTTTAAGATATCGTATTAATCGGTAAAAAGGCGACGAGAATAGCAAATTTTAAAATCCTTTAAAAAGAAATCCGACTGTAACAAAATAATTACGGATACAAATTTCTAAATCTACAATACTTAAAATAACTAGATACGTAAAAACATCAGACCTATATCGATCATTTTGGCTGTAAAATCGAATTTATTTTGTATAGCTTTGTAAGGAAATTTCCCTCCTGTTGACCTCGTGACGTCACTTCCCCTGAAGCCTCGTTATCGCCTAATTCTATTTTCTCTTGATTAGATTTATCAAAGCAGGTAAAAATAGCCACTTTAAAGCGGCGTAACTCCGTTATTTTTGCATCGATTTCGATGCGGTTTTTTGCATTTAATTTTGGTAAATAAATTCTATGACATAAGTTTCACATCGGCTGGGCTGCAGGTATCCTTTAAAGCGCAGACAACAGTAAAAGAAGGCCATACGCATTCTCCTAATCGTATTGATGTATCATTACACTCAGAAGAAAGATTCAAGATTCAGATTCAATATTAACAGTTTTGTTATTTACGAAGTCGCTGTCCGTAGAATACAAATATGTATTACTTGTTTATGAATGTTTACAATAAATATTTCAAACGTTATCATATAGTAATTAACAAAAATGATCTAATTTTATAGCATTGATCCATGACATTTTTAATTAATCGTGGAAGACTCAATTTTTGTATAACCTATAGTTGGAACAATTTTAAATTCACTATAATTTAAATAAAAATATATTAGATTTGTAGAAAACGGTTGAATAATCAATTTATTTAGTAATTTAGCAAGCATTTAACACTGGATTTATATGTCAAAACAAATCAATATTTGGTATCGTATTTTAATGAATGAATCTGAAACCTTATTTGAATAAAAAAAAATCTATAGATGTTTTTGAGCCGAAAATGTAATAAACGATTCCTGTAATTTATCAATAATGGACTGTTTGGTGTAAATTGTAAATCAATTTAAATGACTAAGAATTAATGTAAGTCTTAAAGAACATCATGTATAGTGCAGTGAATTTAAGCTTGCAAATCATGTGTTTCGATGCGTATTTTTCAAAGACTTGAAACACTTTAAGGAAATAAAAGTAGACACAAATTTCGCTTTGCGCAAAAATGTTATCGAATAATAAAAGAAATACAGAGCTTTATAAAAATGTTTGTTTATAAAAATTACCTTTAAAAACATGTAGAGAAAAAAACATGCAGAATATCATACGTATCTATAAAAATAACAAATAAAGAATAATTTTCACTTTACTATTTAAGGAGTCATTGGACGAAAAACATGTTTCATTTTTTTGTTTCTAATAAAAAAAATTGATATTTTCGATTTTTTTTGTATATGGATAAAAAATATTTCATACGATAAATTACATTTTTAACAGAGGTTTTGGAATTTGTTGACATAAAAATTGTACACTGTTGTGCTTATTATGTACATCAATTTACTCCAAATATCAATCAATAGCATGCATAATCAACAAATAGTAAACCTTGTTAATAATAAACGGTATTTGTTTACGGAGCCGATGTTTCAATAAAATCTAATGTTGCAGAATAAACAAACACCCAACTGTTTTTTACACCCTGATTAGAAGTACAGCACCGCGAGTGATTATATTGTCAACTTACAATTAGGACTTCGGCTAAATGATAACAATGCTCTTAAATATTTTTTTTGCGATTCGTTTTTGTTGGAACGTGTTACCTTTTAACAATTGTTGTCTCATTGGAAACAGTAAACACTGACTTTTTTCTTTACGGATGGCGAGATCATCTGAACATGCCATCGGTACACAGAACAGTAATTCTTGGAACAACTGATTTTGAATCAACGCCTATGTTATGTGCTATCAACTGTGTCCAGTAAAAAACTTGTCATATGTTCTACATTTGCAGGTATTTATATAACTATATCTAAATATGTGCCATGTAGGTAAAAATCTGAATTATATTAACTAACAATGTACAGTTGATCTGCTGTTTTATCATCATCGTTGCAATTTAGTACTCTTAAAATAACTAACTTACTGTCTGAAAAAGTTTCCAGTGATATTATGCGCCTTAGGGTCAGAGTATTATTATATACCAACTACTTAATCATAGAATGTGCAGTTTTTAAAAGAAAAAAAATTGCAAAACCTTATTCGATTAAAAGCAGAGAAGATAAAGGCTCAGCGGCTCATTTTTATGTGCATTTTGTACTATTCCTCTCCTATGTAACCGTATTGCTAAGAATTTTAGTTATTATGGCAAAAATCATGAAATTAAGTTTTTTTGTTATTATACGTAAAACCAAATACAAAAACTACAAACATTGTGTTACCCGAAATAACCAACATAATACTGAGTATTTTTTTCAATAAACAATCTTTAGAATTTATTAAAGGGGTAGATTTGTATTATAGGTGGATGGAGGGGGGTTAAAAATATCTTGCATTCATTCTCTTGGTTATATCAATGTTACTTAATAGGCATGTTTATCTCTTTTGTTATACAAAAATATCATATGTTATAAAATTATATATATAAATATATTTTTTGAAATAGAACTACTTACATATAATAACACAATTTGTAAAATATTATGTTGAGGTAGGTACAGACACGATAATGTTGTTTACATTTCCTTCCTTGATTGACACATCGGCAATAATACCAGTAGTTATAAATAAGTATCGTCAATATGACTTTGTTTTAAATCATTTAATTTATTAAATGTTGAAAATTATATGCAAATCAAAAACGTGAATGAAAGAGGGAAAGTGTTTATGTACAAGAAAAAACATAAACATCTAGCTTCTCTTAAGCCTACCTGTTCCATGAATATCCTTTTTTTATATATTACAGGCTCAGCGACCACA
This sequence comes from Magallana hongkongensis, assembly GCA_016163765.1. Taxonomy (NCBI): domain Eukaryota; kingdom Metazoa; phylum Mollusca; class Bivalvia; order Ostreida; family Ostreidae; genus Magallana; species Magallana hongkongensis. The sequence continues at coordinate 88,798,447 of WFKH01011925.1, forward strand.
ATGTGTGTGTTTTATCCTCTCTTTATGACGAGAATACAAGCAAAAATGAGTCATTGCCATGCATTGCATAGAAACTTATGAGTAGATGTGGTTGTTTTATTCTTAAGAAAAAAAATATATACATGAAATGAGATGCATATGTTGAAAAAATCGTTTCACCATTATCCAACATATACTGCTTACAGGTGTGATAAAAAGAATGGTGTAATATATCCATATACGTGTTTTAAGAATGACATTAATTAAACATATGATTCATTGAAATTAAGTTAATTATGGTAAATGAAATATATTCGTTAAATTCAAAGGTTAGGTGTTTTTACTGAAAACAAACTGCGACATATGTTGATTACGAGCAATTCGTTTTTCTATGTATTTACAAGTTTTATAAATCTTGAACATAAAATGTTCGTTTCCTATTCGATATAATACCAATGTAAAAAGAAATGTTTATATGTTTATTTTTAATCCTAAGAGGGTGACCCCGGTAAAGATGGTTACAACAATAATTTCCGCCGACTGATTAGTTGTTTTTTACTTATTTCAATCACATAATGTGTTCCCTCTTATTCCTTCTTAGCTTAATCATATATAGATTTGAACTGTTTATTGTTTTGAATGCACAATTAACTTTTGATTTATTTGTGTTTTCCAGATAACCGATTTTGAAACGTCGCCATTGTATTATTGTGTATTATAGTACTTTATTTGTTGGACTTTAACAACAAATTGAATCCACTGGGTCGCTTAAAATTAGTATCGCAGTTTTTTTTGTGATCGGCTTCGGCCGATCACATCGTGCCCGTATGCATGCTTCGGACTACTTTGTTAACTATGCAGTGACAGCTTTATATGAATATTTAATTAATAGTTTTATAACTAAGGAACATTTTTTTGATTTATTTGACTTGAGATTTAAACATGTATACAGATACACAATGATTTAAATTTATTTTTCTTCACAAGCGTAAGAATTTCGTTTGGAAGTACACTTTGCCCACGATACATAAGGTTAATTCGTTCTTTGCTATTTAAGAAAGCAACAAACAATGTGATTTATCCTATTTAATGCATGTTGTGATTTTGGCTTTACACTGACAACTGATAGCACATGCCGATCATTCCTTTATAGGGAATACTTGTAACGGTTTGCAATGTATCGAGAATCTACATTTTACCGTCGGATCCTGCAGTTCAAATAAAGAATAAATGGTGTTAAAGGCGAATGAGATCTTAAGTTAAACCTTTGTTCCATGAGGCATATTACTTTTTGTTATATTTTCTTTTTACAGCTGAAAGTCATCAAGTGTCCATTTGTTTCCGTTTGTTCATAACGGGAAACTATTTATAGAAAGATTATCATCCATTTTAAAAAGAAAAATACGGTTTATTTCATATTAAAAACACAAAGTTTTTATGTTCAAAGAGATGTTTGTTAGAAGGTTTATCTTCAAGAACATTTAATTAGTAACTAATTAATTTAATTTCGCATACAGTGTTTTTTCTGTTGTTTGCACTTTTTCGTTTTTTAGAGAAAAGACTGCGACATTGATCAAGTGTATAATAGACACAACGACGATTGCCTGAAGTGTTCTCCATACTGCGAATACAAAGGTAAAACATATCTTATAAAACAATTGAAATCGCTCATTGTTTTTGTTGTTATTTGTTCTTTGATTGTTTACTTTTTTCCCGGTTTCACATCTTTACTTACTTCTTCACTATAAAAAATAAGAATTACGTCATTTTATTCTCAACTAGACTGTGAAGACGTTAAGCTTAGCCACGTTTCCACTGGACAGTACTCTCTGTCACTAGGAGGCAACACCGTACCTGTTTGGTGTGACATGGACATAGATAATGGCGGCTGGATTGTAAGGAAATCCCCTTGTATTACCTAATACATACATTTTATCGCCAAGTCATTGTATAGCTATAATAGTTTTTAGCATCACCTCTTTTGTAGTGTTGCTTCTCCATATTTGAAAAAAATTGGTTTGATTTCCGCAGTATTATTATACAATTATTTAATGCTTGAGCAGTCAATATACCCGAATATTTTTCCCGAGGTGCAGGGAACAGCTCAGTATGATCTATTGCACGAGGCCAAAGGCCTCGGACAATAGATCATACTGAGATGTTTACTGCACAAAGGGAAAAAAATTCGGGTCTATTGACTGTTCAGGCATTAAATAATTGTTTTATAAACCTAATTCCGCTTTTAGTATTAAGGGTTTACAATTTGTATATTACAGAAGGTTCTCGTGCCATTATGCAATATAATAAGATTGTTTTGTTCTTTTACTTGCGCTATTTGAAGCTGTTACATGCATTAAAACATCTCCACTTATTAGTTTACACGTAGAAGGGGAAGGCTACAAACCATGTTTATAAATATTTATCATTTAATACTCAATATATAATATTGAATTTGGTATCACTAGTATTTAAGCGTGTAAAGGAAACAAACAGTTTTATTAATGTTAACGTTGCGATACATTCCCTGAGAAATATATCGAAAGAATGCAGATCGTGACGTCAAAGTTAATTATGACGTCATATCGTATGACGTACAGACAAGTGACTTTCTACACATTGCTGTTGAAATCAACCGGGAAGCCTTAACATACCCGCGTTCTGAAATGCGTTGCCGGTCCAATAGATCGCAGGCTATAAACCGGCGGGTTAACAGATCGAAGTCTATTGAACGGCGGCCTAATAGATCGCAGTCTATTGACCGGCAGTTCAATAGAACAGTTCAATTGTTAAGCAAAACTGCATACACATACAAAATAGACGCAGATATTTAATTTCTAATAAAACAACAAAATCCCTTAGATTAGGTAATAAAATACCTTATTTATTATTATTAAGCAAAGTATACTCTTTCTAATGACATATATAATTAAGAAATATTGTTTTTCTCGAATGCTATGTCAACGCAAAAAGCCCCACGTCTCTAATTAAATAAAAATATATAATTATTTTCTTAATTTTTAATGTATTTCGAACCA
>WFKH01011925.1:88812476-88828566 GCA_016163765.1 Magallana hongkongensis
GTTCAAGATTTATAAAACTTGTAAATACATAGAAAAACGAATTGCTCCTAATCAACATATGTCGCAGTTTGTTTTCAGTAAAAACACATAACCTTTGAATTTAACGAATATATTTCATTTACAATAATTAACTTAAATTCAATGAATCATATGTTAAATTAATGTCATTCTTAAAACACGTATATGGGTATATTACACCATTCTTCTTATCACACCTGTAAGCAGTATATGTTGGATAATGGTGACACGATTTTTTCAACATATGCATCTCATTTCATGTATGTTTTTTTTTTCTTAAGAATAAAACAACCACATCTACTCACAAGTTTATATGCAATGCATGGCAATGACTCATTTTTGCTTGTATTCTCGTCATAAAGAGAGGATAAAACACACACAATGTGGTCGCTGAGCCTGTAATATATAAAAAAGGATATTCATGGAACAGGTAGGCTTAAGAAAAGCTAGATGTTTATGTTTTTTCTTGTACATAAACACTTTCCCTCTTTCATTCACGTTTTTGATTTGCATATAATTGTCAACATTTAATAAATTAAATAATTTAAAACAAAGTCATATTGACAATACTTATTTATAACTACTGGTATTATTCCCGATGTGTCAATTAAGGAAAGAACATTATCGTTTCTGTACCTACCTCAACATAATATTTTACAAAAATGTGTTATTAGATGTAAGTAGTTCTATTTTGAAAAATATATTTATATATATAATTTTATAACATATGATATTTTTGTATAACAGAAGAGATAAACATGCCTTTTATGTAACATTGATATATCCAAGAGAATGAATGCAAGATATTTTTAATCCCCCTCCATCCACCCATAATACAAATCTACCCCTTTAATAAATTCTAAAGATTGTTTATTAAAAAAAATACTCAGGATTATGTTGGTTATTTCGGGTAACACAATGTTTGTAGTTTTTTTTATATGGTTTTACGTATAATAACAAAAAAAACTTTATTTCATAATTTTTGGCATAATAACTAAAATTCTTGGCAATACAGTTACATAGGAGAGGAATAGTACAAAATGCACATAAAAATGAGCCGCTGAGCCTTTATCTTCTCTGCTTTAAATCGAATAAGGTTTTGCAATTTTTTTCTTTTAAAAGCTGCACATTCTATGATTAAGTAGTTGGAATATAATAATCCTCTGACCCTTAGGCGCATAATTCAATGGAAACTTTTTCAGACAGTAAGTTAGTTATTTTAAGAGTACTAAATTGCGACGATGATGATAAAACAGCAGATCAACTGTACATTGTTAGTTAATATAATTCAGATTTTTACCTACATGGCACATATTTAGATATAGTTATAAAAATACCTGCAAATGTAGAACATATGACAAGTTTTGTTCTGGACACAGTTGATAGCACAGAACATAGGCGTTGATTCAAAATCAGTTGTTCCAAGATTTACTGTTCTGTGTACCGATGACATGTTCAGGTGATCTCGCCACCCGCAAAGAAAAAAGTCAGTGTTTACTGTTTCCCATGAGACAACAATTGATACAAGGTAACACATACCAACAAAAACGTATCGCATCAAAACATTTAAGAGCATTGTTATCATTTAGCCTGATTGTCGGTTGACAATATTATCACTCGCAGTGCTGTACTTCTAATCAGGGTGTAAAAACAGTTGGGTGTTTTATTGTTTATTCTGCGACATCAGATTTTATTAAAACAACTGTTCCGAAAACAAATACCGTTTATTATTAATAAGGTTTACTATTTGTTGATTATGCATGCTATTGATTGGTATTTAGAGTAAATTTATGTATATAATAAGCACAACAGTGTACAAGTTTTATGTCAACAAATTTGAAAACCTCTGTTAAAAATGTAATTTATCGTATGAAATATTTTTTATCCATATACAAAAAAAATTCGAAAATATCATATTTTATATTAGAAACAAAAAATGAAACAGGTTTTTCGTCCAATGACTCCTTAAATAGTAAAGTGAAAATTATTCTTTATTTGTTATTTTTATAGATATGTGTGATATTCCGCATGTTTTTTTCTCTACATGTTTTTAAAGGTAATTTTTTATAAACAAACATTTTAATAAAGCTCTGTATTTCTTTTATAATCTGATAACATTTTTGCGCAAAGCGAAATTTGTGTCTACTTTTATTTCCTTAAAGTGTTTCAAGTCATTGAAAAATAGGCATCGAAGCACTCATGATTTGCAAGCTTAAATTCACTGCACTATACATGATGTTCTTTAAGACTCACATGAATTCTTTGTCATTTAAATTGATTTACAATTTACACCAAACAGTCCATTATTGATGAATTACAGGAATCGTTTATTACAGTTTCGCTTCAAAAACATCTATAGATTTTTTTTAATCAAATAAGGTTTCAGATTCATTCATTAAAAAACGATACCAAATATTGATTTGTTTTGACATATAAATCCAGTGTTAAATGCTTGTTAAATTACTAAATAAATTGATTATTCAACCGTTGTCTACATATCTAATACATTTATTTTTTTAAATTATAGTGAATTTAAAATGTTCCAACTATAGGTTATACAAAAATTGAGTCTTCCAGGATTAATTACAAATGTCATGGCTCAATGCTATAAAATTAGATCATTTTTGTTAATTACAATATGATAACGTTTGAAATTTTATTGTAAACATTCATAAACAAGTAATACATATTTGTATTCTACGGACAGCGACTTCGTAAATAACAAAACTGTTAATATTGAATCTGAATCTTGAGTCTTTCTTCTGAGTGTAATGATACATCTATATGATTAGGAGAATGCGTATGGCAAGCTTATTAATAAGTAATTCCTCAATCCCTTTTTTTCAGAACGTCGTTTAGACATTCAGTCAAGCAACCGAATCACAAAAACGAGGAAACAATGCTGTTAGTTATACACGCGCTTGTAATTTTTTTTTATGAAAAGACTGGTTTCTATGCTAAACTGGTTCGCCGAATCCTTTTAAAGAAAAATGGCTATTCGGCTATAATGTAATTACAGCTTTCCAAAAAGCTTGCCAGACTTAACAAAATTATTCCATTGCAAGCATGGATTCCTTAGATATTCCATTAAATCAAATTGACCTTGGAATACAATTGCTCAAGGAAACTTTGTCAACTCCACGTAAGCTTGTAGAAAAACAGTCAAGTCTAACTTTATGAAAAGGTTATACTGGTCATATTTAACAAAAGCGTCTCCGTCATTTCAATTGCCCATCATGCCAAAGGTTCTCAAAAGAAGAAAATAAACAAGCCCCCCCCCCCCCCCCCCCGAAAAAAAACATTATTATACATGAAGCTGCAGACATGGTATGATTCAATGTATGATCACTTTAAAAAAAGTTGACATAGTTGCTCCCATTTAAGACTCATCTAAATTATATTAAGACGCCAAAATTATAGATGTGACATTATGGTGCAAATAAAAGTATACAGCTTTATCTTCGATATTTAAGAATTTCTGCTTTTAATGAACTCATCCATGGAGAGGTTTTTGTGTTCAATTTAACAACAATTCAGGTATATACTTTAGGTAAATGTTTTAGAAAAATAACCAACAAATAAATAAACGCACTACGTGTTTATATTTAATTTGCTGATGTGTGTTAAATTGTTAAATCGCATGTACATTTAATTGCGCCCTATTCCAGGTGAATGAAATCGCCCAATTGATTGAGAAAAAAAAGAGTTTATGAAACAAAATGCCCTTCTTTTACTGTTGTTTGCGCTTTAATATTCCTGAACATTGATTACAAATACACTGCAATCTTAGCATATGATTTTATGCATTGACAATTCAACATCAGTTATAGCTTATATTGTATCATAGTTGACAATACCAATGCCCCCCCCCCCCCCCCCCACCCCTCCAGTTCACACTTGTTTAACTATTTTTGTTTCAGGATAACAGAAGTGCGTGATGATCAACTAACCATATGAACGAATTCAAAAATATACACATTAAACCATTAAACATGTATTGTGTTATCTTTTTATTTAAAATATTGATTATGCTAGGTCCCATTGCTAGCACTGTTCAGATCATGCAACATTCAGAATTAAGATAAATATGCATGACGTCAGACAAAAATTATTTTACCCACCGACTGGTACTAATTATATGTTAACTATGCATGTATCATTTTTGAAAAATGTATACATTCTACTTAATGTACCGAAGTTTTTCTTTTGAATTTCTTAAAAGTTTGTATGATTTGCAGTGTAGCAACTGATTTTTGTTTGTGTTCTTAGCTTTATAGAGGACAAAATTGTTTTGCAATTTTTTCTCATGTTTTCATAAAATAAATATTTCAATTTTACAAATCAATTGCTTAACTCTCTTTATCTCCAAATTCTTGTTAAAATTATCCCAATTTTTCACGCATAAACGGCAAAAGAAAAAACCACACCAAATAAGCTGACCTCATCATATTGGATGTGATTATTCAGAATAAAGTAGATGCATCAATGCATACGCATATTTGAAACAGAATATACAAGAAAAAGCATAAATAGTGTCGTGTTATAACGAATTACTTCCATTGAAATTGAACTACTCGGATTGCCATTGAGCAAACAAACTCTTGCAGTGATTTTTTAAAGACAGTTTAGTGCCTGATACGAGCTGTATTTTAATTTTGTGGGGATCTTTGCTTTTTTTGATCGCGACCGCGGATAAACTCTGGCACAGTTGTATCATTGACTATCCTTAAGGAATCGAAAAGAAAAAGAAAATTGCCATCAAAACGAGCTGGGCACTTACCTAAATTGTATGTTCATAATCTTTTTAAGAGGGCATATCGAGATGTTTTCGTTATACAACTTCTACAGTGCAAATCCTTACTTGAAAGAAGGTAAATACTAAAATATTCATTTTTGTACCCTAATATTTAATTAAAAAACTCGTCTTCAATAAGATTATTAACCTAATTTTGATAACAGTAACTTGTCTTTTATAAGATCCATAAAATGACCTAAAACTTCCGAATTTTGAACCTGTGCCGTTCAAAAAAAAAATATTCGATTGAATAATCATACTATAGGTGTTGAAATCAATTCGTTAATATGATACGTGTGAACAATAATCGTAGTAAAATTGAAATGTCTAATGATTTTCTTCCCAAATTTATGAGCACATTGCTTTAAGTTTAATTGATTTGATTTAAACATATTTTATTATGCAAATAACAACGAATCCAAAGTTACTGGTTTTTGTAAATCTAACATTGATATTTGATAAAAAAAATAAAAAAGACTGGTTTCTTTCTTCATTATATTTAGGTCAGTCGAAGAGAAAATGATATGCATTTTCAAAATGATGGCCACAATTTTCAGATTGAATTTTCACGAATAAAATCATCAAAAAGGTCATCATTTAAACAACTAGAATTGTGTCTTAATTGACAATGTATAATAATTTCTCTGCGATTCTCAAAATTAAAAAGTTTATTTGGAGTTTTGAAATATTGTTTCTTAATGCAATTTGAAAAAGAAGACAATGACGGGGAACTTCTGATATCCAAAGGTAGTTCATTCCACAACTTAATTGTAGATGGTATAAAACTTTTAAAGTAAGATGTAGTTTTGGCTTGAGGAATGACCAAAGTAAGACCATCATAAGTTCTCAAGGGATAAGTGATTTCAGGTGGAATACAGGGTTCCAAACGTTTTAGTAAGTTATCTGGCACCATACTATCAACAATTTTATAAAACAAGATTAATTTATGGACTTTCCTTCTTTTTGATTAATTATCCCACCCTAGTTCATAATACAAATTTGATCTTGAGGAGTTAATTCTTAGACCTGTAATAATTCTAGCAGCTGTATTAAGATTAAATGCCTCCAAGTGAAATGGAGGAAAACGCCTATGAATGATGGATATTTTACTCTAGACTTCTTTCCTTTTTATCGCGACAAAAATTTGATAGCCAGATAATCGTATTCCTTCTATCTTTTATGTAATATTGACTGGAAAGATGATTTGATTGATTTAAAATGCTGGCATATATTAGGTACTATTTGAACTTTGAATTTTTTTTTTCCATTTTATTGAAAATCGTGAAATGTATTAATAATGGGTGTAATGCATCATACTATTTTTATGATACATGTATCTGACCTGAAGATGATATGATTATTAAAAAAGTCCTATACTCGGCACAATGTGAATTAAAACTTATAAATTTAAAAATGTTATCAAATTATATTTATTTAACGCTGGCGTATGAATATATACGACTACAAAAACTTTCTCTGTTGTTCGTACCATTTAAAATCTGAAACGTTTGAGGAATCCATAGATACATTTTAAGTCTACTTTGAAATCAATCCTCCCAAAAACATACGATTAATAAATTGTTTTCTGGTACTATGTCTTTTCTTATCAGCGGTGTCATTTTCCATTCATGATATGCTTTTAGGTCCGAACACTGTTTTACTTCCGTTTTATCAAAGTAACTGCATATGAAAATTGATAAAAATCAACTCCCAAAAATGAAAATGATCCCGAAAAATTTGCAAGATTAATGTTGAAATTATCAAAATCTCAGTAATCCCTACACTTAGATCAGGATATTGTTGAGGCATCAGATTCTCTATTAAGGGACCATGACAAGTTTGATAAGTAATCCAAACAATGGATGGTTGATTTTAATCCTAAGAAAAGTATAAACTTAAACTTTTCAAAGAAAAATACTCCTCACCCTGTTATCTAATTTGGGAATAATGGTCCTGTGTTTTACTTTCAAAAAACAATGTTCCTGTAGACTTAAATTTCCAATATGATGCCAGTTGGAAACTACATACTCAAGGTATATATGATAAGGCTTGCAGTCGATTAAATATACTGCGTTTGCTGAAACACTCCCTTTGTCGAGATTCATCGATAGAAATATATATGTCTTTTATATGACCAGTATTAGAATATGAGGATATAATCTGGGACAATTGCAATGATAGGGAATCAACTTTATCAAAGAATGTTTAATATACAGTAGGTAAATATCTATTTTCTGAACCAAAAATTGAATCGCTATAAAAACAGATCCCTTCATTGCTTTCTCTATGTCGTGACTAATGATAAAAAATCCAACTTAATTCGTCATAATTTGTTTGTTTTGTTTTTTTTTTTTTAATTTTATTCGCTTCTGAGTAAAACCAACTCCCATCAGTACTTTTAGTACTTTGATTATCGGAATACGTTCAACATTAAAAATTGAGATGTTTCCTTGAAGTAGCAATTATTCATCTGTTTCTAAATTAATTTGTTTTTGGTAAATGACCTTATATTTTAAAATTTTTATTTTAAATTCTAAAGATAAAAATCTTTCTACGAGCAGAGGTTTTAATTCTCCCATGATTTTTAAACCAATCTAGTTTATCTAAGATTGCAGTTCATTCATGCTGTACCCTCTGATAGCTGGATGATCATACAATGATTACATCATAATCAGTAAAATCAATTTACATATCTATAATCAAATTAACAAGACATGCAATTAGCATATATTATACATTTTTAGGCTGTAAATATGATCATTTGCAATTACTTAAATAGTATACATTTTTCATGATCAAATTATTGGTATGCATTCGGAAATCGACATAATGATTAACTTAAGCTTCCTAGGTAACTTGTAAATTCGACTGAATTGGTAAGAGCGTGTTGACTATTTGAGATTCAATCTTTATAACTGTCTAGACTTTAAACAAGTTTTACGCTGCATAAATCATTTTCGGATTTTATAAAGTAAAAGTCTATAGAATAATACTTGATATTAATGAATATCACTAGAGTTTAAATAATAACGAGAACAAGAAAACAGGTATTAGATATAATGCATAACGACACACATGCATTGGTAGATTGAAATATCGGTAAATAGACAAATTCTATTCATTGCGATAAAGAAAATAGAGAAGTGTTTCAGAAAACTTTAAATTGAAGTACAAACATGTTCATGTATTTTAATTAATTGGGTTTTTCTCGGATGTAAGGATCATTTGAATAAAAAAAGAGTGTTCATACACAGTCTTTTGCATTCGGATGTCAGTACAGCCTATTTAGGTACATTTGGGTCATTGGGGTTTAAAAACGAATTGCTTAGGCTACATTATACATGTATTATCATTTGATTTTGATGAGATTCAATTTTGTTCAATGGGTTTAAAAAAAACTAGTTGTAGGTATCATCTGATTTATATTGTTTAGGGTATAATCAGGGGTTTTTTCCTAGGAGGAAGGGTATAAATATTCTTTTGGATTAATTAAAAAACAAACATTGGATAATGTCTAAAATGTTCGGATTTTTCGTTTTGAGTTAGGCTTCTTTTTTATTTGTTCAAAATTGCCCGTTAATGACTGAACTGCAATGTAGGCCAAGGACATGTTTTCAAATGATCATGAACTACCATTTCAATATTCCTTTTCAACAAGAAGTGCTTGTTGGATAATTAATAGTTGCTAGTTGCTATGTACCAAAAAATTTAAAGCGATTTGTTTAAACACATGCGGTAAATTTAGGTAACTGTTGACTTAGTTCATGGTTTAATTGGGTTGATTCAAACTCCACTTATTGCGATTGATCTGCAAGATAAGTTTACGTTTCTTTTGGCAATTTTTCTCACAAGAAAGTTTTAACAACGAAAGCAATTTGGTTGGTTTAAGCATATTGTGTTGTATTTCTGAAGGAATGAAATCGAATTAGGTTCTAAACTTTAAATCGTTCCATCTTTCATCTTAAAAACATTTTTTTTCTTCCCTCGTTACAAAAGGTAAAAACATTCTTTAAATGTACGTAGAAAATTGATTTTAATGAAAACATATAATCATATACCAATGATAATTAAACATCGTAACTCACACCATATCAAACATGAATGCCAATGAAGTTTAACTTTTACTTACACTTAATTCATTTTTGAACTACTCATCTGCAGGGTACAAATTGCTGCTAAGCTACTTTTTAAAACGTGTAACTACAAAATGTTTAACTACTATACAATTCGTAGTAATATTACTAACTAGTTTAAGTTACAAGTGGATTAGTAATAGGACTATTACAATTTACTTCTACAATAAACATTTTACTGAATTAGTATTACATTATATATGATATATGATATATGATATATGATAAGTAATATGTTGTCTTTACTTTTATTGTAAGAAACCAAGGCTCATTGAAAGGCTCAGGAAACCGAATGATCCGTGGATACATGTCCTGATTGAGGAATCTATTCACACGTAGGGCAGCAGTCAGGGTCTGTATTATTTTTCACACACACACACACACACACACACACACACACACACACACACATATATATATATATATATATATATATATATATAGAGAGAGAGAGAGAGAGAGAGAGAGAGAGAGAGATTGATCAACCCAATATATTTTCGTAGTGAGTCAGTAACTAACCTAATAAGTGTTTTGTTTTCCCGAGGACTATCAAGCGACATATTTATTCACAAATAGCGATGATCTACGCAAAGCCATGTACAAGATGCCTAACTTCTCGTCCAATTTAACTCATTTAAACTCTTCAAAATTATCAATCTCACCTATCAAATACTGTTTAAAAATCTTTGCTTCACCCATGTTTACTTACAATGTTTTGTTGCTATTCAATTTTAAACTTTTTCTCCCTTTCCTCTGAAGAGATTTGAGCAAATTTCGACGCTGCCATTTTGTTCTGCTCCAAACACAACAATGTGACGTCAATATTCAAAGGGTAACTACTCTAATTTTAAAGAATTCCAAAGGGCAACTACTCCAAATACTTTAAGAACTTACGGCATGCGGTTTCTGTATTAAATATACTATGAAATGTCGATATGAGTAAGCGAAGCGTCGGCCAATGACGGCCATATTGCCTAATATTAACTCTCACCGAACAAATATAGAGATATATGAGGCAATCACGTGCTATTTTAAACCAGTGAAAGTATGACATTTTAGTCCAAGGGAAAACAAATATATATATATGGTCATTGTTCACTTTTCAAGAAAGCACTAAAGCATTAGCAATAAAAAGAAATTAAGTCAACTGCTGTAGGAATTTATACAATTTCAATTCCAGCATATACAAATTATGTATGAGTAAAACAAATTTCAAGTAACAGCCTTTTGAAAGTCATACATTAATTTGTTATACAAAACCTGATGTCTATCTTACTGATCCGTTTATTAATGTATTGTTTCAAATATAGAAATTATGGGCTTTTAGAACAAATTACTTTTTGTTCATTTTGTATCAGATGGATGAATCAAACGAGGAACAAGAGGCGGGGTCTCCAAAAACAAAACTAGAAAAAATATGCTCCTTTTGTGAGTCATTTGGATGCGCTGTAAAAAAAAAAGATAATCCAGTACATCATACAAAGATTGAATGGTTTACCTGAAAAATATATCACACTCATAGATATATTATGGAAGTGCATAAAAGGACTTACTGGTGGAACTTGGAAACATATATTGTAGAGGCAATAAAAATATTAGGTTATATATTGTCTCTGGTTGGATTAGCGTTTCCAATGGTTGGTTTAACCTCTCGAGTTTTACTTCTTGTGGCTTCTTTTCTAAAGATCATATTTTTCCTTTCTGATTTAAAAGCAATGCTAAAGCCTGAATCAATGGTGCATGAATCTTTAAGGCATGAAATGGCTGGGTTAGCTGAGAGTTAAAAAGAACTGCGATTTTTATTGATGCTGTAGATGTTGAAGAACATGTAGATGAATCGACGCTACAGAGCTTAATTTCTAATGTCGACATACATGTTGGATTTGAACAAATCGGAAATCTAAAAACTCGCATTTAAACTCTCATGTCTGGTGGACAAGAGGAATGGCATGCATGTCTACACCTCCTGAAATTGTTTGTGAGACTTGCTACTCTGCGACATTTGCTTTTATTTAGAATGATGGCATGCTTAAAAGCAAAAGATTATAGTCTAGGAACTATCAAAGCATTGCAGATGTATATGGAAAAAGAAAGAAACGACAACCAAGCATCCCTCTTTTTTTCTCTGTTCCATCACTCGAAAACGTAGGAGTCTTATCAGTTTTTGATCCCTCAAGGCAAGAGGAGATTGTAACATTTCTTCAAGTATTGCATTTGTTTTTACAAGATTTAAATCCAGTGCTTCATGGTCAGAATTTTTCAATCAAACCATTCACAAACCCATCAATCCTACTAGGAAGACCATTTCCGTCTATTAGCTCTGTCCGAGCGATGAGAAGTTCAACAGATGTCAGAAACGTCAGAATTAATTTTAGATTTACGGCAATTGCAAATGAGTTTAATCTTTTTCACATTCAGTCACCTGATATGGGTGAATATGTCTATATGAAGGAAAATAGCTACTGCAAATATGAAAAAATGCTGTATGCACCAGAAAAAGCACAGTGGCGGATACTTCTTGTTTGTAAGGATTCATCTCGTTTTATATTATGTACCAAACAATGGCCAGAAAAGTTTATCTACATGGAAAAATCATTTTTGAATGCGCCAAGGATCTAGAAAACAACTCAAAACCGAACCAGGAGTGTTTATTCATGGTATATTTATGTTGATCTTCAACAGAAAACTTTTAAATGTTTAGCGCTGTTAAAGAAGATTTTTCAAAAGTAATTATCTGAATATTTTGATATATTTATCAGCCATTGCATTTAGTGATTTCATTTTTTGAATCGATATAAATGTAAGTATAAATGCACTGTCACTATTCTTTTTCAAATGTTGTATTAAAGGTAAGATAACGTTAGATATTGAAAATATTGGCAAAAATACGAAATCAAAACACATAAATCTGAAAAAAATAAGATTGTTTTAAATTATTGTTTTTCAAAAATGAATTTGCATAATATACATGTAATGTATAGTCGAAGTCGTTCTTTCGTATTTTTTTTATATAATATTAAATGGATTATTTTACCATTGCTCTTTTAACTGTAAAACATGTTTCATTGGTTGTTAAGTATATTGTTATGTTAAAAACCAGCTTTTTCTGCAGCCTAAAATGATTTGATTTTTATTTGTTTTTCTCTAATTTACGCAGGGCTCATTTTAAAAAAAATCACGTTAAAAGTGGTTTTTACATGCGCTTTTAAAACCAATTAGAGTTAATTTCGTTCTTTAATTTCCATGTTTAAATTTTGTTGAAGTTGATCCCACCTAATGATAATCCTATTTCTGTACCTATGAATAGTCTAAAGCAATTGACAGCAGTTATCATCGAGAAACCATATACGGTATTTATTTTGTATATGACATGATCAAATATATGATATAAAGAATTGTTCAATTTGAATTAAAATCAGTGCTGCTTTAATACATGCGGCTATTTAATGATGAGAAAGCAGACCGCCATTATTCTATGCATTCTTTTTGTAGGAAGAAAGAGTGTCTTGTCTTGAAACAATCCAGGTCTTTCTTGAAAGAAGACAGAAAAATATGGAAATAACTATTAATAAAATTGAAAAACACATTGTAAAAGGCAGGAATGATAATCTGCATACTGCATTGCAAAAGATAGCAAAAAACATATCTTACCTACATGTAGATGAGCAAAATTTTGCAGAAAATCATATTCATGGGATAATGGAGCTGTTTCAAATTTATTTCGATCTTTTTGACGATGATTTCCAATTCGGCGATATTCTTCGGCAGGTATTGGAAGTATGTGGTTTGATTTTAAGCTGTATCTGCCAAGTTTCTGGTATAGAGGATTTCATATTTAGCTATCTGGTACAAGAAGCAGACTTGCGACTACCAATTATAAATGACATTCGCGAATTAATCCGCTTTGCAATTTTCTTAAATGGACTTGAACAAGAGAACAAGATTCTTGTAAGACACATTAAGAAAATGAAAGACAGGGGCAAATTTTGTGAGGAATTTAAATGCCTTGCAATCTTACAAGAAAGAGCAAAGACCGATTTTCGTCTAATGGTAACAACTGTAAAAGTCAGTATTCTTCAACTTTCCATGCTGTGGCAAATGTATGCTTTAGCAAAACTACCTGGCCACAGCGATATAACAGCAAACTATTTGCGAAAAATTATTCAGTTGCATAAGAAAAATGACATTAAGATAGTGAAAACGTTCGTTGACTGCAGTTTATCGTTGGAAAATACTGTTGATTTACATTTGATAACGAAGTACATGGCATGCCTTGGATATGATTCACGTACATCATTTGGTTACGATTCGCCTGAGCCTGCACGATCTGATATCACAAAACTAACTGCAAGACAAAAGTTGAAACTAATACGTTTAGTTGGTGTCCCACTTCTTGAAAATATTTTAAGAAAGCATTTGGAATGGGTAAAGAACAAAACTTGAAGTCAAAGCATACGAAATGTGACAAATATGGGGATAGAAAACATGATTACATGTATATACAATTACCTGAAATATATTGAAAAGAAACGAACACTTTTATGCAATTTAGTCATCTTATTCGTTTGAAGGTATATTAAGAAAATCATTTGACCTTTTGTCATATACATGTAATATTCAGGGGGCAGGGTTGTTTTTTGTTTTTGTTTGTTTTGTAGGTTTTTTTTGGGGGGGGGGGGTGTTAAGTGAATGGCGTCTTTTTTGTAAGTCGACATGTCGATATTTTATCTCAAAAAAATTTCTGCTTCCTTTCACAACCTACCAGGCTAATGTTTGATTTGAAGAATCTCTATTGAACTGGGAACAAACGATGTAAAACTCCTAACTAAAATCGTATCAATTAAAGTTATAGTGCCAAGATTACGAGACAGCTAGTATTTCTCTAGGAGATCTAATAGAGAAAATTAACTGTCATTATACCAAAGAACCTTTCCTTTTTTCGGGGTCGTCACGGAGTTGATAAAAAACAAGTTTTAGTTATGGGACTTTAAATTTAACATAGCGAATTTAACATATCATGAGAAGTTCTGCGGGAAGGGAAATCGAATGCATCCGGTAAATAGGTTTGATGACTATTTATCATGGAGCATCAGCACTGAAACAATTTCCGTGGAAATGTTGTTGAGTTGAAAGAGCGTTCTCTATTATTTGTTTATGAATATTTTTATTCGTCGTAATTTTAATTAGCAAAAATATCGTTACTCCTATAGTGACTTTCATGATCAAGAGTAGAGTGTTCTGTTTAAAGGGCACTGTTTTGTTGTTTAAATAAAGACAATGTACAGATACATGAAAACATACTTTCTTCTTGAAATTTCAAACAGTCGGATTGAGAGAAAAAGTCTCCGAAAATTGGTAAGTTCGTGGTCCCTGAATCAGTGGGTTCCCTGTTTATATTCTCTATTGATCAATATGAGAAGTATTGAAATATCCACAAACCATTTGGATATTTATTCAATATGTATATCAAATAAGTCTTAAATACGTGGATTTGACACTTCCAAAATTGAAAATAGTGTGACCTTAAAACAAACTTGTCCAATTGCAAACCATAACAATTCCTCTTACAGACACACATTGGTAGTAGTGTCAGCTAAAATTGTTTCATGTAGGTGCTCTAATCATTCATAAGCGTGTACAATATGTTTAATGAGGTGTTAATTCTAAAGGAAAAAATGATGGACAAAATACAAAGTAGCCCTAATTTTTGTATTCTCAGCTTCTTCTGTTTGTAACCAGAATTATAGTATTAAATAAATATTTGCGTTATTTTATTTGTTTTGAGAGTTTTAGTGTGCGTGTGAGTTTTTATTTTTAGACTAGGGATGACCGACTTTAATGCAAATTGAGTAAATTAGTTTTGGAATTTATGTAAAGAAACATTTAACTGTAGGCAGTGCATGCATACACGTTTTGAAGTTTTATCATAAATAATCGGAGAGAGAGAGAGAGAGAGAGAGAGAGAGAGAGAGAGAGCAAATAGGGGTTTGGTGGCGAATCATATTAAACATTATTATAAGTTTTAGCATTATAGAGAAGTGAATTCAACTAATTGTTCACCTTTTCAAAGAATATTTTTAACATGGCTCTAGGCAAGTATTACACGTCTGTGGATGAGTAATGAGTTGCATTTATAAGCATATTGGTAGGGTTATATGCGGACGTTTATAGGAAATAACGAAGAACGTTCAATTTGACAACACGTTGCAAAAACTTTTAAAAAAGGATTTAAAATCCTATGCAGCATATCTGTATGAAGTCGAAAGCGCTTAAATCACAAAGAAAGAAAAATGACGGAGTTGAAAGAGAAGGGCAAAATTTGCGAAAAATTGGAATATATCCGGGTTTGAAGGAGAAGCAATGATATGAATCAAAACTACTTTTAATATGTGTGCACCAAATATTCTTCAGCAGAAAATCAAATGTACGTCGTCGCCTAGCAGCAAGGTTACAACAATGACATTGCAAATTATTTGTTTTTTTACAGTTACAAATACAAAAAGATAAAGATTTAATTAATTTTTTTTCAAATCGGTATTTGAGTTGCTTTGGCAGAACATCACAAAAGTCTGATTAAAGGTTAAAATAGTGATTGGTATATTATCGCCACTTTGAGAATTGTGGATTAAAATTTTATCAATTAACCTGAACTTGAGAGAAAAGTTAAAAATTTCTGATGCAATAAATGGCCATCTAAGCTAGACAATAATTAAGATAAGGTCTTCAAGTTTCCATAAACCATGTTCCATTTGATTTGATAAGTAAAATTGCTCTTTTTTCTTCACGATTTCTAGTATTATTTGCTTTTAAAGTGTAATTTGCAATTATTAAAATACGGGAAAACACGAATATTTAAAATGTTACTCTGGAAAAACACAGTGTGAAGCATTTGTTCAAAAAGTATACGTGAATAGCTTGAAATCGAAATTAATATCTTTTTTTTCAAATATGATTTGATCATTTATATGGCACGTCAAACGTTGCAATATTCGATATTTTCCATTTGTATTATATAAATATTCATTTGTATTGTATAATTTTCTATTTGTATTCTATAATTTTCCATTTGTATTATATAATTTTCCATTTGTATTGTATAAATTTCATTTGTATTGTATAATTTTCTATTTGTATTGTATAATTT
>WFKH01011925.1:88857825-88885089 GCA_016163765.1 Magallana hongkongensis
CCGTTTATTCTACGCTGAATTACCTTAAAAGATAGATAATAGCTCGACATACCAATGATCATACAATATATATGAAACATGTTTCGAAATACATTAAAAATTAAGAAAATAATTATATATTTTTATTTAATTAGAGACGTGGGGCTTTTTGCGTTGTCATAGCATTGGAGAAAAACAATATTTCTTAATTATATATGTCATTAGAAAGAGTATACATTGCTTAATAATAATAAATAAGGTATTTTATTACCTAATCTAAGGGATTTTGTTGTTTTGTTAGAAATTAAATATTTGCGTCTATTTTGTACATGTATGTGTATGCAGTTTGGCTTAACTATTGAAACTGCTCTATTGAACTGCCGGTCAATAGACTGCGATCTATTAGGCCGCCGGTCAATAGACATCGATCTGTTGGACCGCCGGTTAATAGACTGCGATCTATTGGACCGGCAACGCATTTCAGAACGCGGGTATGTTAAGGCTTCCCGGTTGATATCAACAGCAATGTGTAGAAAGTCAATTGTCTGTACGTCATACAATATGACGTCATAATTCACGTTGACGTCACGATCTGCATCCTTTCGATATATTTCTCAGGGAATGTATCGCAACGTTTTAAAACATGAATAAAACTGTTTGTTTCCTTTACACGCTGTTTTAAATACTAGTGATTCCAAATTATATATTATATATTGAGTATCAAATGATAAATATTTATAAACATGGTTTGGAGCCTTCCCCTTCTACGTGTAAACTAATAAATGGAGACGTTTTAATGCATGTAACAGCTTCAAATAGCGCAAGTAAAAGATCAAAACAATCTTAATATATTGCATAATGGCACGAGAACCTTCTGTGATATAAAAATTGTAAACCCAAAATACTAAAAGCGGAATTAGGTAATAAAACAATTATTTAATGCCTGAACAGTCAATAGACCCCAATTGTTTTCCCTTGGTGCAGGGAACAGCTCAGTATGATATATTGCCCGAGGCCGTTGGCCTCGGGCAATAGATCATACTGAGCTGTTCCCTGCACCTCGGAAAAAAAATATTCGGGTATATTGACTGCTCAAGCATTAAATAATTGTATAATAATACTGCGGAAATCAAATCAATTTTTCAAATAATTTATGGAGAAGCAACACTACCAAAGAGGTGATGCTAAAAACTATTATAGCTATACAATGACATGGCGATAAAATGTATGTATTAGGTAATACAAGGGGGTTTCCTTACAATCCAGCCGCCATTATCTGTGTCCATGTCGCACCAAACAGGTACGGTGCTGCCTCCTAGTGACAGAGTACTGTCCAGTGGAAACGTGGCTAAGCTTAACGTCTTCACAGTCTAGTTGAGAAAAAAATGACGTAATTCTTATTTTTTATAGTGAAGAAGTAAGTAAAGATGTGAAACCGGGAAAAAAGTAAACAATCAAAGAACCAATAACAACAAAAACAATGAGCGATTTCAATTGTTTTATAAGATATGTTTTACCTTTGTATTCGCAGTATGGAGAACACTTCAGGCAATCGTCGTTGTGTCTATTATACACTTGATCAATGTCGCAGTCTTTTCTCTAAAAAACGAAACAGTGCGAACAGCAGTAAAATACTGTATGCGCAATTATATTAATTAATTACGAATTAAATGTTTTTGAATATAAACCCTCTAACAAACATCTTTTTGCGCATAAAAGCTTTGTGTTTTTAATATGATATCAACCGTATTTATCTTTTAAAATGGATGATAATCTTGCTATACATATTTTCCCGTTATGAACAAACGGAAAGAAATAGACACTTGATGACTTTCATCTGTAAAAAGAAAATTGAACAAAAAGTAGTATGTGTTATGTTGCCCCATGGAACAAAGTTTTAACTTAGATCCTATTCGCCTTTAACACCATTTATCCTTGATTCGGATAGTAGGATCCGACGGTAAAATGTAATTTCTCGATGCATTGAAAACCGTTAGGAGTGGAATAATCGGCATTTACTATTTGTTGTCAACATGAATGTTTTATGTTAAGCCAAAAGTACAACATGCATTGAATAGGATAAACCACATTGTTTTTTGGTGCTTTCCGAAATAGCAAGGAACGAATTAACTTTACGTTTAGTAGGCAAAGTGTACTTCCAAACGAAATTATTACGCATGTAAAGAAAAACAAAACATGATTCAAATCATTATGTAACTGTATACATGTTTTATTCTCAAGTCAAATACATCAAAATAATGTTCCTTAGTTATAAAACTATTCATTAAAGATTCATATAAAGCTGACACTGCATAGTTTACAAAGGAGTCCTAAGCGTGCAATGTGTGCGTAATTAAATATTGAAGTTTGTCGGATGCCTCATACGGGCACGACTGTGATCAGCCGAAACCGATCACAAAAACTGAGGTACTATTCTTAAGTGACCCAATGGATTCAATCTGCTGTTAAAGTCCAACACATAAAGTCCTATAATATACAATAATACTACGGCGACGTTTCAAATGGGTAATCGCGAAAAGAAAAAAATCTAAAGTTAATTGTGCAATCATTAAAAAAAAATAACAGTTCACATCCATATATGTTTAAGTTAAGAAGGAATGAGAGGGAAAAAACATTATGTGATTGAAATAACTAAAAAACAACTAATCAGTCGGCGGCACTTATTGTTGTAACCATCTTACCGGGGTCACCTTCTTAGGATTTAAAAATATTAATATTAGCATTTACCTTACATCGGTTTTATATTGCAATAGTAAACGAACATTTTTTGTTCAAGATTTATAAAACTTCTAAATAGGTAGAAAAATGAATAATTCATTCTTTTTAATTGCATTGCTCCTAATCAACATATATCGCAGTTTGACTTAAATAACAACACCTTAACCTTTGAACTTAACAAATATATTTTATTTATAGTTATTGACTTAATTTCAATTAATCATATGCTAAATTAATGTCATTCTTGAAACACATATATGGATATATAACACCATTCTTTTTATCACCCCTTTAAGCAGTATATGTTGAATGATGGTGATACGATTTTTTCAGCATATGCATCTCATTACATGTATTTAATTTTTTTCTTAAAAAAAAAAAAAAAAAAACAACATCTACTCACAAGCTTATATGCAATGCATGGCAATGATTCATTTCTGCTTGTATTCTCGTCATAAAGAGAGGATAAAACACACACATTGTTGTCGCTGAGTCTGTAAAAAAAGGATATTCATGCAACAGGTAGGCAAAAGAAGAACTAGATGCCTATGTTTTTTCTTGCACATAAACACTTTCACTCTTTTATTTACTTTTTTGATTGCATATGATTGTCAACATTTAATTAATTAAAGGATGTCAATCAAGGAAAGAAGTGCAAGCAACATTATCGTTTCTGTACCTACCTCAAAATAATATTTTACAAAAATGTATTATTAGATGTAAGTAGTTATATATATATATATATAAAAGAGGATGAACGCAAAATATTTTTAAATTCCCCCCTCCCATCCACCCATAATACAAATCCACCCCTTTAATAAATTCTAAAGATCGTTTATTGAAAAAAAAACCTCAAGATTATGTTGGTTATTTGTGGTAACACAATGTTTGTTGTTTTTTGTATTTGGTTTTACCTATAATAACAAAAAAAAACTTCATTTCATAATTTTTGGCATAATAACTAAAATTCTTTGCAGTATAGTTACATAGGAGAGGAATACTACAAAATGCACAAAAAATGAGCCGCCTAGCATTCGTCGGTTCTGCTTTTTATCGAATTAATTATTGACAATTATATTTTATTTTAAAAGCTACACATTCTCTGATAAAGTAGTTGGTATATAATAATCCTCTGACCCATGGGCGCCTAATATCAGTGAAAACTTTATCAGACAGAAGGTTAGTTAAATAAAGACTACCAAAATGCGACGCTGATGATTAAACAGCAGGTCATCTGAACATTGTTAATTGATATAATTCAGATTTTTACCTACATGGCAGAAATAAAGTTTAAATTTCTCATTGCTCTATGAGATCGGTCTGTGGTGATGTCTTTAAAATTACAAATCATTCACATTCAAAAACGTATTTTTTGAATAACTTTTGTTATACTTTTCAAAGTAAAAATGTTCAAGTTAGATAAATACCTGCAAATGTAGAAGATCTGACAAGTTTTGCTCTGGACACAGTGGATAGCGCAGAACATAGGCGTTGATTCAAAATCAGTTGCTCCAAGAATCACTGTTCTTTGTACCGATGACATGACCAGATGATCCTGCCACCCGTAAAGAAAAAAGTCAGTGTTTACTATTTCCCAAGAGACAGCGATTGATAAAAGGTAACACGTACCAACAAAAACGAATCGCAACAAAATATTTAAGAGCATTGCTATCATTTAGTTTGAGTCCTGATTGTAAGTTGACAATATTTTCACTCGCGGTGCTGTACATGTACTTCTAATAAGGGTGTAAAAAACAATTGGGTGTTTAATTGTTTATTCTGCGACATCAGATTTTATTGAAACAACGGCTCCGAAAACAAATACCGTTTATTATTAACAAGGTTTACTATTTTTTAATTATACATACTATTGATTGGTATTTAGAGTAGATGTATGTACATAATAATAAGCAATACAAGTACTATGTCAACAAATTAAAAAAAACTGTCAAAAAGGTGATTTTTTTTAAAATTAATTATGAATCTTTTTCATTTGTTATTTTAATAGATTTGTATGATAATCCGCATGTTCATTCTCTACATTTCATTTTAAATTAATTTTATAAACATACACAGTTTGGTTTTAAATTAATGACTGTGAAAAAGATTTATTCCCAATTAAAATCTGCTTTTCTTTTTTTCATAAGGTAACATTATTGCGCAAAACGATATTTGTATCAGATTTAAATTTTCTTAAAGTGCTGAGCCTGTGCAAAGTTGGGATCTTAACGTTCTTACGATTTGCAATTGAATTCATTGCACTATACATTATGTTATTTAACCCTTACATTGATTCCTAATCATCGTTAATCGATATTTATTTTACACCAAATAGTCCCTTATTAATAAATAACAGGAATCGTTTGGAACATTTTAACTTCAAAAACATCCATAGAGGTTGTATTTTTCAAATGAGGTTTCAGATTCATTCATTAAAACGATACCAAATATTGATTTGTTCTGACACATAAGTCCACAACTGCACATCATAAAAATGCTTCTTAACCAACGGTACAAACTGTAGTTGATAAAACAATTGAATTTTCTAGGATTAATCACAAATGTCATGAGCTTATGCTATTACATACAATCATTCTAGTTAATTACAATATGACAACTTTTGAAATTTTATTGTAAAGCATTCATATAAAAATAACATTTTTGTTTTCTACGAACAGGAACTTCGTACATCATAAAACTGTGACAGGATTGAATCTGAATCTTGAGTATTTCTTCTGAGTGTAAAGATACATATCTATATGATTAGGAGGATGCGTAAGGTAATCCCTCTATGCCTTATTTCGTAGTTCGCTAATTAATAAGTTATTCCTCAATGACTCTTTTCAGTACATCGTCTTGACCTTCAGTCATTAAAGCAATCGACTCGCACAAACGGGAAAATAATGGTGCTAGATTTACACGCACTTGAAATTGTTGTAAATGTATGAAAAAACTCGATTCTAGGCTAACTGGTTCCAGTTAAAAGTAAGATGAATATTTGGCTATAATGGAATTACAACTTTCTAAAGAGTTTGCCCGACTCAAACAAAATTATTCCGTTGCAGGGATTAGTTACATTAGATATTCCATTCAACCAATTTGACCCGTTAATACAATTGCTTAATGAAACTTTATCAACTCATTGTAAGCTTGCAAGCAAAATTGAAAACAGTCTAATTTATTAATTAAAAAAGTCATACTGGTCATATTTATCAAAATCCTTTCCGTCATTTCCATTGCCCATCATGCCCCGAGTTCTTAAAAAGAAATAAAAATAAATTATCATAAATGAAACTACATACAGGGTATATTCCACAGCATAATCACTTTACATAGTTGCTCCCATTTTAGACTCATCCAATATATCAAGGCGCAAAAAAAAAATATGGATGTGACATTATGACACGAAGAACACTTTATCCTCCTTTATCATCATGCTTGGAATAGAATAGAATCTTCGATACTTAGAATTTCTGCATTAAAATAACTTTGTAATAGAGGATTTTCTTCAAATTAACAACGATACAGGTATATACTTTATGTCAATGTTTTAGAAAAGGAGGAACTTACAAATATATAATCACACTAATTTTTTTACCTGCTGCAGTGTGTTGAATGTTAAATCGCATGTACATTTAATTGCACCCTATTCAAGATGAATAAAACCACCCAATCGGTTGAGGAAAACGGGTTTACATGTATTAAACAAAACACCCTGCTTCTTCTAAATAGTTTATATTTCAGAATATCTGATAAAAACTATATTGCAATTCTAGCATATGATTTTGTGCATTAACTATCCAACATCAGTAATCACTTATACTGTATCATAGTAGACATTAGAAATTAGCCCGTCCCCCGTTCAAACTTTGCTATGTATAGTTTAATCAGGATGTCACAATGACTTGCAATACTGAATTCAAAATCCACCGTGACTGATATTCCCAAAAATTAACTGAAATTGTTTTACATCTACTGTACATTGACTGTACCTCACTGTACCTTTCACTGTACTCCACTGTACGCCACTATACAGTCCTACTGACTTCCACTGTACCCCCAATGAACGCCAGTGTACAGGGCACTGACCAGTACTGTACCCCACTGTACGGCACTGTACAGGGCATTTATTACGGGGCGCTCTCTCCCGTACAGGACTAACACTGGGCCAACCGTGAGCTAATTCTCTTGTTGTTGGACCCAGCCTCATTAAACCTCCAACAAGCCAACACGCGTTTTAGTTTTCAGACTTTTATATAGATTTACATGAAATATACTTTTACGTGAGTTTGGTATGCATCAGCACCGAAGGTCTGATTCCAACTGACGATAGTTTACAATTCAAAATCATATATAGTTAACAATGGAATAACACAATGAAGGATTAACATAATAAGTACAGATGTAAGGAAATCAATTATCAAACAGCTATTGAGTAACTCATGACATTTTAGCAGCATGTACATAAAAGAAATAATAAGATGAAAGTTGAAGTGTCAATAAACATAAACAGAAGTCAATTAAAAGATTAACTGTCCATCTCTGACTGTGCCTCAGGTAGGATTAAGGCTGCGTGGAATTTAAAACGTTTTTAAAACAGTTGTCGAAATAGAGGAAAAATTTGTGTAGCAATTAACACAAAGTCCGAAAAATAAAATTTACACAATAATTAAAAATAGTCCGAATGATAGAATTTCACACCGTGACACATGCTTCGCGTCCGCGTAAAACACGTCCTCGTGTTTTGAATTTTTATCACCGAAAGTAGCCGCGTTGTTTTCTTTTTTGGTGCCTATGTGGTTGGAATCGGCGGTCAAGTTGTTTATCAAGCAACACGGACTCTAGATGTTCTTTATCACATTCCAATGCCCAAATGGTCTGCAGCAGGGCGTTGTTTTGTTCCCTCAGCTGTTTGGTTGTCTCTTCAGCCTCCGTCTGAATTTTCATTACATATTGATGATGTTCACTTCCGATATCTTTTAGTTTCCTCTGCATTAGATCCATGAATACTTTGTCACCGTGTGCGTCTTCTTCTAATTTTTGAATTTTCTTCACATACATATCAATTTCAGAACGTTTCGAATTTTCTTGGAACTTCGTATTCAAATCCGTATTTTCACTCTGAAGTCTTGCGTTCTGACTCAGCACTTCGGAGTTTTTCAGCCATACTCTTCGTAAGTTGATTGGACATGCGTAGCTGAATCTTAATGCTGTGTAGCTCAGTTCGTAGAATACTTGAGGTATCAAATAAAGAATGAAATTGATTGTTGCGAAGTGAATTAAACGGTAATTCTCGCAATATATGTTTGTTTTCAAGATATTTGCACAGTCGTTTCTTGTCTCGCGTCTTTTTACGACCAAAAACTGCTTCCTTTTCAACACGTTTTGTTGGTATCTTCATCTGTGTAAAACACATTCTGGAATAATGTCCAATTCTGTGACATCGGTAACACTTTTGGTTGAACGCGAAACATAAAACGTTGGGATGCACGTTTCCGCACCTTCCGCACACTGGACGCTGACATGAAGGGAAGCTGAACTTCTGTCTCCACTGCGGTCGGAAAGAATATTCCATGTTGAATCTAGTTTAAATCGTCTTCTTCATCTGTAAACTCTGAATCTGGGGAAACTCGCTAAACTGTTGTAGAGGTCCAGGATCTGACTACTACAAAATATATGTAGCAGTCCCGGGTGTCGTTACCCTTAGGTTTCTCCAACCAAATATTACGGGGCGTTCTCTCCCGTACAGGACTAACACTGGGCCAACCGTGAGCTAATTCTCTTGTTGTTGGACCCAGCCTCATTAAACCTCCAACAAGCCAACACGCGTTTTAGTTTTCAGACTTTTATATAGATTTACATGAAATATACTTTTACGTGAGTTTGGAGAAATAATAAGATGAAAGTTGAAGTGTCAATAAACATAAACAGAAGTCAATTAAAAGATTAACTGTCCATCTCTGACTGTGCCTCAGGTAGGATTAAGGCTGCTTGGAATTTAAAACGTTTTTAAAACAGTTGTCGAAATAGAGGAAAAATTTTTGTAGCAACTAACACAAAGTCCGAAAAAATAAATTTACACAATAATTAAAAATAGTCCGAATGATAGAATTTCACACCGTGACACATTGACCAGCACTGTGTCGCACTGTACCCCACTGTACCATGAATTTGAAAAAAAAAAAACTTTCTCAATATCTTCAGTATGATATTCTCTTCGATATTCATAATTATCATGATGTATATAGCATTAACATTATGTACATAGAAAATAATGCAGTATGTCGTTGAATTTTGTTTATTAACTTTTATTGTTATTGTTATTAATTTTGCGATCACAAGATAATGATACGTTCTTTAAGATAATTTCCCTAGAAGATGAAAATTCTGAATTTTACATGTTGAATCTGATTTTAAAAAGTGTATGAATTTTGTATAATTATGTTTATTTTGTAAACTGCCGGTCATTGCATCATAAGCATAGGTGAACCACTCCCTAACCAACAAGGTTACATAATAATTATTTCTCATTGTTGATGGCAATTAAACCTTCGTTTAATTTGATCGTGCTGTTAATTCCCTCGTTAATTGTGCTTTAGCCACTGAAAAAAAACCCGTCAATTAACAAAGAATGAACAAAATATATTCATGCTTGTTCTTTGTGTACAGATATCTAGGTAAAACTGCACGCTTGATTACCGGGGACATTTTGTAGATAACATGCAGGTTTCTAGCTCACATGTTGATTTCTTTTGATTAAAATATTTATTAAACAATGTATTGTAAAATGTCGGGTTTAAATTTTACATAATAACGCCTTCTGCAGTATACATTATGAATTTTGAACATAATCAGTGACATATTAAACGGTATAATTAATTTTAGCAAGAAATAAAAGGATCAAAATCAAGGAAGGTTGTAATAGGCGTAGCTGATTTTTTAAAATATTGTTAATTTATGGATTTTTACTTTTAAATGTTTGAGAAATAAATATATAAAATGATATCCACTAAAACTACATTGATGCCCATCCATTGATGTTACCGATTACCAATAAAGACTATTCAATTAATAATCTCAATTTTTGTTTCATATATGAACTGCAGCTTGTTAATTTTTCACCTTAAAAAACAACTAAATAGTCATTGACGAAATAATGTCATTTAATTATTAATGCCGAATAAAAACTTGCTAGAGTGTACAAATACACTACATCACAAACAGAAGACCCCCGACAAAGACAATACTTAAACTTATTTATATGACTTATTTAACAGGTACTGTGGGCTCTCCCGTATTAGTTAAAATCACCTGAACAAATTTTGAGATCACCAGGTAAAACATATACAAAAAATAGTAAACAACAATGGCAGGGTGATCTCCCTTAATATAAACATGTAAAAATTAAAGTGGCATATACAAAGTTCTGCTGGCATATATACTAAGTTCTGCCAAAATACTGACAACCTTGAAAAACACTATGTAAGGTAACCATGGATTTTTAATATTGGCACAATATATTATGACTTTTGAAAGTGTAAAAATATTTGGAGGGTTAGATGGGGATGGTGGTGGGTTAAACTTTACAAAGCAATCATTATCTTAGGGTACATAAACAAGTCCTTCTCAAACTTGGGTAAAAACAAATTAAAGTGATATCCACGTGATCATAATCCTCAAATTTCATTGGCTAATGACAAGGTACAAGCACAGATAATTTATAAATAGGTACAAGATGGACCACTTAAGCTAAAAATAACCATAAAAACCGGAAACTAAAATTAGAATTTCTAAAAATAGAAGTTGCGATTCAATGATGACATAAAACATATTATAGTCCAATCCACACTTTGCAAAAGATGTTTCCCTTTGCGGGGTCAACCCAAAGGTCAAAAGGGAAAAACCAACTTTTCCCTTTTTTATGCAACGGAACGGAAAACGGAACGGAACGGAAAACGGAAAATATCATATCACGTTTATCGCTTTAAAAGGGTATAGACTGGCCCGAAACGATTTAATTTAATTTGTATCATTTATTCATATCTAATGAATGATTGTTAACATGTGGCTGTCTTATTGATATTCTTATGAATGTCTATCAAATATAGCATTGCCTTAATTGGCTTTAGTTGAGTACGAAACGGAAAAAGCAAATGTACACAAATTGTGAAATATTAAAAGAGTAAATTAGCTATAACTTTTTACTTATATTTCTTATATATGTCATAGCTGGCATAACAGCGTAACGCAGTTCGTGAAAGCGTTTCATGTGTTTTATGAAAATGTTTATATGTCCAATATGATGTATATACTTGCGTACCTAATCATTAAATTTTCGTTGTTCTATACGATTTTAAATCATATAGACGATACAGTATCATTGAGATAAAAAAAACCATACGACTGACGACATTCATGATCATCTTTACTAAGTCTTGCTGCATCATCTATTTGCAAATACATGTATGTCCCACTATTGTAAATATTATTTTACCAAAAGAAATAGCTTCATTTTATTGGACGAATAGCGTTGTGGATTTCATGTTATGTTTTATTTTTTCTCTAATATCGGCGTTTGTTGGCTTCATCTTCAACTGTTTTAAAATACCCGGTACTTAGTGAAACTAGTATTTTTAGTAATGCAATTTTGTTTACGTTTGCATTACTTGGCAGTTGTTTGATCATTACTGCAGCTATATACATATGATCCGAATAGAGAGCCCTAGACGTTGCCTGGTTTGATTTTCCGATTATAAATTGGGACTATAGTCTGTCGACCCCAAAATATTTATGCAGCACATTTGGAGGATTTAAAAAATTACACATACCTGTAAAAGATGCAATTGAAATAGATGAAACGGGAAATATGTTCAATGCATGTACTGTTTATTTTGAGGAAATAATTACTCTTGAATAAATAATCGCATATTGATAATCGTTCAATTTTGTTTAAAATTACATAAAGTATATCGCTTAACAAATCTATCAAGTAACAACATTAGATGAGATTTTCCGTTTTCCGTTCCGTTCCGCTTTCCGTTCCGTTTTCCGTTCCGCGTTTTAGCAACACCCGTATTTGGGTGTCCTGTGATGAAATCTTTTGGAATTTAATTTATTCCTTCGATATGTGGCTTGCCCCATATTGGAGCAATCCAAATACACAACGGAAACGGATTTTTAGTGTCAATTGACAAAGTTTTAAACCTCTTAACTACAAAGGCTACTGTGAGAAATCTATGGGTTTTTCCCCAAAGATGGCGGCCAAGGGACATAACTTTTGTAAAGTGTGGATTGGTCTATTTAGCAATAATATTTCATTATGTAATGAGAGAGAGAGAGAGAGAGAGAGAGAGAGAGAGAGAGAGAGAGACTACAAGTGTAACACTTTTTGACTATATTGTATTGGTGTCATTTGTAGTCGTAAAAAAGTTTAGAATCAAATATGTGTTGGAACTGGCAGTTGTGATGCTGTAAGGGGATTTTATCGTGTTTATACCTTTCTGACTTGGGACCTCAAATTTTAGCACAAGAAAATCCATGAGAGAGAGAGAGAGAGAGAGAGAGAGAGAGAGAGAAATTTATTGTTTAAGTCATAATTCTTTTTATCATTTATCGGGCCCGTATTTACATAAATTCACATAGATGTGAATTTACCTAGATGTAAACACGGGGAAATACACCGTTAAACCAAAAAGTCTGAATTTTCACTTTTGATAAAAAAAATCATTACGGCAGGGTGCCTGGGGATTATAATCATTTCAAATCTGCCTTAAGTTTATAATTATTTTCCTAGGACTACACACATGAAATGTTCGCCGAAAAGCGTGTTTTATTATATCTATTTAGTGATTACGCACCAAGGTCCAAATTTATAATTTTCGCATTTCATTACCGATTGCTTAGCACGGATCGTTGAGACATAACACTGGGGTATCGAGTGGATTCGGGAAAAGAGGGATTATTAACCATACTACATTTGTAAGATGCATGTTATTTTATTTGCCGACTTAGCAGATTTTTTTATCACACAGTGTTCGTCGGCAAAGATAAAAAAAATCAATATATAAAAGAAGTAGATAAAAAGATAATCAATTTCTTAACCCAATCGATTTGCGATTAATCTCTCTCTCTCTCTTTCTCTCTCTCTCTCTCTGTTTATTCATACATATATTATATATTTATTATTGTTAATAATATATATTTCATTTTAATTAAATTATCTAAAGATCACAAATACCCCTATAAGGAAATTACATAATATCTTGAACATATTGCGACATTCACACCTTTTGATCTACTGAAAGTATGTATACTATACACAGATACTTCCTCGCTGATCTTTCTATGAAGTAAAACTTCAAGACATTTTGAAGTCCTGACCAGTTATCTTCTCTATTTTGAAAAAAATAATCATGTTTAGCAATATGGTTTTTTATTTTCATTGTTGAGAAAATCTTCCCTCACATATATACTAGCATTGTCATATAATTAAATTAAATTCATTGTACAAAACTAAATATAGTCACTAAAACATTAATATTGAAATCGATATAGATATTTCTTTTTCTTTTAATTGAATAAGTTGTTATATTTTGTATGCTAATTGGATTTTGATTTTTTAATACATGCGGATCGGGGGGGGGGGGGGGGAGGGTGATTGGGTCAGGGGAAAATTCAAATTTCGTACACTTACATAGTACAAGTATCCAAAATATGTCTTAGACCCACCCACCCCCACCCCACCCCGGAAAACATTGATATCCCTACCCCCCTCCCCATGAAAATTTTTTTGAACGAGCATAAGCAATAGAAAATTATCAAAACAAAGACAGATTTCGGTCTCAAATATGCATTTTGAAAGAAGTAAATATTCAATTCATTGTTTAAAAATTATAATTTTTTAAAAATAGGTACAGTGAGTAACAGTACCCTACTGTGTAAGTCAGTACCCTCTACAGTGGTGTACAGTGGGGTACAGTACTGGTCATTACCCCGTAGATTGGCGTACAGTCGGGTACAGTGCTGGTCAGTTGGTAGGTACAGTGCTGTCCAATGAAGTACAGTAGCTCTGTACAGTAGGGTACAGTGGGGTACAGTAGCTCTGTACAGTAGATGTACAGTGGATTCACAGTAGGGTATAGTGATTATACAGTAGATGTCAGACGATGTCAGTCAATTTTCGGGAATATCAATAGATTTTAAATGCAGTAGTGTTGGTGATCATCATATGATTTCTTTTTTATTCTTGCTGCTAGATGCTTATTACATCCCATCAAACTTTTCTTTTTTTACGAATCCACAAATTGACACATTAAACATGTTTTAAGTTATCTTTTTATTTAAAAGCTCCAAAAGCCAGCACTGTTTCGGATCATGCAACTTTAAGATATTTATGCCTGACGTGCGTCAGGCAATTATCTCTTTAACCATCCACTAATAATGCTACACTTAGTATACATTCACTATGCATGTACCGATTTTGAAAAATTTATACATTTCCATTTCATGTATGATATTTTTTATCAATTCAAAACTAAATCTATTAACAAGTTCCAATTGTTTGCAGCGCAGCATTTCATTTTTGTTTTTGTTCTTAGCTAAATGGGGACAAATTTATTTTGCAATTATTTTTTCATGAAGTCAATAAATTAATATTTCAATCTTTCAACTTTTTGTTAATATCTCTTTCGATAAGCAATTTTATAATTGAAATTATATCATTTTTTACGTATAAACGAGAAAAGAAACATAATATGACCTCATCATATTGGATGTGATTATTTAGAATAAAGAAGTACAAGAATAAATGCATTAGCACATTTCAAACAAAATATACAAGACAACGCATACATGGTGCAAAGATTTAACGAAATACTTCATAGGCAATTGGGTTATTCGGATTGCCATTCGGCAAACAAACTCTAGCGATGATTCTTTAAAAGACGGTTTAGTGCCTGGTAGAGGCCACATTTTAATCTTGTGGGGATCTCTGCCTTATTTGATTTGACCACTGGTATACTCTAATCCAGTTGGTTTATTGATTGGGACATGAATCATCTTCTAAATTACGTAATTAAAAAAATCCTTCCATCTAAACTAGCTTTGCACTAACCAGAATTTGTCATATTCTGTTTAGGTGGACATATCGAGATGTATTCGTAATACAACTTCTTTAGTCTAAAACCATATGTGAAAGACGGTAAATGTTTTGTAACTTTCTTTAAAGTTTTGATAACAATAACTAGTCTTCTATAAAATCCATAAAATGACATAAAACGTCCAAATTTTGAACCTATGACCATAGAAAACCTGTACCTTTCGAATAACTTTCGTTTGAATAATTATATTGAAAATATTAAAGTCAATCATTTAATATGATATGTATGATGCGAGATATTTCGTCGTATAAATCAATGCTCGTAGTAAAATTAAATTTTTTTTAATTTTTTTTTTAATTTAAAACACAAATGATTGCAGTAATTTCGATAATTTCAACATGCAGTTACATGTAAGTACTTTTATCGGGATCATTTTATATTTTTATAAGAAAATTTAAAGAAACATGTTTTCTTGAATTTCGCTCTCTATATGTACATATTGTTTTTTGGTAAGTGACCTTAATTTTAAAATTGTGTTTTTAAATTTTAAAAGTATATTTTTTTTTCTGTGGGACAGGGATTTCAATTCTTATATATACATTGTTTTGATATAGGACGCTATTTGATAAGGTCTAATGTCCGCTCCCATTTATTCCAATCTTAAAATAGTATTATATCGAAACCATATTTTTATTACACTTTATTTAAACTTTATACCGAAAATGTCTATTACAATAATCTTCTTATCAATTACCATTCTCCAAATAGCTAAAATGACCCTTTTCCCGCAATTGTTTTTAAAGAAGTAAAAACATGTTTTAACTTCTTCGTATTTTACGTTTGATAGTAAAGAGCGTCGGTTTGCTCAAGTACCATTCTTTTATTTTTTCGCATAAATATCAGCATAGTAAATAAGGGTACTTAAACTACCATCCGCTTACTGTTTCTTAGTCGAAAAATAGTCGGAAAACACCAGTGTTTGGCTCCAAAACATTTTTGTTTTTAAAGATGATATTTATGAAACCATTGTTACACTATGACGTCAACAGGATAAAAACATACTAATATAATTTAGTATTATAATTTAGCATTTTGATTGGCTAAACACAGAAAAAAAAATTAATTTATTTTGTAAAATCTGGTTAGCTATGTAGCCACGACAACCCCATATTCATGCGCGTGTTGCAGTTTTTATGTAAATTCAAATTTTATACAAAAATAAATAATTTCTATCTTTAATAATTGATTTTTTTTAAAAATCTTTTAATTATATTACAAGGAATGTTTTTAATTTTTGCCCAGATTATCCGATATAACCTGGTTTGAGGCAGTGCACGCTTTATAATTCGCGAAGCGGATTATAAAAAATTGTGCACTTCCTCAAACCAGGTTATATCGGATAATCTGGGCAAAAATTAAAAACATTCCTTACTTAAACATGATTTTAACTAGCGTTCAACCTTATTTTTGTATATAGTATAGTATAGCAGTTAACTAATTATTGTTTAACTTAGGTGGCAGGGGACAGTTTTTTTTTTATACAATTCACAGTAGCCAGGGGATGAGTGTCTTCGGAACTCTGTAACTAGAATTTCCTCAGTTCCCATTCAGCACAAATACCTTTAATCCAATCCTTATAAGGTCAATCACCAATTTCTGGGGAAAATTACTAGTCAGAATGTTTAAAATTTTCTACATAGTGGTTTTTCTGAGATTTCGATCATTTCCTCTAGATCTTTCGCCCATTTTTTCATGATTTTTCAGCTTTTTAGACATTCCCCAGCTAATTCCCTGCAAAGGGTTGACCTTCCGTACCGTGTGCATGTTGCACAATCACACGTCATGATCAGAAACTTACCGGTGTATAGTTTACAATGTCCCATCCACCTACTTTTCGTGTTATTTTACCTTCCGTCTGTAACTTGCAATTTCACTGTGTAAAGTCAACACAACAGTCATAGCCGCAAGTTTCGCATTTTACTTTTGATTCTCATGTACTTAACATTAGAGGCCTACATATTGCATATCAATTTCAACAAGAGACATTCCTCTAACTAATGATAATCATTAAAAATCATTACATGAATTTTAGCAACACTCAAAAGCCTTTAAGTACAGCAACTCTCAATTTTATAAAATTATTGACCGGGTACTTTATCCGAAACTGTCCCTTGCTACCTTAACCTATGGTGAAGGTATTATATCATACCATAATACTTTCCATCTCGATATGATCCAGCCTGCAATACCTGCTACACCTCTCAAATGCACTGCCACAGTGAAATTAAGATGTAATAAAGTACACATGTATGCTCCGTAGAGGACGTATGGGTTGTCCTGCAGTTTAAAAAATAAATAAATATAAAGAAGGACCACCGGTGTACCAAGTCAGGTGACAATGGTACCTTTGGTGGCCGGCCGCGGACGCATATAAGTGAGGTCATATCAAAACTCAAAATTGAAATCATAATAAATCATAATAAAAAATTGATTATGAGAATATAAATTTAGATTTTCACTAAAACAGATGATGATATATTTAAATTTTAGCCAAAACTGTATACATTTAACCTGGTATATTTTAGTAAAACATGATTTATGATTTTATAATTATATAAATAAGTTATGATTAATTTTTATTGTCAACAAATTTAAAAACACTGTAAACATATCTGTAATGTGTTTATGTATGTACTTGTTTGAAATAAAATAATAAAGATAAGGACCACGGGAGAGACGCAATAGAAGAACTTCATAAAAATGTGCTACAATATTAAATTTTCATTACCAAATATGAATTCTGAGGTCATCATCAGGTGCTACAACTCAGGCCCTACACCATGTTTCTGTAGCTAGTACCAGCCGTAGCACGACATGGTTCCTTGATCCTTATACGACAGTATGTAAAATGTATAAAAACTAAGGATGTAGTAATTATTATACAAACAAAACATGCATGCTGGGCAAGCAACATTATATTAATTATAATAGAATTTACTTACACAGAATAAAAATATATTTTACCTAATTAAATAAATTACTGCTAAAAATTTACTAATTTTATACTATATTAAAGATTGAGCAGTGTAAATTAGTAAAAATAAATCTTAAATACTAATAGCATGTATTTAATATATAAAGAATTGATAAGAATATAAGTTAAATAGATCTGAAAAAGTGACTAAACAGAAACCTACTTAAATGTTGTATTTACAGGTATCCGTACAAATGATTTACTATATATAAACAATGACGCTATTTATTAAATCAGAGCTTAACCTTATACAAAGGGAAAATTAAGTATTACAAATTTACTTACCCAATGGCGAGTAATAATCCGAAGCAAATGGAACATAGTAACCGTCTTGGGTGACAGAGGATATAATGGAAAATAAAAAAGCTCATGTAAAATTTGTGCAATGTTTGTCTGTTTGTATTTAAAGCAGTTTAACTCTCATGTATTATAAAACAGTTAAACCTGCGGTTTATATATTTGTGACTCTTTCAGGGAACAGTTTATGTTGTTGATTAAATAATAATCGATGCTTATTTTGAATAAACACACTCGTGATTTCTCTGCTTTGAACTATGAACTAAAAACCCGGTCGATTTCCTATTGTTTTGTTTGTATGGATACCGGTACAGGCACATGATAAATCATAGATGCAAAAGATGTGTAGTCACGTAAATACATAATACTTTGTATTGTTTAGCCTGATCAACTTCTGAGGTTGCGTTCAGCAAGAGAGGTAGCTTTTTACTTCTAATATTATTAATATTCATACTTCTTCAGAAAAAAAATTTGATTTCATGTCATATGAAAATTGAGTGTACAGTATTGTACATATACATTGCATTTCTCCTGATATTCTAATATTATGTTTATCAAACGGGTGTTTTTTATGATAATATTCATTTTTTAATCATTTCCATTATCATAATAATTAAATTGTTGATAAATTTTCATCTGACGCAAGAAATACTTAGTCCATATTGATGAAGCAGACTGTACACATAATGAATGCTATATTATGTTTTTATTTTGAAGGGTTAAAACTGAGTCTCTATTAGGGAATCGCTATAGCGGCATTATTTTCGGAAAAAGTACATTAGCAGTTATTGATATCAATATATTTGCTAATCTTTATTTTCATTATTTGTTTAAAGAAATGAGAGTTGCCAGGTAAACTATCGTATTTGAATATATTCACTTTGCATAGGAGATACAAATTTATTAAGACTCTGTATGTTTACTTAATGATATAAATGATGGCATTAGTAACTATAAAGTATACTGTAATCTGTATCTGATCAGAAAATACCTTGTGTATAATATTCAGCCCGACATTTTATACTGATTTTATTCCAAAGGTCATATACCTAAAAAAAATTAAATCAACTTTTGGACATTAAAAGTACTCAAATACTTTGCAGACAGCATTTTGAAAAGTAATTAGGTTTCCAATATTGCATCACATTCTTCCTCTTAAGACTAGATTTGTGAAGGACCAAATACTTTTATTTTTTTTTAATTTATGTCAACTTTTAAGCTTAAAATACTTGAAAAACACTTTCTATATGTATACTTAGCTATCATTAACGAGTTGTCCTAGTTGCTATTGAGTATTTGTACCTATCTTGCGCTTGTTAAAATAATTTATATTGCATCCTTGACAAATTATCAACAATTGTAAATCTTATATATGTACCCAATACACCAGTATATTGATTGTTTAAGTGAAATAAATAAATTAAATATCGAGAAATCTAATTAAAAGTAATTTTAAATAACGGTTAACACTCAATTAATCTACTTAATATTTCTAAAAGCAGCCATTTGAAGATATTTGACAATTATTGCTATCGTTATATTCTTACCTATATGAATAAACATTCATATTCATTAACTACACCTTCATCGGAAAAAAAATCGGCGATACAAACAAAGACTATGAATGGTTTGATATCCTTAATAGCGCATTCAAGAGACATTTTTGAAAAAGGAAACGATTTGATATTTTTCATTTTTAAAAGATTAGAGATTTACTACACAATTATGTGTATCTATTTCTATCATAGCAGTAAAAGTAATATAATCTGAAATTGTATTTATTGTATAGATGGATGGTACAACCCCAGTAATGTCAGTGTCTGAAAGAAAAAAAATCGAAAATATTGATTCTTTCTGTAAGTCACTCGGAAATGACATCAGTGTCATCACCCAGTTTATCGCAGAAAACCACAATGAACTTACAGAAAATGATGCTTCAAAAATTGATGTGTTATGGGGATCAATTACAGGATTACAGAGCGGAAGTGCAAAGTACAGTCAAACAGAAGCAATCAAAATAGTAGGATGTGTTATTCAAATACCTAAAATAGTTTTTACCATGACAGATGTAATGAGAAAGGTTGTAGTATTGGTGTTTCACTTTCTCAAGATAATATTTCGCATCACCGATCTAAAAGGGATATTTGATCAAAAGTGCTCAGAAAAAAGCATCAATATGCATAAATTGTCAGGTCTGGCTGAGAAAATGAAAAGAATGGAAGATTGTATCGATGCCGTAGGTGTTATTGAAGACGTTGACGAACCAGCTTTACATAGTTTGGTCTCCAATGCCGATACACATATTGGGGTAGACCAGATCGAAATTCTGAAAAGCCGAATTCAAAGCATGATGTCCGAAGGAGACATGAAAGTATGTCTTCATTTGTTGACATTGTTTGTGAGAATATCCACCGTACGTCATTCTCTGTTATTCAGAATGATTACTTGTCTTAAGACTAATAACTATGGCAAAAATACGAGTGAAACATAGCAAAAATACATTGAAAACGAAAGGGCTGACGGTCAGCAATTCCTTAGATTTTTTTCGGGTCCATCCCTCAAGAACGTAGGCGTTCTATCTGTCTTTGAACCAACCGAACAGTTAGAGCTGACAACATATCTCGAAGATATGCATATTCCATTAAAAGATTAACGTAAAGTGCTGGATAGTCGTACTTTTCTTATCCAACCACTCACGAATTCGTCAATCCTGCTCGATAGACCATTTCCGCCAATAAGTGCTGCAAGAGCCATGAAGAGTTCAACAGATGTTGATAACATCCGCATTAGATTTCAATTTAAGGCCATAGATGGTTTGTTTAATCTTTTCCACAATTGTTCGCCAGATTTAGATGAACATTTATATATGCAAAGTGGACTTTATTGCATATATGCTAAAAAGTTTCAAGCGCGAACTGGTGCACAATGGCGAATAATACAAGTTAGAGATGAAGATGAAAGAGACGACATGCCATCTCCGTTTGTATTGTGTACCAAAAAAAGACCACAGCAATTTTTGTACATGGAAAAATCGTTTTTTGAGTGTGCAAGAGGATTAGAAGAAAACATACCACGCACAAAAGAGTGTTTATTTAAAGTAAGTTACATTTCTACTTTAAACAATTTTTTTTTCAATTTAAAAAAATCAATATCGTAAGTTTGCTCTGTATTCTGCCCAAATAACAGTTTCCATCACCTTTAAAGAATTTTTATTAAAAAAAACTCATACCTGTCAAAGAAATACAACTGAAATCAATTCAAGAAAAACTATACTTCATTGACACTTTATTCCTTTTTTAGCCGGATAAATTAACAGATACGAAAGCAGATTTCTTACAGATATTTATAATAGAAATCTGACATCTTTTATCGATGGGAAGTTACTCAGAACACATCGCACAATTTTTCAAAGTTATCCGGGTACTTTTATGTCGCTTACAAATTGATGTTTTAATGCAAATTAATATTTGAACCTGCATGTATAAGATAGAAATTATTCTAGAACCTAGTAAAGTATTACGATTGAAAATTAGCATGAAGAATACATGTGACTGTCATTTTTGTTGAGGATAAATAAACAACTTTGATAGCGATTATTTGTTATCACAATTATAACAAGGATGCAATTAATCATTCCACTGCATATTATATTGATCGCAGCAGACACAAAATTTGAAGGAATCAAGTGAGTTTTAAATAACAAGTAGATTGATCACAAAGCTGCAGGCGCAAACAAAAATTTCATTCCGTAAATAATGCAAGTGATTATATTCTTTGAAGCTATAGTCAAGGCTGATTTATGAAAAATTCAACATATTTATAAATGGTCCACCGGAATTATATTGACCTTTAAACTCATTACTTTCTAACGCTTGTTATTTTAATCAAATTACGAAGTATGTTATAAAATTAAACCTAATATTAATAAATTTTTCCTCATTATTCATAATTTTCAATACAATTATCGTATATATTATTGTAATATTTTAGCTCATACCACCAGGAGAGTCCCCAATACACATTCTAATTTCAAATCATGGAATATTAGAAAGGTTTAGAATGCCAAAAGATAAGGTAGGAATATAAATATACATTTCTAATTGTAACGAAAAATGATTTTAGCATGAAAAAAAAATTTGTTATCAAAATCATATTCATGCATGTTTTTTTTGTTTATTTCAGTGATCAAGACGGAGTTATGTACCTATAAAAACTCGATTCGAGAAGAATAGGATCTACCTGGAGACAGAAATAATCACCTTCAGGTTTGATATAGAAATGCTATATGAAACAAAGTTTTGATAACTTTAACCTGTATTCTTTTATCATTCGAAAATTTGAAATGTTATTTTTTTGATTTTCTGTTTTTAAATACAAATGTTTTTGTTTGCATTTATTCCATATCATTAAATATTTTTAAAATCAAGAAGTACACGTAATTTCAGTCTGTTTTACAGTACAGGTATCTTTGTTCATACATGTATAAATATTAAAAAAACTAATAAAAGTATAGATATTCTGTATAACCCAGTTTAATAACTATCTGATATTTTAATGTTCCGATCACCAGTTTGAGCTTTTCCCTTAATTTGTCGAATTGTATAATTTTTGATTTTAGTTACAGGAATATGTCCATGTTATTATAAATAAAATATTATGAAATCACCTTGCATATCCGACCGTCCTTTTTTATGCTGTTTGTATAGATATGAAAAATAAGAGCAAGCATTTCGTATATAATTTAGTAAATAATTTATCATAGAAGAGAATGACATTTAAAACTTACTCAATGCCGTT
The DNA here is from genome assembly GCA_016163765.1 of Magallana hongkongensis. Classification (NCBI taxonomy): domain Eukaryota; kingdom Metazoa; phylum Mollusca; class Bivalvia; order Ostreida; family Ostreidae; genus Magallana; species Magallana hongkongensis. The sequence goes on from WFKH01011925.1 coordinate 88,880,770, forward strand.
TCTTTGAAACCATAAATGATTAAAATTCATGGTAAATTAAACTCAATATGTGTTGTTATTATTATACTGCTAAGGTACTCCTCAAGAAGGGCTTGTTTTTAACGGCTCATATATCCGGATTTAATGCTTTAAAAAAAGGCATGGAAAGTTTCACACTTTAGCAGAGTTTTCTTTATTTGTCAAAATTGCGTTATAGTTTACATAGGTAAACGTTGCATCAATTGTTAAAAACTTCACATAATAAAAGATGAGATCGTCTTTAATTTGCTGATATGTTTTCAAGGGCTATATCAAGATTTTTATCGTAAACTTTCTCCACCCTTGGTATTTTTATGATCTAATCCATTATACAGTTATATTGTTTAGATTTGAAGATGAATATGTTAATAATCAAATTGAACTAAAATATTGATATGTTGCAAATAATTTTTTATGATTTAGGGGCTAACAGAGGTTCGCTATTAGAACAATCATGGCGATGACTGCTCCTCAATCGAACATCAAAAAAAAAAATTTTTTTTTTTATTATTTTCTTATAACCATATTATTTTATTATCTTATTAAGGTCTTCCGTTTCCAACAGAAGACCTTATAGTGATTGTAAGGTTTTTTCTTTCTTTCTTCTTCTTATTATTAAGGTCTTCCGTTTCCAACGGAAGACCTTATAGTGATTGTAATATTTTTTATTAAGGTCTTCCGTTTCCAACGGAAGACCTTATAGTGATTGTAGTGTTTTTTCTTTCTTTCTTATTATTATTTTTTCCCCCTTTGTTGTCGGCAGAATTTCTCAGAGATGACTAAATAGATTTACCTTAAATTTTCAGGAATAATAGAAAATGATAATATCTCGAGGCGATTTTTTCATTTTTTCAAAATTTATTTCCGGTCGTCCGTTTCCTGTCCCGCGTAAAAAAAGCTTGTCACCTCGAGATCTCAAAAACGACAAGGACTTGAACATCCAAACTTTGTGGGATGATAGACCTATATGTCCAGATGTGTTTAAACTATTTTGTTTTGTTCGTCGTAACTTTCGGTCGTCACCGGAAGCACTTCAAAATTTTTTTTTTCCCACTTAAGTTATTTTATAAAAAAATGATTATATTAGTATAAATCATTACATAAATCATCTATGCGATGTTAAATAAAAAAAAAAAAAAAAAAGATTTACTTCCGATGAGATATCTCAACTATGTCAAGTAGCTTTTTTAAGCTAAATTTTGTACTTGCCAGATCTCAGAATCTATAAGTGATAAAAACACAAAATTTACATAGATGATAAACATTTGATAGAATATGTGTTTAACGTGTTTAATGTTGTCGGCCGTCACTTCCGGTATACCGAAAGGGTTCAATTAAATAACATTGTTTATAAGTTTAACTGTTTTTCTTACACTGTTTTAGTAAGCTTGATAAACAGTAATGTACGAGAGGCCGATGTTTAAGATATACTAACTTTCATTTTCATTGAGCAATTCCGTTCGTCCGTTTCCTGTCCCTTTTATTTAAGGCTATAACAGTAACATATCCCGGAATACTCCTGACGACGTCATGCGACCATCGAAAGACCTTAAGTGTAGATCTAATTACCGAGAAAAATATTAACAAGATTTATTGAACAGAATACACTTAGAATAATGGTAAAAATACAAAATCATTGCAACAACTAATTGTTAATAGCCCAAATAAGGGCTAATCTATTCTTTTTTCTATATACATGTATCCTTTTTAAAAATAAGGGGATATTTTGGATGATTAAAGTGATACGGTGACTCAAAAAATGACAACGGAAATAAGAAGAAACATACGAAATTTGATCATACGTAAGGTTTCACGCATTATAAGTCTTCAGTTATCAGTTTACAAGTCGTTCAAACTCATCCGGAATTCACATGTAAACAAAACAGAGTTGATTTGAGTGTCTAGTGACTGCAATTGCTGTCTAAGAAATAGTCACAGTGGGATTGACGCACTAAGAAAAGAATTCGAAGTTATTTAATGTCTCTAGTAAAAATATGCATCAGAGAGGGCATCTTAATAAATATACCAATTTACATTCCCCTGCACATGCGTGGCAATGACGCGGAAGGGAAACCTCAATATTTATGTGTTGGCCCAAGGAAACATTATAGTTTAATCCTTAATTAGATTTATTTACTTTTGAACACCGTAATTTTTCAAAAGTTCATCTTTTTATATGATATATAAAATTTGTGAAATAGTATAAATATTCGATATTTGGTAAATCATGTGTTTGTGCGTCACCATGTCTTGTTGAATAAAAAATTTCAAATGAATTCACATTTAACATTTAACATTTAATTTGATTTAAAGGAAAAGAGTGTATGAAATTTAAAAATTCATATTTTTCTATACTCTAACAACTACATATATTAAAAATTTGGTCAATTGTAAACTAACATGGGGTTTTGATGTGTCAGATGTCTAAATTATTGATCTTTTATTATAAAAAAAAAAATTAAATTCAAATGATTATTTTTTTCAATTATTCCAAAACAATATTTAGGATGTTCAAAACATTTCTACTCTAAAATAATTGGTGAAATTGTGACTGAATGCAAATTTTCTTTTTATTACAACTTTGTTATCATGAAATCCATGAAGAATACATGTTTAACTAAATACAAAAAATAATAGAAATAATGTTTTAAACCTAATTTTAAAAGTTATGAAGACTGAACGTGTGTGCATTGACTTCTATCAGTTTTAAAATCCATTTTCTTGATCTAGATAGAATGATCGATATTCATTTCTTAAGAAATTGTAGGGTTATGTGAAATAGTTTATCGCTATTTTATGGTGTCAATATTACCGATGCTGCAAAAAAAAAGAGTGTAAACTTAAAACCTGATTTGGTACTCTGTTTTAATTTTTTTCAGCAAAAGTAATAGTCGGCTCATTCATTAAATCCCGCCCAATCAAACACCGAGAAAAGGTGCAGTGTTACGACAAAGTACATGTAATGGAATCTTCTTGTTCTCATCAGAAGGGTCGTGGAAAGGAAATATAAAATGGCAAATTCCGTTCTTATCAAAAATCAAACTGGCAAATGTTTCAGTATAATTCAATTTTAATTCAAAAATTAATAAGATGCACAAACTGCACATCTTTTATATCGGACGGAATGTTTTTCCAAAACGCCATTTTTACGTTTTTTCTTATTCTTCCTAAGAGGTTTAAAAAGTGACTTGAACTACGTTCCAGAGTGTTACACCATTCGCTGATGACTGTTTCTTGCGATGTGAAATGTAACTCAGCTTACTGAAAATGGTATCCTTTTAGGTTTCAAGTGCCCAACTATCGGCAATGGGCAATTGACGCTTCAGATGGCCAAGTATGCGTAAGCGTTCGGTATTAATCGAAAACTCTTCGTCGTTAAGAATTTGAAAAGCAATTTTAAGAAGACACTTTATTTATATAGCTATAGGCATCCATTTTTAAAAATGTGCATTAATCGATCTCGTAAAGAAGACGAGATCGAGTACATATGGATATAGATCACCTGTCTATTCAGTGTTGAAGAAAAGCAACAGTTAAAAACGCTCAATAAATATCTCTGTCATTTCTAAATCTCTTTTAGTTCGGAAAGAAATAATGAAATTGTTTTAAACCATTTGCATACAAAATGCATACTGGATAGTATACCTATCTAATCTACGATGGTTTCTCACAAATATCATGGATCGACGCTATAAAACAAAAACTACACAGCTTCGTATTGTACGAATCCGTAAATTATACATTTTTCAAGAAACATTTGTAGGGTTGCCTTAAGGTCTTCAGTTTTGTTCTTTATGAAGACTTAAATAATTATAAAATTAAAATAAACTATATACAAAAGTGATTTTTGTTTATACATTGATATTCTAAATTTATTTTTGTAGCGTCACACGATGGTTCGATTGCATCAGTCTCCCTTTGTTTAGTAGTAGTGGACTTTATGACCGCTTAGTTTTCATTTCCACATACGTTAAAGACTGGTTGAAACCAGTAATTGAATACCAGTTAATGCCTTTTCCGTATGTAGTATTTTGATAATTCCCGTTCAGGCTGGATTCGTGACACCAATTATACCACCAGGCACCATAAAATTCAACAGCACAGTTCAGACCCTCTTGTCTTCCATCGTTTTCTCGGTCAAATGTTGTAAATGCCTGTCCATTGTGCCAGGATAAACTATCACCTGTATAGTACGTAAAAAGATATCCATTTGTATGAAATAAATCAAGTACTGTTTAAGATGATAGAAATTTGTGAGTATAAATAATAAGTAAAGATTTATCATGATACGCACTGCCACTT
>WFKH01011925.1:88896810-88935720 GCA_016163765.1 Magallana hongkongensis
TGAAAGCTTGCGTTAGTTTTAGTGAGTGACTTGTTGTAATATGATCGTGGACGAATCGTTATCAAGGGTTGAATAAAGCGTTACCCTTTTATAAAAAGTTAAGTTATGTTAACATACCTTGTATACATTTTTCCATAGAAAAATGTATACAAGGTATAGAAATAGCGCTACAACGATCGGTAAAACTAGACAAAAGTAAACCGCCGTTTTACTGGTACAAAATGTTTGATATATTTTCGGATTTAAATATTTTTTACTTTGATTGCATTACTTCTGATACATGTATATACTATTTATCATTGTAAATATGTAAGATATGTTTAATAATAATACCGACCTGATCCGCTGCATAAGTTTAAGCATCATGTAACCTAGCCAAAATTACGTTAACAAAAATACACCGCATGTTAGGAATTCGTATAAAGATGGCCCAAAAAATATTCGGGACATGTTAAACCTTTTTTGCTTAAGGTTACAAAAATCTCCACTGAAATAAAATTGTAGATATTAAGTTCATTTCTAGTAATTTTTAATAATAATGGCCTTGGATGTTGAAGTTTATATTTATGTATAATTATATTACATTAAACAGAATCAGTTCATCATGCGTTGGTTTGTTTACCAACTGATAGGGTGAGATTTTTTACCCTCTTAAGAAAAGATGGAGTTACTCAAATAAGAGTCGGCAAACCTGATCAGATCATTTCAAACACTTATAATATGTGTCTGAGGAATTTGATAAAACGCCTCATATTATAGGTCTTAATGGTACAAATGATTATACGTTTTATTGTATTTAAATGTGTCAAAACAATCACAATGAAAACCTAGAAAAATGAAACCTGTGTATCTTGTTGTATCAAACATTCACCCCATATATAACCAGCCAAATTCAAGCATATGGATGATCTTTTCATTTAAGGAAATATTGATGTATTGTTATATTAATATAACAACAGTGATCAATCAGAGATTAAATTATGAACAACAGGATGAAATGTTACGTACGATGCAAGCATTCAAGTTTAAGTTATTGAATTTTTATAGGTACAAATGTTTCTCAGAAATAAGCTTTGTATATGTGACAGCAGTTAAGAAGGTAGAAAAAAGTATCCAAGGGCAACAACCTTGCTAAATGTATTTCTCTGTAGTTAATGTCTATGTCTCTTAATAAAATAACCAAAACATTGTTTTGAAATGTACAAAACCTATTTTAGTATCAGGCATTTAAAACCCTTTAAATGACAAACCATTGATTACCAGTCTATTATAGCCCATTAAATAGTATTTTAAGGGACCGACTTTGGTATTCGGTATTCAATGCGCATGTCTTGGCGCAATCTAGTAAAATACATTGTATTTATACCTTTTGTTTCGATGCTATTTATGAAATATAACACAATAAACAAAATACAGATAAAATATCTTTTTTAATATTTTTATTTTTTAAATGATAGTTCCGTAAATCAGTAGGTGAGCGTTGGCATTGTGCTTGTATGACGTTATGATAAAATGAAGCTTTGAAAGTGTAGTTTATAAGAGATGGCATAAAATAAAATGTAAAAAGTGTACACCATGGAAATTTACAAATAGAAGTATTATATCCTTATGGTTATTTTGCCTGATCTTTGAATGAATCCATTGTACCAATCTACGTCTGTAATGTTCCAAATAAATACTAAAATTTGGTCCATTTTGATGTATTGATATGACCTCCTTAAAACATCAGATGGTTTGATTTAGTGGGTTTTTATTATATTTAAGGTAGAAATTGCTACTACTATTCAAATATTACAATTTGAGGAAGTGCCTAATGTATCATTTTATAACCTGCTTCGAAGTATGGAAAATGCTGTTTGCTATATATTTCTATAGTAATTCTTGCAGTATTTTGAGATGGGTATTAAAAGGAAACAGGTGGTAGATTTTCCTGAAACTTTACAAATACACTAGAGTTTGGTTTGTGTATATACATTGTGAAACAGAATTTTGCTAGTATAGTTTTACGCAAAACACCAAAGTCGACCTCCTTAAAACTGAAATTACATGTTCATGATACAGCTGCATAATACAATCAAGCAATGTAAATTAGTCACATTTTAGATTGAGTGTTTTCAGTAAGTATTTTTTCAAATTGGATTAGGCGTACATGTACAGTTCTAATTCAATTGTACCTGGACATATTTATCAAGATCTCTGACAACTTAATAAAATTCGCTCAAATGTTCTTTGTTAGAATCATTAGACAGGTTGATTACTATTTGGCTCTTCATCATGGTTTTTCTATAACCTCATTTTGAAAATGAAATTTCATGGAAGTGGAAGTCCATATAAAAGTTAAGTATTTTCGAAATCAAAGTTCTACAAAAAGAATGACTATTATGTTCTTAATTTATCAAAGGATGCTTTGTCCATAGATTTCATTATGCCCATGTATTAAATTTACATTTGTAAAATTGAAGAAAAACTGGAAGTAGCCTTTCAAATTCACCTATCTTTTAAATAAAAGTATAATTTCACATAATAAACAAATGCTGGTAAAATATCAAGAAATATATTCTAAAAGAAAATAGAAGGGTTTTTGCACAATTTATTACCATATATATGAATGCATTAAATTGCATTTACACACTTCTCCAACTTTAAAGAAAACACCAATTTTTCGCAAAAAGAAAACAATATGACGCTTTCTATTATGCAGGTGATAAGCATTCAGCAGAGTAGCATATATTCTTCTAAACACAATATTTGACAACTGAAAGTCGATTATTTGTTTCTCCAAATTTGGAAAATTTGCTCTTAAAAAAGACAAGTTGTCTTTTGTAAAACACTTTTATATGCCTCTTATTTTTTAACTTTCCAACGTATGGCAAACTTACATTAGACGACTGAAAAAAGATAGCTACAACAACTGAAAATGCTAAATATCTAAACAAGAAAAGCAACATTTAATACGTTAAGAATATTCTTTTAAGTTTAACTAGTAATTTGACAGTAGAAACTAGTCCTTTTTATCCTCTTAGGATTTCTTATCGTCTTACCCAAAACATTTTATATAAAAATCACATAGATATCGCAAATCTTTATCAAAGACATGATTAATATAAGTTTAATTTATCTTGAACAACGCACAAACAACTTAATGTATTGCCTTTTCTGAAACAACATGAACAACATAGAACACGCATAATCGTTGCTGAAAATGACCATCCAATTAGCCGCGCTCTTGCTTTTGAGAAAATGTTGGCGAAATGACACAATTAGATAATCACTTATTGGATTTGACCCACCATAGTTCAAAGTCACGTGTGGGAGCATGATTCTGAATTCAAAAATCCAAAATTAGTGGTCAAGAGCTGATTGCAATTAACAGAAGTATTACATGGTGTAAAAGGTAACATATTAACACATTTCATTCAGTTGTCTTTATCTAACATGCAGTTCAAAGTGAACGTAAATAAATAGCAAGTAACTCGACACTTTAGTATAATCACAAAGACTATTTCAACTGAACAATTATTGAGAACATATGGTAATAACAACACTAAAAGTAAATCTACCATTTAAAATCAGCTCATTGTACTATGCGCTATTTTTTGTTTCGTTGTCTTTTGCAGCAAATAAAATTCTTAAGTTCAGATTTTACTTTTCGACTGAGACTTGCATATATAATTAGATCAATTGGTTTACCGATCGCAAATGTTTGGTACATATAAATCAAAATAACCGAATTTGCGATTTGCAGATTATTTTCATTCCAACTCACGTTTGGTAAAATAAATGCGACATAAATTGGAGTTTCCTGTATTATAAACGAAATGCCTAGATATATATGGACCTTAATTAAAATCAAGTAGTTCAAGTTCTTCAAAGCTTTTGAAGTTGATGTTAAAAGAGACAACCTATTAATTTCTTTCCGTACCATAAATATTAAAAGAATTGTACATATACAATGAATACAAATTGGCAAAGTCGTAAAGTATATTATTTGAGAAAAAACGCTGATCCATTGTATCAAGCTGTAAAAAATCCCTACAAAGAACTCTTCTTCATCCTCCATGACGCATGCGTCGATAATTTTCAATGGCCTACCTGGCAAATATTCTTGCACGGTAGGAAACCTTGCTATAGGTGTTCTAATAAGTAGTGTACAAAATAAAATAACAACTAGCAGATGAAAAGAAAAAAACGGAACCAAAATAAATTTGAGATTCAATTGTCTGAATTTAAAAGGAGAAATGAACATCAGAACTCTGTGGATCAGCATCAGTGATTTGATCCAAAGCGAAGTTCCGTGAATAACAGTTTGAATACGAATGAAAATCAACATAAACATACATACTTTGTACTCAATAAAGCCATGATTCCAGTTTAAAGCATTAAATACGAAGTCTTTTAAACCAGTCAATAAAAGAAAGAAAACATCAATAACCATGATAGCGACCAGGCATTTCTGCATCGGTCCAAACAGGTTCAGTGTTTTAAAACTCATCATCAGTAGGATTGCCGCAATGAGAGGAAACACCCAAAAGTATGGAGTGACATAGCGGACAAATACCATTCCCCACTCCCCGTAGAAATCCCGATACTTGTAAGCAATTTTAACAACAGTGTCCGCCATTGAGAGTTCGTCGAGTACCTTGATGTATTTCTTAAACATAGCGTCGAGCTCGCTTTGATTTAGAGACATGACTAATAAAACGTCCGTATTCCTTTGCTTTTGCTTCTGTATACTAGTTGAAAATCTGCGCTTATTATAGTTTTCCCTGTTTTGTCCGTTCTTGTTCTCAATCTAATTAATAAAGAGAAAGAAACTCATATTCACAATAAATCAAATACGAATTATTAGTGTCCCTCAAGATAGAGAACGTCATTGTATTTCAAGACACATAGTTATAAAAATATTTTACACGATTGATGTGACATATAGGATAAGTGTTGCCAACGTAATTTTAAGAATAAGATTTTTTTATACGTCGAATGCATTACTATTTTTTTTTAAAGAATAATTTTAAATCAATTACATATAAAGTTTTTGAAACTTACTATCAATTAATAATCTTAAATTAAGTTCTGAAGAAGGGTTTCAATAACTTCACATCAAAATCCAGGAAATAGTTTGCGATCAAGAATAAACCATTTCTTTAAACAAATGCTTCGATGATTAAAATTGTTTTGACCAATGGTATTAAAGTAAAACACGTAGAATCTAGTACATGTGATCTTGATCCGATGATTAACAGTTTCTTCTTTTTGGTTGAACAATATTTTATAAAATGAAATAACGCTCTGAACAAAACACAAAATTTAATGTACAGAATTAATGTGAGATGAAAAAAAGGCTGAGAAAATTGATCACACTGTACAAAAAAGGTGTTTACTATGCTACCTGATACTTTACATAAAAAGACTACACATAAAAATGAAGATGTATCGAATGTACAAAGATCCAAGTGCTAGTCGGAAATATAGAATTAATTAAGTAGCAAAAACGTATTCCTAAGACTTAATGGAGATATCAAATACGGTATCGAAAGAAGCAGGTTCATAACAAATAACAAAACTGCAATTAAGTACTTTAAAACATACTTTAAACGTATTATATTTGGCGTGAGCGATATTTTCCGGATATTGATTTTTCAACATGATAGCGTACATAAGCTTATTTGTAGATGCAACTATTCTTATAAATTTGTGCATGGCATTTAGCGGTGTACTTGATTTAGCGGTAGTGCTTTTTAGCCAAAGAACGCTAAATAGAATAAACAACCAAGTGTAATAAGTTTACAATTCACATTCAAAAGCTTATTTTCTTTGCATAAATAATAACTCTATATGTGTCCAGATGTCTGACAAAGTGTAGATGAACATATTTTAAATAATAATCAATTATTGGTAATCTAAACGTGTATGTGTAATATAAGAGACTAACACATAAAAAGTTCAAATGTTTATATCATACAACTATAACACAAATTCCATAAGTTATGTTCGTTATCCACAAGTATAAAAGATCATGACAATCATCAACTTTGAAAGGACCATCTATATCTCTTTGGGTTTTTTAATTGCCAAATCGTTTGATTGAATTAATTTCCATTGCCATACTATCACTTTCTGATAATTCAGAATGGTGTTGTTCATGTTTGAAAAGACAACGTGTCTTCAAACATTTGAGCTGATGTCTTTACGTGTTTTAATACGTCAGTGCTTAAAAACAATATAGACGATCATTTATCTTTGGAAAATTAAATACTTTAATAAATGTAGTATCACACTGTCATTCTCACAACACGTGATTTTTATGGTCACACATATGTAATGGCATGTGAATATTGGGTGAAAAGAATTATTCAACATGGCATTACGTTGTTTAAAGGCGTGAAGAGATCATTACAATAATTATATCATGGCACTCAATTAACGGATATAGCACTTATTGCTTTTGTCATAATACATAACATGCATCATCTGTGGGATTGAATAGTGAATAATAAATGTATGTAAAAGGTCAGTCATCTTTGGTAGCCCCGTTTCCATTTCTTGTAGTTTTTTAAACCTTTATACGCAAAAACAAAATTCAGAAAAAAACAAAGATATATTCTTTTTTAAATCAATAATGATATAGAAAATAATTTGGTTAGTGGTGTATATGTATCACTAATTAAATTTAAAAAAGGCTAAAACAATAGTTTTTTTAATCCTCAAAGTTTGAAACATTTACTTTGAAATTTTGTTTGGTAATTTGTATTCTAAGATGTCTATTACCTAAATAATCCATGTCTCTTTTGCAATCCAATTGCAAGAATAAATATATGTTCTTGCGTAACACAGTACCTTTCGAGTATTTTCAACTTCCACGTAATTTTATTCTGAAATGCTGTAATGATCATTGATAATTTGTCTACTTTACTCTGATTACTCTATTGATTATGTTTTTAAATCAACATTCTCAATCACTACTCTGATAATAAGTTGAACGCATGAACCGGAGCGGAACGGCAATGACATGACAACCGCCCCCTAAAATTACCCCTCCTTAAAGAATGATAAAACAGATTTAAAAATACTTCTCAAAAACCATATAATTTGAAACGCCGATTTGTTTTCCTTGTACAAATACAATGGCTATATATGCTTAATCGAGCAGCGAATAATGATCTTCTACAAAATTTAAAATTAGGGCGGTTATACTAAGGTATTGGATGATTATAATGAACAGGGTACTTACTTTACTAGAGTTCTTGGCAGTAAATGTAAGTAAGCATCTTTGTCTTTTGATAAAGATTGACATTTTGTGTTTGTTTTTGTTAGTTTTTAAATTAATTGATAATTTGATTGAATTTGGAATTTTATGAAACATTTTATATTTTTTGTTTTCAAATATTGCTTTTAAATGCAATGCTAATTCTGATTTTAAGACTACATCATATGCCTATAAAATGATTACTTTTTTAGATAAAAAAAAATATAGTTGGTGTGGAATGAAAGATGTTTAAATATCTGAATAAAAAAAGCCTCTCAATAAAAGAGGAATAGATTTAAAATATTTTGCCTGGTGAAGTTCTTGTCAAAGCTGAGATGAAGGGTGATTAGGATACTAGTATTCCTGTCTAAAATGTAAGGAGATCCATTTATTAATTTAAATATATTTCCCTCCGACTAGAAAAAACGGAACCATAAATATTCAACCCAATAATAACCAGGTTTAAAACTAAAACTAGAAGTTCTCTTCCATATTTTTCATGGTTTTTTTTTTAAGATATTGTATTTGATTAACAAAACCAAACATTTAAACACTCTCTCTCTCACTGAATGTATGAAAAAAATACATAAGCATAATGAAATGTTCAATTTTATATGTACTACAACCCAAGATCGACAGTTTTATTTCTTTAGAATTATAGAAATGTTACACCTCATTAATACAAAATTTTGTTTAAATAATTGACATGCATAGAAAACTTCTTTTATTTTTCGGGCGTCTCATATCTTATCCGATGCAAGTCTGTTTGTATAGAAACTATTTTGAAATCTCTTTTGTCACGTTCTTGACCTAATGAATGACGAAAAAGAAACTGAAATTCATTTTTTTTTTCTCAAAACAACATATTCTGTTCTTTAAAAAACAGAATAATTCCCACACAATTATCAATACTTGTATTTTGAATTTCGATCTTACAACATCAAGTGTAGCATAATGAAAACAATTATCAATACTTGTATTTTGAATTTCGATCTTACAACATCAAGTGTAGCATAATGAAAACTATTGATATGATATTTGTAAAAACATTATTTTAACAAAAAAACAGAACAATTTTACATCAAATATTGTCAATGACGCTAACATCTAACTACATTCAAAAGTTACGATCAGCAAAAGACTTCAATACATAAAACTATAGTCATAAAAAATAATATCGCATAGCGAACGTGAATCAACCAATTTATTCATGTGTTACAATATATGTTTTGACCATTGGTATTTTGTTAATAAGATATTGTACATGTTGCTTTTATTCGATATTTAACAAATTTCCTCTATTTATTGTTGATGAACCATTTTTCAAATATCAAAATATATAACAATAAAACATACTGCATAATTGTATTGATGCTTATGCCATAGACTTAAGGAAAATTAGGGGGAAACGCCAGAGCATAAACAGCTATTGATGCATATTCCTTATCTTGCATCCCTCCCCCTTTCAAAGAAAAATTAAAAACAAAAATAAATTACCATGCATTTCAAAGTTCAAATAAATCTTGACCAAAAAACCTCACCCTCGGCTCGGTTACTATTGAACTTCTCAGAAAAAGAACAATATTTTTTTGTTTATATGATTCAGTGACGAATTGATGAAGACATATTAAACTGAGTGATGTCAAGCGAAGAAAATTTCATCACGTTTTGTTTGAAACCATAGCTGAACAAACTGAGAAATGCGATATTTCATTAGACGACACGAATAATGCTAAGGCTCGGGGATAGAAAAAACACAACGAGTTGCATAAAAATCATATACCATCGCAAATCATAAGAGATCCTATATTTATACAACTTATTGAGTTAGAAAAATAAATCAAATGGGAGAGGAATTGTTTGAAACGTTGAAAAAAATCATTATGGTATTTCTTACCTTGATAATATATATGTACATATCCAGAAGTATTCCTACTACACCAAAACAAAGCTGTTGATTTAATACAGCATTAATGAAGTAGCACTACGTCGATTTTTGTATACAATTCATACCCACGTAGAGGAGCATATCTGATCAAAAACAATTGACAAATTCTCCCAATTTCATTGCGGTAAGTGGATTTTTTTTATTGTTTAGACTTTCCAAATTATTTTAATCTAGTTTTACAACGTAATAGATTGTTCATCGTTTAAGAAAAAAGAAAATATTATTTGAAAACACATTAACTGTAAAAGTGGTTATTTACGCGTGGGGAAAATTTACACTAGTTACACGGTAAGCTTAAAACCGCATAAAATACCCCAGCGCGTATGATAAAATTATCAAATCTTTAGAGAGGTAAACCACGCATTCGCGTATTTAACACCCACGCGTATTGTTTGACCATAGAAAACGCGTCCTTATAACCAGCGCAAATAAACACGTTAACAGTAAACTATACAAAAGATTGACTGTTCTTTTTAATCTTTTATCAATTTATCTGGAAAGCTCTACAATTTTAGTAATGACAAACGGTTTAATTTTTTATGTTAAAAATGAAAACAATGATAAAAGGTTTACCGAACACATATGATATATTCTATATATGTTTATATCCTGCTAATGATATCTTTTCTCGTAAATACGGGATATATTTTACGGCAACATTCTTCTAACGTAGAATTCATGGTAAGAGTTAAAAGTCTCTTTCTTCCGTAATACAATCGGGTTTCATTCATACGGCAAATTTTAAATTTTTCGAAATTGTAAAATGTTGCAATTTTTAAGGTGTGTTTTATGTTTTGTCAATTGATTAAAGCTCTATTTTTTCATACAGTTTAAAAACCTTGATAAAGCAATTATGAAAAAAAGCTATAATCAACTTTTAAAGTAGTAACAAACAAAAACATGTAAAACTCATTAAATTTTTTCAGATTTAAAATTATTTATTCAATTATTAGATGTTAAAGTAGTTCGAATTTCTTATGAACTTTGGAAAAGACGCTCTAATATACTAGTATATTGGAGGAATTTGATAAATAAGATGTACATCAACACAAAACCTTGTAACAAGAGATAAAGCAATACATACTTAACATGTACTAGAAGTATATTTTTATTGTCTTGGCCACACAAAAGTGGTAAATCAAATTGTTAAATTATTTTTGTTACAAAAATTAAGCATGCCGATCGTTAATTTAAAAACAAAATTACTAATTATTTAACCGATAAAAGCTTTGATTTATCTTTAAACTCTTAAGTTTGTACACAATCAGAGAATAAATGTCTTTTATCTCTTAAGGACGACGGACCTAATTCGCTTTGCGCAGATATATCGCGCACCTAAAAGGAGTGATTGTTACGAACATCGAATTCCCAATATTACGTCACAATCACTAAAACTCAATGAAAAATCGCTTATGACGCAATATATAGCTGTTCAACGTCATCAATACACACTTTAATATTGCATGTAGTGGGCGATCTTGCTTTCATTAATTAAACATGCTGAAATACGCTTTTCAACATTAATTAACATGCACAAATTTTGTTAGAGGATGTCAAAGATCTGTAGTGAGTTGTATATTAGCTCGTGATATTTATAACCATCTACATAGATTATTTAAAAGAGTTTGAGCCAGGAAACATACATTTTTTACATTTCGATCCGCATCAATACTCGTATCGAAAAAATATAGTAAAACCGTCCCTGTGCTTAAGTTTTGAAGTATTTTATTTCAAAAAATGTATTGCAAACTCTAATAGTTCTTTGCTTTGATAAATCAACTTCGAAATGATGTACAAAGCCCTTTTCTTATAGTTTGCGCAGTACTTTTCATAAAAATTGAAGACAATTAACGTCACATCGCACTTTGACATGTGCCCTCGAAAAAACAAATTCGATGACATGGTCATTATTTAAATGATATTAATTCAAAATCACCATATAAGTATCATATTTCAATTTGAATAGAAAATCTATTGCAGATTTTTTATAAAATTATTTTTTCTCCTACAAGAACGCTTTTCCCCATTATGTTCAATTGAAAAAGAAAAGTTATACACACAATTTTTGTAATGGTCCCTACTAAAAATTTAGTTCGATTTTCATGTTATTTTTTGATTGATTTTGATATATCTTTAGTAACTCTAACTCAAAAAAAAATTTCATAAAAATCACTATTGTAGAAGTGAATTGGGTCCGCCGTCCTTAAATACTTTAATTGTATTGCTACCAAATCGTCATTCACACTACATGTACTGAGATGATTGGATGGTCATTCATGCAGTAACATGCATCTGATTATTTGGTGGAAATACAAATCTATTAAGAGAATACCTTGTTTGAAGATGTAAAAAGAAAATCGTTATACATGTATGAGATAAAAATAATTAAAAAGATAAAGTTTAGAATTGTGTACACTTGAAATACTTCAGGTACACGCAATTCTATACATTTATATATATATATTTTTAATTATATATATATATATATATATATATATATATATCATATTGAAATGTATCTGATAATCCGTCCTAACTACACCGAGTACAGGTTTTTTTAACTTTGTTTAACATTGAATAAACTATGACAATTATATTTTTACCAAAATTGAATTTTTAAAAGTCAATCACATCCTTGTTTTCAATCCTTAATTGTTTTTTTAACCAAGAAGTATTTTTGTTCTTTCTATCAAGCAGTATCGTTTTTATATAGAATTAAGTGAATATGAGTCAATGTTGTATTTTATTAAACATTGGAGCAATTTCGGAGAAAGCAAGGATAAAACCTGCAAATTAGATGGCAACCACTGCTAATTTTGTATGAAGAGGAAATTTGTTCCTTGACTCATATTCCAGAAAGTAAGATTTTTGTTCGATCCAATAAAAACTCATAGTAAGTATATTGTTCTAATAAATTTAAAATGATAATGGTTCCTGGTTACTTTTTAAATTACATAGTTAAAATATATTCTTCACCATATGTGCTATCTATAATTAACTGCTATCACATAAAGCTTCTTTTTTTGTTGCAAGTTGATAACTGAGGGGTGTTGTCGGATAGTTAAGTCGTCCATATACTTTTCTTCATGCACATAACATACACTTTTTGACACAATAAACGCAAGGGGTTTTTGCGCTTGGTTTTTTTTTTTTTTTGGTTTTTTTTTTTTTGGTTTTTTTTTTTTGGTTTTTGTTTTGTTTTTTTTTTTGCAATACACGGAAATACATATAAGATTTCGAATTTTAATTATTTTGGTATTCGGTAAGAATAATAAAGAATTGCACTATTCGACAACCGAATCGCAGTGGATGATAATTTTAGTGAACATACAAGTGACTCAGGAGTGTCATTGATAGTCCGTTTCTGTGTTAGCATTTTTCCGTATGTATAACCACGGTCCAAGTGATTTTCCTTCATTACATACGCGGTGAATTGCGGATTAAACCTATTATTTCTAAGTTGAATGAGAACAAGCATTCTGATAGTATTGCATAAGCAATGCATGTCCCCTACCGGCACCTCCTAGCTTGATGTTCAATTAGGTCTTAACTAGGATGCCCTCTGTAATGTAAATGTATAACAGATATAAAAATTTACACAAAGTAAAACTTTGAATCTGATTACATATAAGATAAAGTATTTCAAAATTAAAAAAATAAATGCATCATCATAATGAAACCTTAATTTTTCATAAAAAGCAGTTACCCAATGATTTCTTATGAAAAACCAGTATTTTTATCTTTCATCATTTATCGTATCTAGCAAAAGTTGAAAAATAAACAAACCACTTTTTTGTGATTAACGATAATTTCTAAAATGTAACCAGCTTCGTTAAAGGGTTTTTTAAATGGCAATATTAAAAAATGACGCCATCATCCAAATTATCAAATAGCTTATTCATACCATGCTATTTGTGATAGGATTTTCTGCTTAGATGAAAAAATGACAATAACAAACCGTCAACCATCTCAAAAATCCATAAAACGAAATACAAATTCAAAGCAGAGCGACACAGACCTCCAAAAAGATAGAGGTAGGATCAGGTGCCATTGAGGAGTAAGCATCCTTTGCTGACCGGTCACACCCGCCGTGCGCCCAATGTCATATTGGTAAAAATGTCATTATCGGGGAAAATTTAATTCAACATAAAATCGTATTAAATTTATAAATGCACACATTATCTTAAGTTTTGTTCTATGTAAAAAAAAAAAAGAAGAAATTATACAAAAAAAAAACAACAATTTGTTTGACTTCTTCAAAAAGCTACATGTATGGTATTCCTTTAAAGTTAACATTCAAAACAACACGTTTATAACAACAGAATATGTTAACAGTGAATTTACATCGACCCAAATAGTCTACAAATAGGTACGCTTTTTAAAAAAGCTTCATGTATTTGTTATTTTATTATGTTTTTCTTTCAGGGCGAGTTTTTAATATTTTTTTAAGTTGTGGAATAACCACCAGTAGCATTCCAGTTAATTTTCTTCTCACGGTTGGTCTCACATTCTCCTCAGACTCATCTATATCGCATCCCGGAATACTAAGCGGCATGTTCACAACGATTCTTGTGCTACTCGTGCTCTCTTCAAAATTATTTTTAAAAAGCTTTTCGTTTCGCATTTGTAATAAAATTATTTGCCTTAGTTGTTTAGCTTCTAAATCACTGTGACCAGGATATTTAGCGACAGCGTACTTTTGCCATGTTACTGCTAGTTGAATGTTGCTCACATTTAAACTTGTAACCACCAGATGTGGATTATGTTTTTTTATTGAAGTTTCTTTTAAGTTTGAAAGACAACCCAGTTCATCACAAATCTTGCTTTCGTTAAACATATGTGAAATATGTCTTTCTAGTATATTTTCGCATCGTTCGATTTCATGCAAGAAAAAAGCAAAACGCTGTAACGCACGTATATCGTTTTGAATTTCAGATCGATGCCCGTCTTTTTCCTTCAGAAGTCTGCACGCAAAACTATCAATGCCACGTGTTTGCCATATGCAACCAATAATCACACCACACATTCTTAAAAACTGTCGTAATATGGAACCAAATGGGAAATCATCTTGAAAAAGATCAGAGCATATTGAAAGCATCTTTAAAAGCCCATCCATCATATTTTCATTGAATTCGTCCCCACTAAAAAGATCTATAATTGATGCAATACTTTCCAGAGAAGAATTCAAATATTGAGATTCTTCGTTGCTTTCTTCTAATACGAATGATTCAATCTGTTCCATATCATTGTCAATCAAAATCTGTCTTTCCTGCATAAACTCCATGATCATTCCAAGAGCAGCTTTCCTGCGTAGTACAACACTTGGTCTTAAAAGTGTTCTGGGGGACGTTTCCTAAAAGACATCACCTATGATTATCATGAGATAATAATTTCTGTTTCGTAAAATGGGAAGCTTTGACAAAATAAAATCATCTTGTACTGTTTGAATACCTGTGATTTCTCTGTAAGATTTCCTTGAACAGGCCTTTGTATTGATATCGGTGATCCTCCCGGTGGTATAAGCTCAATTAAAGAAGATTAATAAACGTATTTTTTTATTTAAATTTTCATTGTTATTTTAAATACTACATTATAATATTTTCTGTTTTTGTCTTTGTCTTAACTATATTTCATGAAAAAATTATATTTGCTTTAAACTTCTTCGTCTGCATCAATGAACTTAAATTAATCATTATTGGTGTAATCTTAAGAAAAAGTATGTTGCTTTTCTAATAGTTCTGTGCGTATATTGACATGCAAAGATTAATTATTCTGCACTTCAACATTCAAATTCATTCAAGATAGATCTTTGATGTACGAAAAAGGATAACAATTGTACAGGACAACACAGCATGTTAATTTCTGTTTAAAATCTTGTTTTGTCAATATCAAATGTTAATTATGCAACTTACTTTAAATAAGCAATCGGTATTGGGGCTGAATTCGTCATCCAGTCCTTTTACCTCTTTTCCAAAGTAAATAAATTTATTTGGCCATTGTTTTGTACAAAGAACGAAATATGAGAAGGCGTCATCTTCGTCGTCTGGATTGTGAACGTGTACAACCTTCCACTGAGCATAAGGAGAGGGGTCAGTCATCGGTCCGTGTTTGCACTCAGCATTTTCGTTCATATACATGTATTTGCCCGAACGTGGAGACTGGATTTAGAAGAGGTTGAAAGAATTCTCTCTGGCAGTGAATTTGAATTTGATATGAATGTTGTCGCTTGTAAGAGAATCAGTAGTGAATTTTACAGAGTCGCTGATCAATGCACTGATAAATGCGTTTGGTCTACCGAGTAGGACAGAGGAATTCACGAAAGGTTGAATCAGAAAAACTTGATCATCAAGTTCATTTCTAAGATCTTTGAGAGGCAGGTGCATTTCCGTCAGAAATGCTGCCAATTCTGTATGTTCTAAAGGATCAAATGCGGCTACAGGTGATACGTTGTCGAGTGTCGGCAAAATAAAAAAACTCAGAAAGTTTTGGTGATCAATTCTTTCTTTGTTAATAAAACCATGCAATGTATTTACTGTACTAAGGCAGTATTGTTTTGATGTTAAGTAATTCATTAATCTAAATATTAGTGAATGACGTAGTGTACAGATTCTCACAAATATTGTTAGATAATGCAAACATGTCATTAACTGATCCTTTCCTCCACACATCATCCCTAAAATACGATTTTTGAGATTTCCAATCTCGTCGACTCCGATGTGTATATCAACATTTGAGATGACGCCATTCAGAGCGGGTTCATCGGCGATTTCACTATCGTCTGCAGCATTGAGATAACTATTGAGACTTTTTAATCTTTCCGCTAAACCAGCAAAATCATATATATCGTTTGTGTTGGCTTCTGGATCCAGCATTAACTTGATGTTTGGTTCGCTGATTTTAAAAATAATCTTCAGAAAGTAAACCACCAATTGCACAACCTTAGCACATATGCCGACCACTGGAAAAATCATTCCAACGAGCGACAAACCTGTTCCTAGAATTTGTATAGCTTTTACTATGATATATGCTGTATTTCTGCTCTCTAGACATTTTAGAGATCCCCATAGCATATTAATGGTTGCCAAAGCTTTCTTTGGTAATTCAAACAATTTCTCTTTAATGTCAAGGACAATTTTCTGGACAGAAAAGCCCTTAGATTTACAGAAGCAATTAATTTGTTCAAGCTTTGTTTCCACAGATATACCTCCACTGCTTTCTTTTCTGTGATCCATCTATCAAAGAAAATTGAAGTTTGATTTGAAACTATTATTGCAACATTTGGACATTGTTTATTTTTTTTTATAGGAGAATCAAATAATAATGATGTTAATTTTTTAATGTATGTTTTTAAGAGAATCTTTGTTATTTTATAGTCTAGTTTCTAAATTCTCGTTGTCAAACAACGTGAAGACTTTTGTGATATTATCGTTAAAATCTATAGAGGATACTAGTATATTATGAATAATTGTTGGAAATGACTGGAAATGTATTGCCGTATCCTACAATAAAACATGCACTTTCCTCTTCACTACATTTTTTATTAAATTGTTGGGAGGGCCTTGCAGTCTACAACTTTGATTCGGTTTTTGTGTGAAATCCTTTATTCATACATGTGGTAATAGAAATTAAATTAAAAAATGGGAAAGAATATTGAGAGATTTAGATTTATTTGCTCTCTAATTTCTGTTTTATGTGGTACTGTGCATGTGATATACACAAGCATTTTGTTTGTCTGATAATAAGACATACTCACCTTGTTATAAGCAGTATTTTTTATTATGTATTAAAGGTACAATGAAGAGAAAATAAGGAAGATAACTCATTGAAAGAAATGATAAAAATAGTTTCTGTACAAATTGAAAAAGAACATTTATTTTACAGTTTTCCTTTTTATCAATTGATTCGCATCAAAAATGTCTTTAAACTTTATTTTCTTGCGTTAGATTTTGTTCATGAGATTATCATTAATTCCTTTCATTATTTTGATAGTTATGTTCAGACGGCTATATAAATTGTTAGTGCATACTTCGCTTTTTTACAATTAAACCCTTAACTAACTCTAGTATTTGTCAAACTTACTCTATCGATAGTTTTGTCATATCGTAAATTTTGAATTTACTGGATGGGTGTTAATAACAAATTTACATTGTGACAACTGTTGTTATATTGTACATTTTGTATTTATACCCACCCATTGAATTCAAAATTTACAATATGAAAGTTTTGTGGCAATTCTTTCCGCTGCATTGTTCAATGTAAAGATAAATAATCATGCATGTAATACTTTCTTCTTTTTACAACAATACATTTTTGGCATTATGTGCATAAGATGGCAACTTTAAAATTCATTATATTATCTATCAATTATTAAATGAAAAATGTTCTGAAACGTGTGTCTAGTTTAAAAACAGGTTTAAATTTTTCGGCTCTCATGCGTAAAAAAAGGGTTACGTCGCGTTATCGTACTGTGACTTCGTGAAGAAAATATGAGTTTATCAAAATCATTTAAAATGTTTAAACTTGTTTAGCAAAATATTGGCCTTGACACATGTTGATAATTTTAAATGGAATGATTTTAAATTATCTCTTTGTTTATTATGTTGAATAAAATCTTAAATTTGAAGGTTATGAGCATAGTTTTGAAATGCGTTTACCGACGAAAACTGTGCATTATTTATACTACAAAGCAACATCATAAGCAGGCATGCAGACGAATCGAAAAACAAAATCAGAAAAAAGACTTTGAAACCTTTGGATCTAGCTGACAAATTTTTATTGAAGATCGCGTGATAAGCAATAAACCCGCGAGCTACCTTAAATCAAGATTAGACATTCTATAACAAACAGTTTTTTTTTTTGGTTTACTTTGCAAATACATACTCTTTACTGAACGACTTATTTTCCTTCAACAGCTTCACTTTTTTCACCGTGAAGCGTTATGAAAAAAATAAATGACAGAGGTCAGTCAAGCTCCGTTACTCTTACTTTATTATGTCTATTTCAAGCTTGAGACGTTCAAATCGATTGTCAAAGTATTGATTTTATCTATAACTTACACGTTAACGTGTATCATTTTAAAAATACTTATAAATGTGCATACCTTTAAGTTATTGTTATATTTTTTCATTTGGATATATTGTTATTAAATCTTGATTTTAGGAAAAAAATTAACTCAGTATATTATGATGATATAATAGATTCATGCATGTTAAACTCACCTCTTTAACAGTGGCGGCAAACGATTTAAAAAATTGATGAAAGTCACAAGCTTATATATAGCAAAGAAGAATATGTGATAAGTGCATGTATGAACGTATCTAATTCCCGAAATCAAAAATTTGAAATGGACCAAATTATTTCACCCCTTGAGCATTATGTAACTATAAAACTTGTCCATCATTGATAAAGAAAACTGTCGGCCTTGATTGAAATTTTGTTGAATCAGCAGACAGTGGGATTAATAAATTTGCGTTTTCTATTGATTTGTCTTTGCTTTATTTTCATTAGTTTATGCACACATGCTATTTGTAGCCAGCAACACATGTTACAAACTAAAACTTCTTTAAATTCTACCTGTGGGTCTGAAAAATTCTCTGCAGGATTTTTTAAACAAGACGGGTTTTGTCAATATAGATTATCAAACGTGCACGGAAAAAACTATTCAAGAAGATCGGTTACGGAAAAATAAAAGAAAACCTTTAGAAGGCTCAGCAGTCGGATTAAAATGAAACCTTTCACTAGCCCCTTAGAATAAAAGAGGTGCTAGTGGAAAGTTAGATTTTAATCTGACTGGCCAATGAGAAACCCGGTTTTTCTTGAATAGTTACTAAGTACATGCAGATATAATGAATGTGCCACTACAAATCCCCAAAAGATTTTAAAATATTGATAAAATGTTCAGACAAAAACTAGTGGTTTTTCCTGAATTTGGCATTTCTTCTTTTTATTTGAGAATAATTTGTTTAACAAATAAACCGTGGTTAAACATTTTCGTTATTGATCTAGAAAAAAAATTCACTAGCCGGAGGAATTCTTCAGCATATCCTTTATGTGTTTATTTGGCGTAATTTTTCATAAACAAAAGTTTTAAAAATATTTTACTGCATTTTACTACATTTGTAAAAATACTATTTTCTAAAGTAATTTAACTTTACGTTACAATTTATAAGAGGGATGGTTAGTCGTGGCTATTTTTAAAGTACATGTATGTTTTAATTTCCTCAAGAAGAAGAGCTCTGTATAAAGATATAAGCAAAATATTCAAATTCCAAAGCTAAAACGTATGGATATTTTCTTTACTAAATGATGGTTGATAGCTAAAAAAAATAAAATTTTAAAAATTAATGAAGACCTGATGGTTGATTTGTCAGAATTATTTTTGACACAGCCCTTCGCTTTAACTCTTCAGCTACCTAGTTTGCATAGATTTTCTTGTATATTCCACATCACTTTTTCTTTTACCAAACATTGATTTAAAATAATTTTGATGAAGATTTAAATTTTTAAAAATGACGGAAAACCCATAGTTATATAACAAAACTGCAAAAAAAGTTAGCTATCAAAAAGTCCCTACGACGCGACGAAACCAAAATGCTGTGGTTGTGTTTCTTACCGACATTATGCCTCCCAAGACTTTTACTTCACCATAAGTAAGCATCCTTAACCAATATTTTTAACTTGGAATTAATACTGTTTGTTTTATAAAACTTTATTATCAAGTGTTTCTCGTTCGAGTCAATTCAAACTAACGATCATTCGCAACTTTGTGCATGTCAACAAACTGGACGATTCAAGTCTTCAGAATTTCCATTAAAGTGATTAACCTCTAAGAAAAAAAATATTTAGGGATGAAGCAATTATTTCAATATCTGTTTCAGTGATTATTACAGTGTACATTAAAGCAGCCGAAATGAGGTACTAAATTGTATTGCGCAAGGTCACAATAACCGCTTAACACAACGTTGCATCATAGATTAGGTTAAAAAAATCAATTTGTGTCATTTTAGGGGCTGTCTCAAAATTTTTATATAAATTAAACCGTAGAAGATAAATAGAACATCTATAATTGTGTGATTTTATATTTGCTTTATCCAACTCGTTGAAGTGGTGTTCATATTTGCTCTGCAAGCCTCGCGAAATTATACACCATTTCAACTCGATGGATAAAGCATATAAAATCATACAATATGGATATCCTCTATTTAAACAAGAACTTGAAGTAGGAACACATGTATATTTGCTGTTTATTCTCGTGCTCATACGCAGTGGTATTGATGACGTAATGTCTCGTTCAAATATACGAGAATTACTTTGAAATATTTTTGTAAATTACTATGTCAGCGGGCCTTTATCACAGTCCATGCAGGGTGAAAAATTTAATTTGATATACAGAACAACTATCTAAACTATAATTCATGTAAAAAAAAAAAATCCCGGGTATGTCATATATACTTGTATTTTAAAATTAAGGCCATCGTTATAAATGAATGTATTATTGGGATACAAAGGTAATAAATGATTGTGGAGACTGTTTAAATCTGATGAATGAAGTTGCTGTATAATTTTTTAGATGAATTATTGTGCCGAGTGAAACTTTCATATATGGAAGAATTGGATGCGGGTTGTGTATCGTTTCTGCAATGCTTCCTTCCTGAACCAACAAAAACAATTTTGAACAAGCGTTTTAACAAATGTTTTGAATCAAATCGCCACGCATGAAACACCTTAAATGTAAAATTAAATTTATTGTGATAATACATTTACACTATAACTGTGTACTTTACAATTAAGAAAAGTTTAGAAGCAACCCAATGATTGGAACAGATCCTAATAACGAGAACAAAACATGTTTTTCATGTAATTTCCAGAACATATAGTGCGAGTTTGACGTAATCTAATTGAAATAAAATCTTATACTTTCCGTGATACTTTTGTCAGAATATAATTATGTCATGTGCTTTGTCAATATTATTTTTTTTTCGGTTATTTCTGGTTTTGGGATCTTAAGCTGCAACATGTAATTAACATTTTAATTTTCAGTTACTACTATTTCCAATGACTACCAACTACTAATGCACCATGCACACCAATGGTCGATCGTCTACAATTATTGTGGCTGTGCATCCTGTGAAATATATGGAAAAAGTTTTTGAATGAAAGTGCCTAGGTATAGCTTACATCGTCACCGCATCTATCTCAGACGACATTCATTATAGCGTCACTCTACGTCTGATAATTATTGTTCCGATTTAAGTTGATCTTGCCAATACCCAATTGTATAGTAAAACTATGATATACCCATTGGTACAACGCACTTTGAAAAATTAGGCACTCTGATTTTTTTTTTTTTTTTTTTTTGGCGTTGCTACAACCAATTGTTATCAGTATGTATTAAATACACCTTTCGCTATACGTTGTGATGATTTACGACCGACAACTAAGGGTAGAGACTTAATTCTATCCATGCAAAGAAAACGTTTTCTATAATTTTTGCAAGTTGTTCTTCGTTGACATGTAAATTATATATATGTACGGGCTTTTCTTCTATACTCTGTCCCAAGATATTTAGGCAGCTTATTTGGACGATTTTTAATAAAAATATACATACCTGTGAACGAAGTGCGGTTGAAATCGGTGAAAGGGAAAAAATCCAAGATATCTTCATTGACACATTATCGTTTTTCATTCGGAAAAAATCACAGGAACGAAAACATTTCTTACGGAGATTTATAATGGAAATGTTCACATCTTTTCTCCATTCGGAAGTTACTCGGAATATCTCAAACAATATTTCAACGTTATCATCCGGGTACTTTCATCTCGCTTGCAAATGCAAAACCCCCGTAGAATTTTTATATTTAACCGTGTATTCAAACCTGACAAGATAGACAGGGCGTTTCAAAAGAGACATCTTTGGATTTTGTCATACTATTCAATGAACATCGTTTTAACCCTAATGTACTTATAAATATTGAATAATTTAAGAAAATATTGCACAAAAAATTGTGAAATTTGCATAAATATCTTGGGACAGAGTATAGAGAAGTGTGGTCGCCACTCAGAATATTTTAATCAATGTATATAATTATATTCCTATGCCTCTGAATAAAATTATTTTACTTTTATATACGTGTGTATGCTAGAAAGTATCAGCATCAAAATTTCAATTAAGTGGCTAGTATAGTTCTCCAGTTAGACATAGCTGTACATGGAGATACATTGACGTAGATTAGAAAATCGAAGTAGGCATGTACAGATTTTGAAGTGTCATTTTATTTTGGTGCATGGATAATAAAAACTAAAAAATCAATTTAAACAAAGGGCATAAACTTTATGTTATATCTGTCAATTTTCAATCAGTTTTAATTTCATTGAAAGTAAAATCGTAAACAATAATTGGACTTTGTAAGACATAAACTTGGTGTTTCCCCTCAAAATGCAGCAAACTGGAGAAGACACATACTGTTATACACTACATCTGAAGGATATTCAATCTTTTTGATTCCCATTGGCTGGTGTAGTCACGTGTAAAGAACGTGAATGAACGCGCTTGATTGTTTAATACACCTGACGACCGGTGTAAAAATGTACAATGCCCATTGTACATTTATCTCTATGTATCTCTATTCTGTTCAGGATAAGTCGCTGTTCATTGCGTGGACCTTGAGGTCCACGCAAAAAATATATGAAGTATATACGACGTACCTGAAATAATTAAAATTCAACACCTTTTTACTTCATAAAAATATACAAATATATCTGGATATTCTTTTATTTACTATCGCTAAATCATTGAATTTAACGTATTATCGCCTTATTTCAGATTCATATGATTAAATATTAGCGTTGTTCATTTTTTTAATAGCATAATGTCTTAAGATAACTTGATTTATATTTTAACTATGTTAAGTTTGTACACAATCAGAGAATAAATGTACTTTGCCTCCTAAATACTAAAAAGATGTAAAAGAAAATCGTAATTAGAGATAGAAAAATGAAATTTGTGTTACTTTCTAGGTCAGTATTTATCAAAGCAAGCATATTAAACATAACTTTTAGAATTTTGTACCTTTGAGATACGTGCAGATACATCTTATATTGCTACTACATTCTACATTTTAAACTTTGTGTAACAGCACACTTTGGTTTGTTGTGTACATTTCTATCACCTTCATATAGCCATGTTGAGAGACATGCCTGATCAATAAATACATTATATCCTTCCTCTGCTAATAATAACACTTTATTTAAGAAATTGATGCCAGTTATTTTAACTGATTAAGAATATTATACGTCCATCTGCGCCGCATCCTCGTCTACAATTCTCGGTTATTTTTGTTTATTTATAAATTATTCTACAAAAAAATATTTTTAATTTTTCTACCAAACCATATTGTTCTTATATTAAATCAAGTGAATATAATTCAGTGTTTTATTTTCACCAACATGAAAGCGCTATCGGCGAAAGCAAGGACAAAACCTGCAAATTAGACGACGACAACAACAACAACAACAACAACAACAACAATTGCTACTTGAGTATAAAGAGAAAGTTGTTCCTCGACCTATATTCCCTAAAGTACGAATTTTGTTCCGATCACATTAAAACTCTGCATACTAAGGATTTTTCTCATAAATTTTAAATAATGATGATTCCCGGTTACTTTTTTAACTATATAGATATGTCGAAATAGTCTTCACGGAATGTGCTATTTATAATTAGCTGCAGGGACACTATCTGCTTTTTGTGACATGTTGTATAACACAAGGGTTAGGTTGTCGGGTAGTGGAGTCGTCCATTTACTCTCATTTTTTTAAT
Source organism: Magallana hongkongensis (assembly GCA_016163765.1). Classification (NCBI taxonomy): domain Eukaryota; kingdom Metazoa; phylum Mollusca; class Bivalvia; order Ostreida; family Ostreidae; genus Magallana; species Magallana hongkongensis. Next base: position 88,920,823 of record WFKH01011925.1, read on the forward strand.
GTACATAACATTTTTGGACATATTAAAAGCAAGCGTATTTAGTGGTTGTTTTTATTGCAATACACGGAAACACCTAAAAGATTTCCAATTTTAATTGTTTTGGTATTTGGTAACTAATAAAATGGTAACAAATTAAAAAGAACTGCACTATCTGACAACCGAGCCCCTGTGGATGATAATTTTAGTGAACCTACAGGTGACTGGGGAGTATTAGTCTGTTTCTATATTAGCATTTTCCCGTATTTATTACCACAGTCAAAATAAGTTTTCCTTTATTAAATACAAAGTGAATTGCAGGTAAAACTTATTATTACTAAGTTAACTAAAGCTGATTTTTCATCCATCTACATATAACCAAATTATCAATGACCAGTAAGTGGCATGCGCGGATCCAGAAAATTTTTCCGGGGGGGGGGGGGGGCCGGGGGTTTTTTTGTTTTGGCGGGGGGGGGGGGCGGGTTTTTTTTTGGTTTTTTTATGTTTTTTTAAGAAAAAGAAATTTTGCGGGGGGGGGGCCCCCCCTGACCCCCCCCCCTAGATCCGCGCATGAGTGGTCAAGATGATTTGTTTTTGTCTACATCAGACACAGAGGGTGCCAGCAATATTGGATACTTTCTGCAAATTGCTATACACAAATCACAACTCCAAAGAACACAACCCTAAATGTTAGTAGTCGAGTTGGTCAGGCAGGCATATTTTATAAGCAAAAAATGATTATATAGTTCAGGTGCACCTGATTGTGTTACACAGGGCGTATCAATTCTATTGCTATAATGATTGAACATTAATTATCTCAAAGTTCTTCGAAACTTTTGAGTAAATATTTAACATTAAAACATATCTTCTTTTTGATAATCGTAACATTTCTCTTTGTACTAAAATTGCCAACGTAATTACCAAATCAATATAATCAAAGTCAAAATTAACACTAACTCGCAACCGAACACACACACAGATGAATGATTAAGACATGCAAGTCATAATTAATGATTCATTAAATTGTTGTACAACACTGACTATTGTTCTCATACTGTATTGTAAGTAAAGCACACATACAAAATAAGAATATTTTTTTAACATTGAAGCATTTCCCCTCAAATTTGAGTCTAATTTATTACATAGGGTTCATTTCACGATTCTCTCTTTCCCCATGCTGCTCTGAACTTCTATTTTTTCGGCAGGTTCTTAGTAGAATAATACTTGTGATGATGAGAGCAAGAGATAGGACCGCTGACGTCACAGCCAAGCCGGTGTAAACAGACGACACACCTAAATTTAAATGAATTTGCAAGACATAAAATATAAACACAAATAAAACAGTCGTATTAAAATCATTGATAAAAATAATTATTTGCAAACAGTTCAATGCTTTATTTTTTATATATCCCAAAAGATCTTCAACTGCTACAATTGCGCCATGTTTTGGCGTTAAATTAGAAAAAAATCTAAACGTGAAGAAAACCAGGAATTAAAAGAAAATAAACTATAACAGAACTATCCCTCACTTTAGTCATTGCCGGCAGCAAGAAGTGTGTCTCGTTGATCAGAACTAGAAGAGTCATTTTAAAAGTTATGGCATGTTGGCATCCCCTTGGGTAATTGGCCAATTTCCTCATAGGACTCGATCAGCATCAGAGCCATGCCCTCTATCATATGTCGATCTATGTGACAATGTAAGAACCAGACTCCCGGGTTTGTCGCATCAATCTTTATAACGGTATAGCCACCATAAGGAACTATGACAGTATCCTTTAGTACCGGATTTTCATAATTTATACCAGGGATGTTGCGATAATCCATCCACAAGGGATTTCTCCAAGTTGCATCGTTGCACTGGCTTTTATCATTGGGAAGTTTAGGGCTACATTGTATATCGTTGTTTGGAATAAGTGAACCATTTTTGGAAACTGTGGGAAAACCCATTTTCAGCACTTTAAAAGTATGACCATGGATGTGTATTGGATGTGTTATATATGCACCGTTTCCAACATTTGACAAAACCAGTATGATTTCCGAACCCGACTTTAGCTGGAGTGCATGACTGCATTCGCATGACGTTTCGGCATTACAGTTTTCACACGAAGTGTTGAGTTCTGAGGGTTGTGTAAGAGCCGATACAGTAGGCCAAACAAACTTTCGACCATTTATGGAGCTATAACTTGTTTTTCCAGGAAACCCAAAGTTTAAAAAGTATACTAAAGATTCATCCCGGATAGTCAGCACATTAATATTTAACGTTAGAGAAGGCGGTGATTTCAAAAGAGAAACTGGTATGCACTTTACAGTTGTGTCATTTGGAAAAACCTCAAATGGACAATTCAGAACAATTTTAGATGCCATTTTATCTCTTGGAGGTGACGATTTTACTGGAATGGAAAACGCATTTGTTATGTTTATCAAACCGATTCTAAAATTATCTTTACGCTTCTGTAAATATTTTGTGTCCAAGACATACACAGTCATGTTGTATATCCCTTCTGTTGTATTCTGAAGGTCAAGTTCGAAGTCATACCGTTCAGCAGGATATATGATAATTTCGTCAACTGTTTGATGGACGAGTGGAAAGCCGTCAGTTTCTTTGACAATCAGAGATATTCCGGGGACTGAAAATAAAAGAGCTTCTTCAGAGCCTACTCCTATCATCCGAAACAAATGAGTGGAACTCCTATCCAGCTGATAGACTTCCAAAGGTGCGTTGTTGTGTCTGAATTCGCCTTTACCGTTCATCAAAATTGATTCGACGGAATTTCTGTTGATAAATTTGGCTTTCAGTAATGTAATTGGGTCATAGACGTGATTCCATTCCTGCAATTGAATGATGTGCTGGTGATTGACTGGGACTTCTCCTTCTTGTTTTAATACAATTAGCGCACCAAAAAGACCCATATCTCTTTGGTTGCCAACATGGGAATGATACCAATAGGTGCCGGAAAATCGAGGCTGAAACGTATAGTTAAAAGATTGACCAGGTAAAATTGGACATTGGGTAACATACGCCACACCGTCCATTGCTGGCCGTCCCAATTGATCAATCCCGTGCCAGTGAATTGTGATGGCTTCGTTTAACAATTTGTTCTGCACAATGATGGTAATCATCTGCTTTTGGTACAAAAAAATTGACGGCCCTGGCATCGACTTATTTGCTGTGAGTAAACGCAACGTGGAGTTCCAGCCGTCAGCAGTTATTACGTTTTCAATTGGAACCTCTTCGTCAGGCTGGTTTACCGAGTAAAGTTTACCGTCTCGTGTGAATACTGGTCCTTTCTCGGGATCAAACATAGTGAATGCATAATCTATTACAAGCGAAGTATAGCAATGAACAGCGTTTTTCTCACATTCGAATCCTTCAGCCATTTTGTGTATGATCAGAACCAACAGGATAACTCTCATTTTCAAATATTTCTATAGAAATGAAAAAAATATACATGTATTGGTAAAAATGTAGTGATAATTTTTAATTCCATTCGTCATTTACATGTACATACCAGGATTAATACACTAAATTGACATATTCAACACGATAATGCACTATGAAACTGATATCTTTCAATACATGTTAAAAAATAATTTTCATTTAAAGCTGCTTGGTCCGATTCTGTAGCAAATTTTATGTACATGTACGTTTTTAACGAGACCGAGTCTAACTATTACTACCCTAAATATTTTGATGAAATTCTTACGTAGTTTTACTTCTATATCAATTATTTTTAGATAAAAAAAAATATATACATTTATCTCCCCGATTTCCTAGGAGTCGTCTCGAAAGTTATCAATTTTTACTATGAATTAGTTGAAGAGCGCCAAATTTTTACATTTTCCCTATTTCTTTTTTTTGGGGGGGGGGGGGGTATTTCAGCCCTTGGTATTCCTTTTTCTTTTAAATATATGAAAACGATTGTAAAAAGTCACCAAATAATGAAATTTTAAGATTTACCTCATGGTTGGTCCAGGGATAATATTAAAAAAACGATTTTTATTTTAGTAGCTGATTCAGAAGATTCAGTAGCTGAATATTACAATAATACTGTATTATCCAAACAAATTTTAAAACAACAGTTTAGTTAAAGAATTAAGATATTTAAATCATTAATTTTAATAAAGTGCACCACCAGATTCCATGTACATAATACACTAAACTCTTCTTTGAAATGCATTTGAAAAAGAGCAGAATATAATTGTTTTCAAAACACAATTCACACCTATTGTACCGTATCTAATTTTCAAAAGTGTGCAAAACGCCATTTTCGTGAAGGCCAGCATATTTTTTTGGACTCAGCTCTCTTTAATTATGATTTAAAAAAACAACCAAAAACAACCAAAAAACATTAGTTATTTGCCGTTAAAACGTATTTTTAGAGTCCTTTTTAAAAATCAGGACTAGACTAAAAACCTATTCAGAGAAACTGTCAGATTTTGTTAAGCTATAGGTACAATGGGCCTGTAATATCAAGCAGTTTAGTATACATTCCTTTTATTCATGTTTCTGATATCTACATGTAATGACATGAGAGGGGACAGTCTTGATTTGATTCGAACATACTTTTGTTGTACTAATTTACAGTTGGGATTGGGCAGAGGTTCCATAACTTAAGTATTGAATGTGATTAATAACTAATGTAATTGAATAATAAAAACAGTTTTTTGCATCGCATTTACCAATGAATATGATTTCCGAGCTCGAGTATGATGTGTAAGAGATCCCCATCAAGTATTAATATGTATATTAATTTTGTTATTATAATAATTATTTTTTTCCTGGCTTGGAATTATTGCGCATAATTTGATCATTTTATCGCAAACACGTAACACAGTGAGGCAAAATGTACGTGTACACAGGTGAGACCTCTACTGTATTTCTGTTTTATTAACATCTCAGATTTCCCAAATAAATGGGATTGCATTTATAGAAATATAATTCAGACGCTCGACGAAACTTTGACCATCAAATACTTTGTTTTGTAAAAGAGGTTCATAGGTGGCTAGAAAATTACCTTAGGAACGAATGTCTTAATCTAATGTTTCAATTGCATTCAAAGATGTTCAAACTAGATATAGCTCTAACAATGTTGGTATAGATAGTTTTGATTTTTAAATTGCAAAATCTTTATTATAACACAATTTTTTTCAGGTATGTCCAAGGTCTTACACTTAAACAAGCGCATATAAAAAAAAATCAATCAATTACACTCTTTAAGGCTTTATCTGTTACCGTACAACATTTATAAATATATGCAATTTGACAGACAGAAAGAAATAAGTTGTAGCAAATCAGTATGCTCCCAACGATTGATCTTAAGAATATTTAATTCAAACTTAAGGAGGCCGAATTGGGTTTTTTTGCGGAAAAACTACAATAGTAAAACTCTTTATTTTTTAACCATATGTAATTTAAACCAACTCTAGTTTATTTGCGAAGTTTCAAGAAAATCGACCGTCTGGTTCTTTTTAGGGACCATCTCAAAATAGAGGTACATTTACTATAGGAATATAAAGGAAACTGTCATTTTCCGCACATCAAAGCACATTAAAAAAATACTACAATAGCTTTTTTTCTGAAATTGTTATATATAATTTGTAATATCATTTCCTAACTTATGTGTAAAAAATACTAAATTCTACCGTCTGGTTTTTAGTGGGGGCCATCTCAAAATATTAAAATGCACCAAATTTTGCTATATATTTGGATCATTACGAATGAAAATTGGTATAATGGATTCATTCAAAAAATCAGGAAAATGTCCTAGAGGATAGCATCATTCTGTATATAAGATTTCAAACGCGTACAGTTTTTACTTTTTCTTTTATGTAATTTCTTATAACTTACTCCTACAAAGCTTCATTTTATCATACCGTCATAAAAGCGCAATGGCAACGCTCCCCTATCGCACAACGGAAAAATCGTTTAAAAAATAAAAATTTCCTTAAAAAATCTAAATATTTTTTTCTGTATTTTATTTATTTTGTTCAATTTTATAAATGATATCGAAAAAAATTCATAAGAAGTATAAATCAACTGTATTATACTAGAATGCGCAAAAAAATGCGCAATAAAAACTAAAGTCGGCCTCCTTAAAGCAAAAATAAAACTTACGTTGATAGACCAATTCAAGCAAAATTGGCAATCTATTCTTCAATCACCTCCCAAAGCTCTAAATTATAGAATTTATAAGGAAGAATTAAAATTTAAAAAAATTATTTTATTTTGTTACATTATCAAAAAAAGATACAATTACTTTTTGTAGATTTCGAACATGTAATCACCATCTACCAATTCAAAGTGGACGTTGGGCAAATATTTCTAGACATGAAAGAATATGTGCTCATTGCAATAAACGGGAAATAGGGTATGAATTCCATTACATACTTAGCTGTAACTCATTATAACAAGAACGCATTCAATGTTTATTAAATACAAATAAAAAAAAAATGCTATTAGTTTTAAATTAATAATGTCTACTACAAAACACTGTTCTTTGAGGAAATTATGCGCTTTTATTAGAAAATTAAATAAATAATGCTCCCCAGGTTAGAACCCCCAAACTTCACATCTGTATTAACGAGTCAGAGTTGATCTTTTACACGTTCTCTCTCTCTCTCTCTCTCTCTCTCTCTCTCTCTCTCTCTCTCACGCATGTGATGTTTATTAGTAAGAAATATCATATGTTTTATCATTATAATCTTTGTGTACCATTGTACAATGGTGTTGAGATTGAAATAAATGAATGTAATGAATAGAAATTTCTCGCGTTACGATAGTATAGCGAGAAATAGTTGTCCTAACGATATAAAAACGTATTTGTTTGCATAGAAACGGAAGTTCCGTTTCGTATAGTTGTTAGCATTTGTATACTTAGTGATAGCCAATGAAATAAGAGAATCGAAAATGACGTGTTTGAGTAGTTTTCTGAAAGTTCTGGGGGTCAGTTTCTAGCGCACGCTCTAACCGAGCAAGTCAAGTTTATGTATGGACGCTAGGACAATGGAGATGAATCACGCAATTTCTGAACAAATCAATTTGGCAGTTTCCCGTCAGCAAACAGACCTGTTAAGGTGGAAGGCTACATCGTCACAACATGTCTGACATCCGTTTGAAACGCCATTTTCTTCCGGATTGATAACATTATGTCGTGGTACAAAATAGCTATACACCGGTTTAATTGAACTCTTCTAACAAGGGAGATGAGATAGGAATGAAATCACCAAAACGCTTAGAAAATATGTCAATTTTCTTCGTGGTTAAAGCTGTCAAATAACAATGATTATCAGCTGTTTTGTACGGAAAACGTGAAATTTTAATAATATACTGTTTTCCTTCTATTGGCAATACATTTTTGTCATGTCATATGCAACAGACGATCATACATATGTGACGGATTATCGATAAAGCCATTAAAGGTACATGTAAGCATATATAATATTTTCACTTAAACTATATATGTATAATGAATATAAAACTAATGTACCGTAATACGATCTCTTGAATTGATCCTAACTTCCCAAATGTAAAACATTTGCATCAAAAGACTTGCATCGAAAGTTTTACATTAAATTAAATGTATTTTAATATTAGATATAGCTAGGTGGCAATAACAATGGAAGCCCGGATTTGCAAGCCAAATGAGGGAACGACAGAATTCTGAAAGGAGCATGTTTTTCATTACCACACGTACATTTGTATCACTATAGACATCTATAATGTATGTATTTTAAATATGCGTATGGTTGTTGTTTATAATTGCTATTGTATACAAAAAAGTAAAAGGCAATTTAACTACTAACATTGTGTTTTAAAGAGTTAAATATATATAATGCATTCATCAAAAATATAATTTTTTAGATTCAAACATTATCATAAGCACTACTAACCTTACATCTACATATTTAGCATAGACTTGTTCCTTTTTTTACTTTTTCTTCGTGATTTTTACTAATTAAAATTTTGGTCCCAAGATATTTGAGACCATGTAAAATAAAGAAAGACAACTCTTAAACAGGATCTTTCATACCAAGATATTTGCAATAATTCAGTATTTCTTTTAATTTTTCAATTTCATTCAATTTCTTTTCTTCATCTCATTAACCAACGAATATTGTTTATATTTTCAGATTTTTGTGGGATTTCGTCCAGCAGTTTGCCATAGAAGTATTTTTTTATACATGTATTTTAGTTTCATATTTATGTGGATTCCAATAAAAATCATACAAACTTCATTCATGATTATTTTATTTTTCATTTCTAAAGTTTATAACATTTCACTTTCATAAGAATTTTAAAACAGAAATGTTTAAAAATTTGACAAATAAGGGGTTATCTGGAACCAGACTGATAATTTAAAAATTCTCTAGAAAATAAAGTATTGTACTTTGAGGTCTATTATTGTTGAATACTGTGCCTAGTATTAGTAACAAATGCATGCAACAAAAATCTCCTACACTTATTTGGTGTAGAGATCCACCTTAACATTCAACAAATTTCGAGTTCACAAATTAACCGCATTGAAGAAAATCTTAACGAGCATTACGTGTTTAGGAGGAAGGGGAATGAAAACCAATACAAGCATGAAGCCCGGGTCTTGTCGAAATTAAAAGAAGCAAACGAGCATCTGAATTCCAACACGGTGAACGAAGAAATGGTTGAGGTCGCAAAATCTAGCATAATTGAAGGTATGAAACTGGTGAAAAATAGACAAAAGCTCATAAAACTAGCAGATTCGTCCCAGTTAGGATGGAAAGTGGCAAAAGAATACGAAACGAATCCAATCGCGGCAGACTCGGACGACGAGAAAAAGATGTATCGGGCACAGATGAGGGCGGAAAGAAAAGCCAGAGAGGATAGAATTTCCAGGAGACGGTCTTACAGATTCGCGCCTTATTACAAGAAGCCCGTGGCAGAGACTGCAAGGCGAATGGAGACAGATGACAAGTCAACAGCATCAACTAAACCGGGCAGATGTTACGACTGTGGAGCAAGGGGCCACTGGAGCCAGGACTGTCCAAGGAAAGATGAGTCTAACAAGATGAGTAAAAATTTTACTTCAATTTTGAGAAATTTTGAAACAAAAATGCATGTTAAAGTAGATAACAATTTATCAAACATTTGTAGTCCTGTTGGTCGTTTGAAATCAAAGGTGAGTGAATGGGAAGAAATGGGAGCAAACAAAGCATTGTTCAATTGATCAAGGTTGGCTATAAAATTCCTTTCAAAACCGAGCCATCGTCAGTAGTATTGCGTAATAACAGGTCAGCTTTGAACGACAAAGATTTTGTTACAAAAGAATTGCAAAACTTATTGAACAAAGGGTGTGTATCAAAGGTTGGTAATATTCCCAAAGTTGTCAATCCATTAACGGTTGCAAAAAACAGAAACGGTAAGTCACGTTTAGTTCTTGACTGCAGACATATCAATACGCATGTGCATAAGTTTAAGTACAGGTATGAAAATGCTTTGGTAGCTAAAGAAATGTTGCAAAAAGGGGATTTCATCATATTGAGATTTTTAATGATCACAGAAAATGTTTGGGGTTTTCTTGGGAAATTGATGGGAGAAATCAATATTACGTTTTTAACGTTTTGCCTTTCGGTATATCAACTGCTGGATATATATTTACAAAAGTTGTAAGGGAACCCGTCAAGTTTTTGAGAGAAAAAGGTATGAAGATCATTACTTTTCTAGATGATGGCATTGGGGCTGAATCTTGTATAGATAAAGCAAAATATGTTAGCATTTGCGTTAAACAACAGTTAGAAAATCTGGGATTTTTGTTTGCTGATGATAAATGTGAATGGCTACGACACAACGCAGAATTTGGTTAGGCCTGTTATGGGATATGGAAAAGGGGAAAATTTTTATTACAGAAGATAGAATTGAGCGACTTAAGACTTCTTTAGAGTTTATACATTTAAAGGTAATAAAAAATAAAATGTTTTTTCAAGTTAAAGAATTGGCAAAAATTGTGGGTCAGATTATTTCAATGAAGGCAGTTATTGGTAACACTGTTAGACTGAAGACAAGATGTTTGTATGACTGCATAATGAGCAGAGCAAGTTGGCACTCGAAGGTAAAAATGTCTGTTAATGCTTTCAATGAAATTGAATTTTGGCGAGAAAGTTTAAATCGTTTGAACGAAAATGGCTGTCGTTTAGAAAGTTTTGATGCATCAGATGTATGCAATTTTCAATTATTTTGTGATGCCTCGGATGTAGGCTATGGTGGTTTTATTAAATGCATGTCGGATGAAAATCAAAAGGTCAGTATTGGAACTGTGTTTGGTAGTTGGACAGAAAAAGTCAAAAAAGTTCAACGTGGAGAGAGTTAGAGGCTGTAAACAGGGCTGTGAAAACTAATGTTTCACATTTAAATAATGAGAAAGTTAAAATTATTTCAGATAATAAAAATGTTCCTACGATTTTACAAATTGGCAGAAGAAAACCTTATTTGCATAATATTGCTGAAAATATTTTAAATACATGTTAGGAAAATGATATTCAAATCAATCCTGTATGGAAGCTAAGGAATGAAAATAAAAAACAGATACTTTGAGTCGATTGACAGATACGGATGATTGGTCAATAGATGATGAAATTTTTGAACATTTTGAGAAAATGTGGGGTGTTCATACAGTGGACCGGTTTGCTACGCATTACAACAAAAAGTGCGTTAGATTTAATTCAAAGTATTGGTGTCCAAACACAGAATGCGTAGATGCTTTTAATGCTTGTTTTAGGGGGGAAAATAATTGGTTGGTTCCACTTCCAAATTTGATAACAAAAGCTATTAACAAGCTTGTTGCAGACAAGGCAAAAGCAACTTTAATTGTGCCGGAATGGAAATCGGCTCTATTTTGGCCGATTTTGTATGACGGTAAAAAAATTAAAAGTTTTGTTTTGTCTTGGGAATATTTACCAGAGAAAAGATTAATTACTCATGGAAAAAGTAAAACATCAGTATTTGACAAATTTCCTTTGGATTTTAAGATGGTTGCATTTTATATTAAATTTTAAAGTTTGAAGCAATGTATGCATGAGAATACAAGTCTGACTAAGCATTTCTAGATAAAATGTTTGTGCATGTTAGTGATGTTTGATTTTAGGATTAAACAGTAACTTACAGTCACACGTAGACAGAGCAGTGGTGGATAGCGGAGTTCCTTTACAAAGTAACCTCGAAACTCTTAGCAACCAACTGTCAAAGTATCTTCTGTTATCGAAAAGTGAAAGTACAAATAAAGCGTATACACACAGTTTTCAACGATGGACAACGTTTATAAGAAGTCATGGATACAGTGAATTACCAGCAAAACCGGTGCACGTTGCGTTATGTATAACACATTTGTTGGATAATGGCGCGTCTTATGCTTCTGTGAATTCTACAATTTATTCGATTAAATGGATGCACAGCATATGCGGTCTGGATGATCACACAGAAAATTCATTCGTCAAATCTCTTCAAGATTCAGCCAAAAGATTATTCGCAATACCTGTGCGTAGGAAAGATCCAGTTGATACCAAGATGTTACAGAGTTTGTGTTTATTGCATAAAGACACAAGTGGTGTTTTGATTTTGAGAAATTTAGTTATGATTTTAGTTGGATTTGCTGGGTTTATAAGATTTGATGAAATAAGTTCTTTAAAATGTAACAACATATTCGTTGAAGATGAGTATTTAAATCTTTTTATTGAAAAAAGTACAAATGATCAATTAAGACAAGGAAATGAGGTTTTGTTAGCCAAGGGTGTCACATGTGCCTGTCCTTACAGTATGTTTTTGCGTTATGTATCGGCTGCAAATATTAATTTGTTGTCGTCAGATTTTATTTTCAAGCCAGTGTTCAGAAGCAAAGGTGTTGCCAAGTTAATAAAGAAAAATAAACCTATTAGTTACACTGCAGCTAAAGAAAACATTGTTAACATGTTAAAAACCGTTGCTTCAAATTTAAATATTGGTATTCATTCACTCAGGTCCGGTGGTGCTTCCGTTGCAGCTAATTCAGATGTCAATGATAGATGTCTTCAGAGGCATGGTCGGTGGAAAAGTGTTTCAAGCAAAAACATGTATATCAAAGATTCTGTGGTTAAGAGATTGCAAGTTTCTAAAAAATTAGGATTATAAAAAATTTATGTTGAACAAAACACTTTTCTCTCCCTTTCTTTGGTAATTTTCTATTGTCCCACCACAGTGCGCTAAAATGCATCATATTGTTCTGTTGTTTTATTTATATTAGTGAAGTAAAGTGTTGAATGTTTGATTATGATTACTCTTTTAAGGAAGGAGTCTGGTTTTCGACTTGTCAAAAGTAAATTTGATTAAAAGGTCATTAAATCAAGATGAAAGGAAATAAAAATATCATATTTTTTCTTTCTTTTTTACAATTATACAACTTGGCATAGAAATAGTAATCAAAGTTTAGAATCTAACAAGGACTATCTTTTTGGTGGAACATTGGCGTAGGAAAATATCACATGTTTTTGCAATTCAGAATTGCTGTAGATTAATGAGTCTATTGAGCATTTATAAAACAATAACATAAATGTCGGATTTTTTTCAACTAATGTGAACTAATAATAAGGTACTTGTTTTTAAAATATGATTTGCCTATCAATTTACAATTTTATTAGCTATTTTAAGCGCTCAATCTATAAATAAATTTGTGTGAAAAAATCACTAATGTCGGATTTTCTCTCTTATTAAATGGTCAATATATTAGCTTTTCTGTCAATTTATATCTTTATGTAAGGTCTTCATAATATGTAAAAAAAAAAATCAGGAATATTTTAATATTTGAAGCATTAAGAATAATCAAAATATCTTCAAAATTTAAGAAAATTAGAGGAAATGCGGGCTAAGCAATATCAATTTTAGTTTAAATATTAATTCCAATTTAGTAGTATAAGCTGATAGACATTGTGATATTCTATCATTTCATTGAAGAATAGAAACTTCATATCTTAATTTTAATTAATTTAATTTAAACATATTTTATTGAGTAATCAAATGGATTAGGCAACAGGCAAAGCCTATATAAACCCTTTCCAAAATACAAAGTCAAGTAGTGGTGTTATGAAATAATCTATAGAATATAGTATTTCCAGTTTACAGAGTGATATATTATTGATATTTTTTGTATACAAGACAAAGGATAAGAGGATATTAAATAATAAGCTTGACTTTTGTCGTATATAAATTGTACGTTAAATTGTTGTTTAACATATACAAGAACACATTCATACCTACATTTATAAACCCATCACCTCATTCATTCATACCGACAGACAAACATAAGTATAGAGTTTTCATGATCCAGCCCATTTGAAAGAAACAATAATTAAAAAGAGTACTAATAAATAAAAAAGTCAAAAACGCTTAGAAGCTATGATATAACCGTGAACATAAGAAAAGATTTTACAATTTAAGTTGTATGAACTTCATATCTTGAACAGATGTCTACATAACTGCAGATAACTACATTTATTTTTGTCATCTTTTAAGTTGAGGAAAAAGGTAGTGACCTTGACCTGACCTTGATGCGAAAACAAGAAGGTCAAATTTGATCAAACTGATAAAATCATTATTGGTTATATGATCTGTTTGACTGTGTCAGAATTTGATGAATTTCTTAATATAAGAAGGATGTCTGAGAACGAGAAGACTCCTTCGTTAAATGCTTTCGTTGAAAACGTTTGTTTGAGAATTTTACGAAAACATGTAAATTATCTCCGACCAAGCTTTTGTTAAGTACAATGCCTTATTATTGTAAAAACAGCTACATGCAACAATATGGCCCTAGTACATGTGTACATATATATTCAATACATTTTCGTTGATAATTAATTGTACATACCATTTTGCTTTGTGATTTAGTCTACCTATCCTCGTTGCGTAGTTTCCCGTTATGTGCAAACTTTTACACTGCTTCATAATTCATTTTGAATTGATAAGTCTCACCTTAAATTTATTAGTTTTAAGAATATCTTTTTTAGATAATAAATCTATGTTGAGGTCAGGTTCCAAAACCCTACGCAAAGGTAAGCATCTTCTGAACACCAACGCACTGTATAATATAAATGCAACAAAAATAAATTTAAAAAAACTAGAGCAATGCTCGTTGCAAAGCAACGAAAAGGTCTTCCTTTGCAGCTGCGAGGCGAAAAAGAACGATTTACGATTGACACTCTTTTTCTTTTAAAGTGACACGTTGGCTCAAAAAAGATGTTTTACTTTTTGATTATGAAAACGGAAATAAAAGAAAATAATTATGCGAAATATGATTATACGGGAGGTTTCACGAATTTTAAGTCATCGCCTATCAGTTTTCAAGTCGTTAAAACTCATCCAGAACTAGACATGTAAATTAATCAAGTTGTTTAAGACATTGATTTGAGTGATTGTGATTGCTGTCTAAAGATTGTAAGCTGATGGCCCATGTACCTGTCATACTACACTCCGACCAACGCGGGTCCCGTATTTTCCCGCGACCCCGTGATGGTGTTTTAATCCTTTCCGCGATACACCGTCGCGGTATTGTCTAGAAATGTATTGCAATTTTTTAAATATTGTACAAGGGCCCCAAACATAGCAATGTAATGCAATACATGCATATACGAAAACACGAAAAATATAAATATTATAATGTATTAATGTTTTTCTTATTGCGATTTGAAAATATGCCACATATTTTAAGAAGACAAATATTACGATGTACTCTAACTTATAAGATCGCTACTGTAGGCATCAACTCAACTTGTATGGGTTTTTTCCCCTCAATCTGACGCTTATTTTTAATTTATCTACTTTTCCGGTCTCTCTGTCTTTGTCTCTCTCTCGCTCTCTCTATCTCTGTCTCTCTTTTCTCTCTCTCTCTCTCTCTCTCTCTCTCTCTCTCTCTCTCTCTCTCTCTCTCT
>WFKH01011925.1:88935820-88974710 GCA_016163765.1 Magallana hongkongensis
TGAAAGCTTGCGTTAGTTTTAGTGAGTGACTTGTTGTAATATGATCGGGGACGAATCGTTATCAAGGGTTGAATAAAGCGTTACCCTTTTATAAAAAGTTAAGTTATGTTAACATACCTTGTTTACATTTTTCCATAGAAAAATGTATACAAGGTATAGAAATAAAGCTACAACGATCGGTAAAACTAGACAAAAGTAAACCGCCGTTTTACTGGTACAAAATGTTTGATATATTTTCGGATTTAAATATCTTTTACTTTGATTGCATTACTTCTGATACATGTATATACTATTTATCATTGTAAATATGTAAGATATGTTTAATAATAATACCGACCTGATCCGCTGCATAAGTTTATGATAAGCATCATGTAACCTAGCCAAAATTACGTTAACAAAAATACACCGCATGTTAGGAATTCGTATAAAGATGGCCCAAATAATATTCGGGACATGTTAAACCTTTTTTGCTTAAGGTTACAAAAATCTCCACTGAAATAAAATTGTAGATATTAAGTTCATTTCTAGTAATTTTTAATAATAATGGCCTTGGATGTTGAAGTTTATATTTATGTATAATTAGATTACATTAAACAGAATCAGTTCATCATGCGTTGGTTTGTTTACCAACTGATAGGGTGAGATTTTTTACCCTCTTAAGAAAAGATGGAGTTACACAAATAAGAGTCGGCAAACCTGATCAGATCATTTCAAACACTTATAATATGTGTCTGAGGAATATGATAAAACGCCTCATATTATAGGTCTAAATGGTACAAATGATTATACGTTTTATTGTATTTAAATGTGTCAAAACAATCACAATGAAAACCTAGAAAAATGAAACCTGTGTATCTTGTTGTATCAAACATTCACCCCATATATAACCAGCCAAATTCAAGCATATGGATGATCTTTTCATTTAAGGAAATATTGATGTATTGTTATATTAATATAACAACAGTGATCAATCAGAGATGAAATTATGAACAACAGGATGAAATGTTACGTACGATGCAAGCATTCAAGTTTAAGTTATTGAATTTTTATAGGTACAAATGTTTCTCAGAAATAAGCTTTGTATATGTGACAGCAGTTAAGAAGGTAGAAAAAAGTATCCAAGGGCAACAACCTTGCTAAATGTATTTCTATGTAGTTAATGTCTATGTCTCTTTATAAAATAGCCAAAACATTGTTTTGAAATGTACAAAACCTATTTTAGTATCAGGCATTTAAAACCCTTTAAATGACAAACCATTGATTACCAGTCTATTATAGCCCATTAAATAGTATTTTAAGGGACCGACTTTGGTATTCGGTATTCAATGCGCATGTCTTGGCGCAATCTAGTAAAATACATTGTATTTATACCTTTTGTTTCGATGCTATTTATGAAATATAACACAATAAACAAAATACAGATAAAATATCTATTTTTTTAAATGATAGTTCCGTAAATCAGTAGGTGAGCGTTGGCATTGTGCTTGTATGACGTTATGATAAAATGAAGCTTTGAAAGTGTAGTTTATAAGAGATGGCATAAAATAAAATGTTAAAAGTGTACACCATGGAAATTTACAAATAGAAGTATTATATCCTTATGGTTATTTTGCCTGATCTTTGAATGAATCCATTGTACCAATCTACGTCTGTAATGTTCCAAATAAATACTAAAATTTGGTCCATTTTGATGTATTGATATGACCTCCTTAAAACATCAGATGGTTTGATTTAGTGGGTTTTTATTATATTTAAGGTAGAAATTGGTAATACTATTCAAATATTACAATTTGAGGAAGTGCCTAATGTATCATTTTATAATCTGCTTCGAAGTATGGAAAATGCTGTTTGCTATATATTTCTATAGTAATTCTTCCAGTATTTTGAGATGGGTATTAAAAGGAAACAGGTGGTAGATTTTCCTGAAACTTTACAAATACACTAGAGTTTGGTTTGTGTATATACATTGTGAAACAGATTTTTGCTATTATAGTTTTACGCAAAACACCAAAGTCGACCTCCTTAAAACTGAAATTACATGTTCATGATACAGCTGCATAATACAATCAAGCAATGTAAATTAGTCACATTTTAGAAGTGAGTGTTTTTAGTAAGTATTTTTTCAAATTGGATTAGGCGTACATGTACAGTTCTAATTCAATTGTACCTGGACATATTTATCGAGATCTCTGACAACTTAATAAAATTCGCTCAAATGTTCTTTGTTAGAATCATTAGACAGGTTGATTACTATTTGGCTCTTCATCATGGTTTTTCTATAACCTCATTTTGAAAATGAAATTTCATGGAAGTGGAAGTCCATATAAAAGTTAAGTATTTTCGAAATCAAAGTTCTACAAAAAGAATGACTATTATGTTCTTAATTTATCAAAGGATGCTTTGTCCATAGATTTCATTATGCCCATGTATTAAATTTACATTTGTAAAATTGAAGAAAAACTGGAAGTAGCCTTTCAAATTCACCTATCTTTTAAATAAAAGTATAATTTCATATAATAAACAAATGCTGGTAAAATATCAAGAAATATATTCTAAAAGAAAATAGAAGGGTTTTTGCACAATTTATTACCATATATATGAATGCATTAAATTGCATTTACACACTTCTCCAACTTTAAAGAAAACACCAATTTTTTGCAAAAAGAAAACAATATGACGCTTTCTATTATGCAGGTGATAAGCATTCAGCAGAGTAGCATATATTCTTCTAAACACAATATTTGACAACTGAAAGTCGATTATTTGTTTCTCCAAATTTGGAAAATTTGCTCTTAAAAAAGACAAGTTGTCTTTTGTAAAACACTTTTATATGCCTCTTATTTTTTAACTTTCCAACGTATGGCAAACTTACATTAGACGACTGAAAAAAGATAGCTACAACAACTGAAAATGCTAAATATCTAAACAAGAAAAGCAACATTTAATACGTTAAGAATAATCTTTTAAGTTTAACTAGTAATTTGACAGTAGAAACTAGTCCTTTTTATCCTCTTAGGATTTCTTATCGTCTTACCCAAAACATTTTATATAAAAATCACATAGATATCGCAAATCTTTATCAAAGACATGATTAATATAAGTTTAATTTATCTTGAACAACGCACAAACAACTTAATGTATTGCCTTTTCTGAAACAACATGAACAACATAGAACACGCATAATCGTTGCTCAAAATGACCATCCAATTAGCCGCGCTCTTGCTTTTGAGAAAATGTTGGCGAAATGACACAATTAGATAATCACTTATTGGATTTGACCCACCATAGTTCAAAGTCACGTGTGGGAGCATGATTCTGAATTCAAAAATCCAAAATTAGTGGTCAAGAGCTGATTGCAATTAACAGAAGTATTACATGGTGTAAAAGGTAACATATTAACACATTTCATTCAGTTGTCTTTATCTAACATGCAGTTCAAAGTGAACGTAAATAAATAGCAAGTAACTCGACACTTTAGTATAATCACAAAGACTATTTCAACTGAACAATTATTGAGAACATATGGTAATAACAACACTAAAAGTAAATCTACCATTTAAAATCAGCTCATTGTACTATGCGCTATTTTTTGTTTCGTTGTCTTTTGCAGCAAATAAAATTCTTAAGTTCAGATTTTACTTTTCGACTGAGACTTGCATATATAATTAGATAAATTGGTTTACCGATCGCAAATGTTTGGTACATATAAATCAAAATAACCGAATTTGCGATTTGCAGATTATTTTCATTCCAACTCACGTTTGGTAAAATAAATGCGACATAAATTGGAGTTTCCTGTATTATAAACGAAATGCCTAGATATATATGGACCTTAATTAAAATCAAGTAGTTCAAGTTCTTCAAAGCTTTTGAAGTTGATGTTAAAAGAGACAACCTATTAATTTCTTTCCGTACCATAAATATTAAAAGAATTGTACATATTCAATGAATACAAATTGGCAAAGTCGTAAAGTATATTATTTGAGAAAAAACGCTGATCCATTGTATCAAGCTGTAAAAAATCCCTACAAAGAACTCTTCTTCATCCTCCATGACGCATGCGTCGATAATTTTCAATGGCCTACCTGGCAAATATTCTTGCACGGTAGGAAACCTTGCTATAGGTGTTCTAATAAGTAGTGTACAAAATAAAATAACAACTAGCAGATGAAAAGAAAAAAACGGAACCAAAATAAATTTGAGATTCAATTGTCTGAATTTAAAAGGAGAAATGAACATCAGAACTCTGTGGATCAGCATCAGTGATTTGATCCAAAGCGAAGTTCCGTGAATAACAGTTTGAATACGAATGAAAATCAACATAAACATACATACTTTGTACTCAATAAAGCCATGATTCCAGTTTAAAGCATTAAATACGAAGTCTTTTAAACCAGTCAATAAAAGAAAGAAAACATCAATAACCATGATAGCGACCAGGCATTTCTGCATCGGTCCAAACAGGTTCAGTGTTTTAAAACTCATCATCAGTAGGATTGCCGCAATGAGAGGAAACACCCAAAAGTATGGAGTGACATAGCGGACAAATACCATTCCCCACTCCCCGTAGAAATCCCGATACTTGTAAGCAATTTTAACAACAGTGTCCGCCATTGAGAGTTCGTCGAGTACCTTGATGTATTTCTTAAACATAGCGTCGAGCTCGCTTTGATTTAGAGACATGACTAATAAAACTTCCGTATTCCTTTGCTTTTGCTTCTGTATACTAGTTGAAAATCTGCGCTTATTATAGTTTTCCCTGTTTTGTCCGTTCTTGTTCTCAATCTAATTAATAAAGAGAAAGAAACTCATATTCACAATAAATCAAATACGAATTATTAGTGTCCCTCAAGATAGAGAACGTCATTGTATTTCAAGACACATAGTTATAAAAATATTTTACACGATTGATGTGACATATAGGATAAGGGTTGCCAACGTAATTTTAAGAATAAGATTTTTTTATACGTCGAATGCATTACTATTTTTTTTTTAAGAATAATTTTAAATCAATTACATACAAAGTTTTTGAAACTTACTATCAATTAATAATCTTAAATTAAGTTCTGAAGAAGGGTTTCAATAACTTCACATCAAAATCCAGGAAATAGTTTGCGATCAAGAATAAACCATTTCTTTAAACAAATGCTTCGATGATTAAAATTGTTTTGACCAATGGTATTTAAGTAAAACACGTAGAATCTAGTACATGTGATCTTGATCCGATGATTAACAGTTTCTTCTTTTTGGTTGAACAATATTTTATAAAATGAAATAACGCTCTGAACAAAACACAAAATTTAATGTACAGAATTAATGTGAGATGAAAAAAAGGCTGAGAAAATTGATCACACTGTACAAAAAAGGTGTTTACTATGCTACCTGATACTTTACATAAAAAGACTACACATAAAAATGAAGATGTATCGAATGTACAAAGATCCAAGTGCTAGTCGGAAATATAGAATTAATTAAGTAGCAAAAACGTATTCCTAAGACTTAATGGAGATATCAAATACGGTATCGAAAGAAGCAGGTTCATAACAAATAACAAAACTGCAATTAAGTACTTTAAAACATACTTTAAACGTATTATATTTGGCGTGAGCGATATTTTCCGGATATTGATTTTTCAACATGATAGCGTACATAAGCTTATTTGTAGATGCAACTATTCTTATAAATTTGTGCATGGCATTTAGCGGTGTACTTGATTTAGCGGTAGTGCTTTTTAGCCAAAGAACGCTAAATAGAATAAACAACCAAGTGTAATAAGTTTACAATTCACATTCAAAAGCTTATTTTCTTTGCATAAATAATAACTCTATATGTGTCCAGATGTCTGACAAAGTGTAGATGAACATATTTTAAATAATAATCAATTATTGGTAATCTAAACGTGTATGTGTAATATAAGAGACTAACACATAAAAAGTTCAAATGTTTATATCATACAACTATAACACAAATTCCATAAGTTATGTTCGTTATCCACAAGTATAAAAGATCATGACAATCATCAACTTTGAAAGGACCATCTATATCTCTTTGGGTTTTTTAATTGCCAAATCGTTTGATTGAATTAATTTCCATTGCCATACTATCACTTTCTGATAATTCAGAATGGTGTTGTTCATGTTTGAAAAGACAACGTGTCTTCAAACATTTGAGCTGATGTCTTTACGTGTTTTAATACGTCAGTGCTTAAAAACAATATAGACGATCATTTATCTTTGGAAAATTAAATACTTTAATAAATGTAGTATCACACTGTCATTCTCACAACACGTGATTTTTATGGTCACACATATGTAATGGCATGTGAATATTGGGTGAAAAGAATTATTCAACATGGCATTACGTTGTTTAAAGGCGTGAAGAGATCATTACAATAATTATATCATGGCACTCAATTAACGGATATAGCACTTATTGCTTTTGTCATAATACATAACATGCATCATCTGTGGGATTGAATAGTGAATAATAAATGTATGTAAAAGGTCAGTCATCTTTGGTAGCCCCGTTTCCATTTCTTGTAGTTTTTTAAACCTTTATACGCAAAAACAAAATTCAGAAAAAAACAAAGATATATTCTTTTTTAAATCAATAATGATATAGAAAATAATTTGGTTAGTGGTGTATATGTATCACTAATTAAATTTAAAAAAGGCTAAAACAATAGTTTTTTTAATCCTCAAAGTTTGAAACATTTACTTTGAAATTTTGTTTGGTAATTTGTATTCTAAGATGTCTATTACCTAAATAATCCATGTCTCTTTTGCAATCCAATTGCAAGAATAAATATATGTTCTTGCGTAACACAGTACCTTTCGAGTATTTTCAACTTCCACGTAATTTTATTCTGAAATGCTGTAATGATCATTGATAATTTGTCTACTTTACTCTGATTACTCTATTGATTATGTTTTTAAATCAACATTCTCAATCACTACTCTGATAATAAGTTGAACGCATGAACCGGAGCGGAACGGCAATGACATGACAACCGCCCCCTAAAATTACCCCTCCTTAAAGAATGATAAAACAGATTTAAAAATACTTCTCAAAAACCATATAATTTGAAACGCCGATTTGTTTTCCTTGTACAAATACAATGGCTATATATGCTTAATCGAGCAGCGAATAATGATCTTCTACAAAATTTAAAATTAGGGCGGTTATACTAAGGTATTGGATGATTATAATGAACAGGGTACTTACTTTACTAGAGTTCTTGGCAGTAAATGTAAGTAAGCATCTTTGTCTTTTGATAAAGATTGACATTTTGTGTTTGTTTTTGTTAGTTTTTAAATTAATTGATAATTTGATTGAATTTGGAATTTTATGAAACATTTTATATTTTTTGTTTTCAAATATTGCTTTTAAATGCAATGCTAATTCTGATTTTAAGACTACATCATATGCCTATAAAATGATTACTTTTTTAGATAAAAAAAAATATAGTTGGTGTGGAATGAAAGATGTTTAAATATCTGAATAAAAAAAGCCTCTCAATAAAAGAGGAATAGATTTAAAATATTTTGCCTGGTGAAGTTCTTGTCAAAGCTGAGATGAAGGGTGATTAGGATACTAGTATTCCTGTCTAAAATGTAAGGAGATCCATTTATTAATTTAAATATATTTCCCTCCGACTAGAAAAAACGGAACCATAAATATTCAACCCAATAATAACCAGGTTTAAAACTAAAACTAGAAGTTCTCTTCCATATTTTTCATGGTTTTTTTTTTAAGATATTGTATTTGATTAACAAAACCAAACATTTAAACACTCTCTCTCTCACTGAATGTATGAAAAAAATACATAAGCATAATGAAATGTTCAATTTTATATGTACTACAACCCAAGATCGACAGTTTTATTTCTTTAGAATTATAGAAATGTTACACCTCATTAATACAAAATTTTGTTTAAATAATTGACATGCATAGAAAACTTCTTTTATTTTTCGGGCGTCTCATATCTTATCCGATGCAAGTCTGTTTGTATAGAAACTATTTTGAAATCTCTTTTGTCACGTTCTTGACCTAATGAATGACGAAAAAGAAACTGAAATTCATTTTTTTTTTCTCAAAACAACATATTCTGTTCTTTAAAAAACAGAATAATTCCCACACAATTATCAATACTTGTATTTTGAATTTCGATCTTACAACATCAAGTGTAGCATAATGAAAACAATTATCAATACTTGTATTTTGAATTTCGATCTTACAACATCAAGTGTAGCATAATGAAAACTATTGATATGATATTTGTAAAAACATTATTTTAACAAAAAAACAGAACAATTTTACATCAAATATTGTCAATGACGCTAACATCTAACTACATTCAAAAGTTACGATCAGCAAAAGACTTCAATACATAAAACTATAGTCATAAAAAATAATATCGCATAGCGAACGTGAATCAACCAATTTATTCATGTGTTACAATATATGTTTTGACCATTGGTATTTTGTTAATAAGATATTGTACATGTTGCTTTTATTCGATATTTAACAAATTTCCTCTATTTATTGTTGATGAACCATTTTTCAAATATCAAAATATATAACAATAAAACATACTGCATAATTGTATTGATGCTTATGCCATAGACTTAAGGAAAATTAGGGGGAAACGCCAGAGCATAAACAGCTATTGATGCATATTCCTTATCTTGCATCCCTCCCCCTTTCAAAGAAAAATTAAAAACAAAAATAAATTACCATGCATTTCAAAGTTCAAATAAATCTTGACCAAAAAACCTCACCCTCGGCTCGGTTACTATTGAACTTCTCAGAAAAAGAACAATATTTTTTTGTTTATATGATTCAGTGACGAATTGATGAAGACATATTAAACTGAGTGATGTCAAGCGAAGAAAATTTCATCACGTTTTGTTTGAAACCATAGCTGAACAAACTGAGAAATGCGATATTTCATTAGACGACACGAATAATGCTAAGGCTCGGGGATAGAAAAAACACAACGAGTTGCATAAAAATCATATACCATCGCAAATCATAAGAGATCCTATATTTATACAACTTATTGAGTTAGAAAAATAAATCAAATGGGAGAGGAATTGTTTGAAACGTTGAAAAAAATCATTATGGTATTTCTTACCTTGATAATATATATGTACATATCCAGAAGTATTCCTACTACACCAAAACAAAGCTGTTGATTTAATACAGCATTAATGAAGTAGCACTACGTCGATTTTTGTATACAATTCATACCCACGTAGAGGAGCATATCTGATCAAAAACAATTGACAAATTCTCCCAATTTCATTGCGGTAAGTGGATTTTTTTTATTGTTTAGACTTTCCAAATTATTTTAATCTAGTTTTACAACGTAATAGATTGTTCATCGTTTAAGAAAAAAGAAAATATTATTTGAAAACACATTAACTGTAAAAGTGGTTATTTACGCGTGGGGAAAATTTACACTAGTTACACGGTAAGCTTAAAACCGCATAAAATACCCCAGCGCGTATGATAAAATTATCAAATCTTTAGAGAGGTAAACCACGCATTCGCGTATTTAACACCCACGCGTATTGTTTGACCATAGAAAACGCGTCCTTATAACCAGCGCAAATAAACACGTTAACAGTAAACTATACAAAAGATTGACTGTTCTTTTTAATCTTTTATCAATTTATCTGGAAAGCTCTACAATTTTAGTAATGACAAACGGTTTAATTTTTTATGTTAAAAATGAAAACAATGATAAAAGGTTTACCGAACACATATGATATATTCTATATATGTTTATATCCTGCTAATGATATCTTTTCTCGTAAATACGGGATATATTTTACGGCAACATTCTTCTAACGTAGAATTCATGGTAAGAGTTAAAAGTCTCTTTCTTCCGTAATACAATCGGGTTTCATTCATACGGCAAATTTTAAATTTTTCGAAATTGTAAAATGTTGCAATTTTTAAGGTGTGTTTTATGTTTTGTCAATTGATTAAAGCTCTATTTTTTCATACAGTTTAAAAACCTTGATAAAGCAATTATGAAAAAAAGCTATAATCAACTTTTAAAGTAGTAACAAACAAAAACATGTAAAACTCATTAAATTTTTTCAGATTTAAAATTATTTATTCAATTATTAGATGTTAAAGTAGTTCGAATTTCTTATGAACTTTGGAAAAGACGCTCTAATATACTAGTATATTGGAGGAATTTGATAAATAAGATGTACATCAACACAAAACCTTGTAACAAGAGATAAAGCAATACATACTTAACATGTACTAGAAGTATATTTTTATTGTCTTGGCCACACAAAAGTGGTAAATCAAATTGTTAAATTATTTTTGTTACAAAAATTAAGCATGCCGATCGTTAATTTAAAAACAAAATTACTAATTATTTAACCGATAAAAGCTTTGATTTATCTTTAAACTCTTAAGTTTGTACACAATCAGAGAATAAATGTCTTTTATCTCTTAAGGACGACGGACCTAATTCGCTTTGCGCAGATATATCGCGCACCTAAAAGGAGTGATTGTTACGAACATCGAATTCCCAATATTACGTCACAATCACTAAAACTCAATGAAAAATCGCTTATGACGCAATATATAGCTGTTCAACGTCATCAATACACACTTTAATATTGCATGTAGTGGGCGATCTTGCTTTCATTAATTAAACATGCTGAAATACGCTTTTCAACATTAATTAACATGCACAAATTTTGTTAGAGGATGTCAAAGATCTGTAGTGAGTTGTATATTAGCTCGTGATATTTATAACCATCTACATAGATTATTTAAAAGAGTTTGAGCCAGGAAACATACATTTTTTACATTTCGATCCGCATCAATACTCGTATCGAAAAAATATAGTAAAACCGTCCCTGTGCTTAAGTTTTGAAGTATTTTATTTCAAAAAATGTATTGCAAACTCTAATAGTTCTTTGCTTTGATAAATCAACTTCGAAATGATGTACAAAGCCCTTTTCTTATAGTTTGCGCAGTACTTTTCATAAAAATTGAAGACAATTAACGTCACATCGCACTTTGACATGTGCCCTCGAAAAAACAAATTCGATGACATGGTCATTATTTAAATGATATTAATTCAAAATCACCATATAAGTATCATATTTCAATTTGAATAGAAAATCTATTGCAGATTTTTTATAAAATTATTTTTTCTCCTACAAGAACGCTTTTCCCCATTATGTTCAATTGAAAAAGAAAAGTTATACACACAATTTTTGTAATGGTCCCTACTAAAAATTTAGTTCGATTTTCATGTTATTTTTTGATTGATTTTGATATATCTTTAGTAACTCTAACTCAAAAAAAAATTTCATAAAAATCACTATTGTAGAAGTGAATTGGGTCCGCCGTCCTTAAATACTTTAATTGTATTGCTACCAAATCGTCATTCACACTACATGTACTGAGATGATTGGATGGTCATTCATGCAGTAACATGCATCTGATTATTTGGTGGAAATACAAATCTATTAAGAGAATACCTTGTTTGAAGATGTAAAAAGAAAATCGTTATACATGTATGAGATAAAAATAATTAAAAAGATAAAGTTTAGAATTGTGTACACTTGAAATACTTCAGGTACACGCAATTCTATACATTTATATATATATATTTTTAATTATATATATATATATATATATATATATATATATCATATTGAAATGTATCTGATAATCCGTCCTAACTACACCGAGTACAGGTTTTTTTAACTTTGTTTAACATTGAATAAACTATGACAATTATATTTTTACCAAAATTGAATTTTTAAAAGTCAATCACATCCTTGTTTTCAATCCTTAATTGTTTTTTTAACCAAGAAGTATTTTTGTTCTTTCTATCAAGCAGTATCGTTTTTATATAGAATTAAGTGAATATGAGTCAATGTTGTATTTTATTAAACATTGGAGCAATTTCGGAGAAAGCAAGGATAAAACCTGCAAATTAGATGGCAACCACTGCTAATTTTGTATGAAGAGGAAATTTGTTCCTTGACTCATATTCCAGAAAGTAAGATTTTTGTTCGATCCAATAAAAACTCATAGTAAGTATATTGTTCTAATAAATTTAAAATGATAATGGTTCCTGGTTACTTTTTAAATTACATAGTTAAAATATATTCTTCACCATATGTGCTATCTATAATTAACTGCTATCACATAAAGCTTCTTTTTTTGTTGCAAGTTGATAACTGAGGGGTGTTGTCGGATAGTTAAGTCGTCCATATACTTTTCTTCATGCACATAACATACACTTTTTGACACAATAAACGCAAGGGGTTTTTGCGCTTGGTTTTTTTTTTTTTTTGGTTTTTTTTTTTTTGGTTTTTTTTTTTTGGTTTTTGTTTTGTTTTTTTTTTTGCAATACACGGAAATACATATAAGATTTCGAATTTTAATTATTTTGGTATTCGGTAAGAATAATAAAGAATTGCACTATTCGACAACCGAATCGCAGTGGATGATAATTTTAGTGAACATACAAGTGACTCAGGAGTGTCATTGATAGTCCGTTTCTGTGTTAGCATTTTTCCGTATGTATAACCACGGTCCAAGTGATTTTCCTTCATTACATACGCGGTGAATTGCGGATTAAACCTATTATTTCTAAGTTGAATGAGAACAAGCATTCTGATAGTATTGCATAAGCAATGCATGTCCCCTACCGGCACCTCCTAGCTTGATGTTCAATTAGGTCTTAACTAGGATGCCCTCTGTAATGTAAATGTATAACAGATATAAAAATTTACACAAAGTAAAACTTTGAATCTGATTACATATAAGATAAAGTATTTCAAAATTAAAAAAATAAATGCATCATCATAATGAAACCTTAATTTTTCATAAAAAGCAGTTACCCAATGATTTCTTATGAAAAACCAGTATTTTTATCTTTCATCATTTATCGTATCTAGCAAAAGTTGAAAAATAAACAAACCACTTTTTTGTGATTAACGATAATTTCTAAAATGTAACCAGCTTCGTTAAAGGGTTTTTTAAATGGCAATATTAAAAAATGACGCCATCATCCAAATTATCAAATAGCTTATTCATACCATGCTATTTGTGATAGGATTTTCTGCTTAGATGAAAAAATGACAATAACAAACCGTCAACCATCTCAAAAATCCATAAAACGAAATACAAATTCAAAGCAGAGCGACACAGACCTCCAAAAAGATAGAGGTAGGATCAGGTGCCATTGAGGAGTAAGCATCCTTTGCTGACCGGTCACACCCGCCGTGCGCCCAATGTCATATTGGTAAAAATGTCATTATCGGGGAAAATTTAATTCAACATAAAATCGTATTAAATTTATAAATGCACACATTATCTTAAGTTTTGTTCTATGTAAAAAAAAAAAAGAAGAAATTATACAAAAAAAAAACAACAATTTGTTTGACTTCTTCAAAAAGCTACATGTATGGTATTCCTTTAAAGTTAACATTCAAAACAACACGTTTATAACAACAGAATATGTTAACAGTGAATTTACATCGACCCAAATAGTCTACAAATAGGTACGCTTTTTAAAAAAGCTTCATGTATTTGTTATTTTATTATGTTTTTCTTTCAGGGCGAGTTTTTAATATTTTTTTAAGTTGTGGAATAACCACCAGTAGCATTCCAGTTAATTTTCTTCTCACGGTTGGTCTCACATTCTCCTCAGACTCATCTATATCGCATCCCGGAATACTAAGCGGCATGTTCACAACGATTCTTGTGCTACTCGTGCTCTCTTCAAAATTATTTTTAAAAAGCTTTTCGTTTCGCATTTGTAATAAAATTATTTGCCTTAGTTGTTTAGCTTCTAAATCACTGTGACCAGGATATTTAGCGACAGCGTACTTTTGCCATGTTACTGCTAGTTGAATGTTGCTCACATTTAAACTTGTAACCACCAGATGTGGATTATGTTTTTTTATTGAAGTTTCTTTTAAGTTTGAAAGACAACCCAGTTCATCACAAATCTTGCTTTCGTTAAACATATGTGAAATATGTCTTTCTAGTATATTTTCGCATCGTTCGATTTCATGCAAGAAAAAAGCAAAACGCTGTAACGCACGTATATCGTTTTGAATTTCAGATCGATGCCCGTCTTTTTCCTTCAGAAGTCTGCACGCAAAACTATCAATGCCACGTGTTTGCCATATGCAACCAATAATCACACCACACATTCTTAAAAACTGTCGTAATATGGAACCAAATGGGAAATCATCTTGAAAAAGATCAGAGCATATTGAAAGCATCTTTAAAAGCCCATCCATCATATTTTCATTGAATTCGTCCCCACTAAAAAGATCTATAATTGATGCAATACTTTCCAGAGAAGAATTCAAATATTGAGATTCTTCGTTGCTTTCTTCTAATACGAATGATTCAATCTGTTCCATATCATTGTCAATCAAAATCTGTCTTTCCTGCATAAACTCCATGATCATTCCAAGAGCAGCTTTCCTGCGTAGTACAACACTTGGTCTTAAAAGTGTTCTGGGGGACGTTTCCTAAAAGACATCACCTATGATTATCATGAGATAATAATTTCTGTTTCGTAAAATGGGAAGCTTTGACAAAATAAAATCATCTTGTACTGTTTGAATACCTGTGATTTCTCTGTAAGATTTCCTTGAACAGGCCTTTGTATTGATATCGGTGATCCTCCCGGTGGTATAAGCTCAATTAAAGAAGATTAATAAACGTATTTTTTTATTTAAATTTTCATTGTTATTTTAAATACTACATTATAATATTTTCTGTTTTTGTCTTTGTCTTAACTATATTTCATGAAAAAATTATATTTGCTTTAAACTTCTTCGTCTGCATCAATGAACTTAAATTAATCATTATTGGTGTAATCTTAAGAAAAAGTATGTTGCTTTTCTAATAGTTCTGTGCGTATATTGACATGCAAAGATTAATTATTCTGCACTTCAACATTCAAATTCATTCAAGATAGATCTTTGATGTACGAAAAAGGATAACAATTGTACAGGACAACACAGCATGTTAATTTCTGTTTAAAATCTTGTTTTGTCAATATCAAATGTTAATTATGCAACTTACTTTAAATAAGCAATCGGTATTGGGGCTGAATTCGTCATCCAGTCCTTTTACCTCTTTTCCAAAGTAAATAAATTTATTTGGCCATTGTTTTGTACAAAGAACGAAATATGAGAAGGCGTCATCTTCGTCGTCTGGATTGTGAACGTGTACAACCTTCCACTGAGCATAAGGAGAGGGGTCAGTCATCGGTCCGTGTTTGCACTCAGCATTTTCGTTCATATACATGTATTTGCCCGAACGTGGAGACTGGATTTAGAAGAGGTTGAAAGAATTCTCTCTGGCAGTGAATTTGAATTTGATATGAATGTTGTCGCTTGTAAGAGAATCAGTAGTGAATTTTACAGAGTCGCTGATCAATGCACTGATAAATGCGTTTGGTCTACCGAGTAGGACAGAGGAATTCACGAAAGGTTGAATCAGAAAAACTTGATCATCAAGTTCATTTCTAAGATCTTTGAGAGGCAGGTGCATTTCCGTCAGAAATGCTGCCAATTCTGTATGTTCTAAAGGATCAAATGCGGCTACAGGTGATACGTTGTCGAGTGTCGGCAAAATAAAAAAACTCAGAAAGTTTTGGTGATCAATTCTTTCTTTGTTAATAAAACCATGCAATGTATTTACTGTACTAAGGCAGTATTGTTTTGATGTTAAGTAATTCATTAATCTAAATATTAGTGAATGACGTAGTGTACAGATTCTCACAAATATTGTTAGATAATGCAAACATGTCATTAACTGATCCTTTCCTCCACACATCATCCCTAAAATACGATTTTTGAGATTTCCAATCTCGTCGACTCCGATGTGTATATCAACATTTGAGATGACGCCATTCAGAGCGGGTTCATCGGCGATTTCACTATCGTCTGCAGCATTGAGATAACTATTGAGACTTTTTAATCTTTCCGCTAAACCAGCAAAATCATATATATCGTTTGTGTTGGCTTCTGGATCCAGCATTAACTTGATGTTTGGTTCGCTGATTTTAAAAATAATCTTCAGAAAGTAAACCACCAATTGCACAACCTTAGCACATATGCCGACCACTGGAAAAATCATTCCAACGAGCGACAAACCTGTTCCTAGAATTTGTATAGCTTTTACTATGATATATGCTGTATTTCTGCTCTCTAGACATTTTAGAGATCCCCATAGCATATTAATGGTTGCCAAAGCTTTCTTTGGTAATTCAAACAATTTCTCTTTAATGTCAAGGACAATTTTCTGGACAGAAAAGCCCTTAGATTTACAGAAGCAATTAATTTGTTCAAGCTTTGTTTCCACAGATATACCTCCACTGCTTTCTTTTCTGTGATCCATCTATCAAAGAAAATTGAAGTTTGATTTGAAACTATTATTGCAACATTTGGACATTGTTTATTTTTTTTTATAGGAGAATCAAATAATAATGATGTTAATTTTTTAATGTATGTTTTTAAGAGAATCTTTGTTATTTTATAGTCTAGTTTCTAAATTCTCGTTGTCAAACAACGTGAAGACTTTTGTGATATTATCGTTAAAATCTATAGAGGATACTAGTATATTATGAATAATTGTTGGAAATGACTGGAAATGTATTGCCGTATCCTACAATAAAACATGCACTTTCCTCTTCACTACATTTTTTATTAAATTGTTGGGAGGGCCTTGCAGTCTACAACTTTGATTCGGTTTTTGTGTGAAATCCTTTATTCATACATGTGGTAATAGAAATTAAATTAAAAAATGGGAAAGAATATTGAGAGATTTAGATTTATTTGCTCTCTAATTTCTGTTTTATGTGGTACTGTGCATGTGATATACACAAGCATTTTGTTTGTCTGATAATAAGACATACTCACCTTGTTATAAGCAGTATTTTTTATTATGTATTAAAGGTACAATGAAGAGAAAATAAGGAAGATAACTCATTGAAAGAAATGATAAAAATAGTTTCTGTACAAATTGAAAAAGAACATTTATTTTACAGTTTTCCTTTTTATCAATTGATTCGCATCAAAAATGTCTTTAAACTTTATTTTCTTGCGTTAGATTTTGTTCATGAGATTATCATTAATTCCTTTCATTATTTTGATAGTTATGTTCAGACGGCTATATAAATTGTTAGTGCATACTTCGCTTTTTTACAATTAAACCCTTAACTAACTCTAGTATTTGTCAAACTTACTCTATCGATAGTTTTGTCATATCGTAAATTTTGAATTTACTGGATGGGTGTTAATAACAAATTTACATTGTGACAACTGTTGTTATATTGTACATTTTGTATTTATACCCACCCATTGAATTCAAAATTTACAATATGAAAGTTTTGTGGCAATTCTTTCCGCTGCATTGTTCAATGTAAAGATAAATAATCATGCATGTAATACTTTCTTCTTTTTACAACAATACATTTTTGGCATTATGTGCATAAGATGGCAACTTTAAAATTCATTATATTATCTATCAATTATTAAATGAAAAATGTTCTGAAACGTGTGTCTAGTTTAAAAACAGGTTTAAATTTTTCGGCTCTCATGCGTAAAAAAAGGGTTACGTCGCGTTATCGTACTGTGACTTCGTGAAGAAAATAAAAGTTTATCAAAATCATTTAAAATTTTTTAACTTGTTTAGCAAAATATTGGCCTTGTTTTAAATGGAATGATTTTGAAACATCTCTTTGTTTATTATGTTGAGTAAAATCTTTAATTTTAAGGTTATGAGCATAGTTTTGAAATGCGTTTACCGACGAAACTGTCCATTATTTATGCTACAAAGCAACATCATAAGCACTCATGCAGACGAATCGAAAAATAAAATTAAAAAAAGACTTTGAAACCTATGGATCTAGCTGACAGATTTGTATTGAAGATTGCGTGATAAGCAGTAAACCCTCGAGCTACCTTAAATCAAGAATTCAATAAATCAACATTCTATAACAAACAGTTTTTTTTAGTTTACTTTGCAAATACATACTCTCTACTGAACGACTTATTTTCCTTCAACAGCTTCACTTTTTTCACCGTGAAGCGTTATGAAAAAAATAAATGACAGAGGTCAGTCAAGCTCCGTTACTCTTACTTTATTATGTCTATTTCAAGCTTGAGACGTTCAAATCGATTGTCAAAGTATTGATTTTATCTATAACTTACACGTTAACGTGTATCATTTTAAAAATACTTATAAATGTGCATACCTTTAAGTTATTGTTATATTTTTTCATTTGGATATATTGTTATTAAATCTTGATTTTAGGAAAAAAATTAACTCAGTATATTATGATGATATAATAGATTCATGCATGTTAAACTCACCTCTTTAACAGTGGCGGCAAACGATTTAAAAAATTGATGAAAGTCACAAGCTTATATATAGCAAAGAAGAATATGTGATAAGTGCATGTATGAACGTATCTAATTCCCGAAATCAAAAATTTGAAATGGACCAAATTATTTCACCCCTTGAGCATTATGTAACTATAAAACTTGTCCATCATTGATAAAGAAAACTGTCGGCCTTGATTGAAATTTTGTTGAATCAGCAGACAGTGGGATTAATAAATTTGCGTTTTCTATTGATTTGTCTTTGCTTTATTTTCATTAGTTTATGCACACATGCTATTTGTAGCCAGCAACACATGTTACAAACTAAAACTTCTTTAAATTCTACCTGTGGGTCTGAAAAATTCTCTGCAGGATTTTTTAAACAAGACGGGTTTTGTCAATATAGATTATCAAACGTGCACGGAAAAAACTATTCAAGAAGATCGGTTACGGAAAAATAAAAGAAAACCTTTAGAAGGCTCAGCAGTCGGATTAAAATGAAACCTTTCACTAGCCCCTTAGAATAAAAGAGGTGCTAGTGGAAAGTTAGATTTTAATCTGACTGGCCAATGAGAAACCCGGTTTTTCTTGAATAGTTACTAAGTACATGCAGATATAATGAATGTGCCACTACAAATCCCCAAAAGATTTTAAAATATTGATAAAATGTTCAGACAAAAACTAGTAGTTTTTCCTGAATTTGGCATTTCTTCTTTTTATTTGAGAATAATTTGTTTAACAGATAAACCGTGGTTAAACATTTTCGTTATTGATCTAGAAAAAAAAATTCACTAGCCGGAGGAATTCTTCAGCATATCCTTTATGTGTTTATTTGGCGTAATTTTTCATAAACAAAAGTTTTAAAAATATTTTACTGCATTTTACTACATTTGTAAAAATACTATTTTCTAAAGTAATTTAACTTTACGTTACAATTTATAAGAGGGATGGTTAGTCGTGGCTATTTTTAAAGTACATGTATGTTTTAATTTCCTCAAGAAGAAGAGCTCTGTATAAAGATATAAGCAAAATATTCAAATTCCAAAGCTAAAACGTATGGATATTTTCTTTACTAAATGATGGTTGATAGCTAAAAAAAATAAAATTTTAAAAATTAATGAAGACCTGATGGTTGATTTGTCAGAATTATTTTTGACACAGCCCTTCGCTTTAACTCTTCAGCTACCTAGTTTGCATAGATTTTCTTGTATATTCCACATCACTTTTTCTTTTACCAAACATTGATTTAAAATAATTTTGATGAAGATTTAAATTTTTAAAAATGACGGAAAACCCATAGTTATATATAACAAAACTGCAAAAAAAGTTAGCTATCAAAAAGTCCCTACGACGCGACGAAACCAAAATGCTGTGGTTGTGTTTCTTACTGACATTATGCCTCCCAAGACTTTTACTTCACCATCAGTAAGCATCCTTAACCAATATTTTTAACTTGGAATTAATACTGTTTGTTTTATAAAACTTTAATATCAAGTGTTTCTCGTTCGAGTCAATTCAAACTAACGATCATTCGCAACTTTGTGCATGTCAACAAACTGGACGATTCAAGTCTTCAGAATTTCCATTAAAGTGATTAACCTCTAAGAAAAAAAATATTTAGGGATGAAGCAATTATTTCAATATCTGTTTCAGTGATGCTTTACATTAAAGCAGCCGAAATGAGGTACTAAATTGTATTGCGCAAGGTCACAATAACCGCTTAACACAACGTTGCATCATAGATTAGGTTAAAAAAATCAATTTGTGTCATTTTAGGGGCTGTCTCAAAATTCTTATATAAATTAAACCGTAGAAGATAAATAGAACATCTATAATTGTGTGATTTTATATTTGCTTTATCCAACTCGTTGAAGTGGTGTTCATATTTGCTCTGCAAGCCTCGCGAAATTATACACCATTTCAACTCGATGGATAAAGCATATAAAATCATACAATATGGATATCCTCTATTTAAACAAGAACTTGAAGTAGGAACACATGTATATTTGCTGTTTATTCTCGTGCTCATACGCAGTGGTATTGATGACGTAATGTCTCGTTCAAATATACGAGAATTACTTTGAAATATTTTTGTAAATTACTATGTCAGTGGGCCTTTATCACAGTCCATGCAGGGTGAAAAATTTAATTTGATATACAGAACAACTATCTAAACTATAATTCATGTAAAAAAAAAAATCTCGGGTATGTCATATATACTTGTATTTTAAAATTAAGGTCATCGTTATAAATGAATGTATTATTGGGATACAAAGGTAATAAATGATTGTGGAGACTGTTTAAATCTGATGAATGAAGTTGCTGTATAATTTTTTAGATGAATTATTGTGCCGAGTGAAACTTTCATATATGGAAGAATTGGATGCGGGTTGTGTATCGTTTCTGCAATGCTTCCTTCCTGAACCAACAAAAACAATTTTGAACTAGCGTTTTAACAAATGTTTTGAATGAAATCGCCACGCATGAAACACCTTAAATGTAAAATTAAATTTATTGTGATAATACATTTACACTATAACTGTGTACTTTACAATTAAGAAAAGTTTAGAAGCAACCCAATGATTGGAACAGATCCTAATAACGAGAACAAAACATGTTTTTCATGTAATTTCCAGAACATATAGTGCGAGTTTGACGTAATCTAATTGAAATAAAATCTTATACTTTCCGTGATACTTTTGTCAGAATATAATTATGTCATGTGCTTTGTCAATATTATTTTTTTTTTCGGTTATTTCTGGTTTTGGGATCTTAAGCTGCAACATGTAATTAACATTTTAATTTTCAGTTACTACTATTTCCAATGACTACCAACTACTAATGCACCATGCACACCAATGGTCGATCGTCTACAATTATTGTGGCTGTACATCCTGTGAAATATATGGAAAAAGTTTTTGAATGAAAGTGCCTAGGTATAGCTTACATCGTCACCGCATCTATCTCAGACGACATTCATTATAGCGTCACTCTACGTCTGATAATTATTGTTCCGATTTAAGTTGATCTTGCCAATACCCAATTGTATAGTAAAACTATGATATACCCATTGTTACAACGCACTTTGAAAAATTAGGCACTTTGAATTTTTTTTTTTTTTTTTTATGGCGTTGCCACAACCAATTGTTATCAGTATGTATTAAACACACCTTTTGCTATACGTTGTGATGATTTACGACCGACAACTAAGGGTAGAGACTTAATTCTATCCATGCAAAGAAAACGTTTTCTATAATTTTTGCAAGTTGTTCTTTGTTGACATGTAAATTATATATATGTACGGGCTTTTCTTCTATACTCTGTCCCAAGATATTTAGGCAGCTTATTTGGACGATTTTTAATAAAAATATACATACCTGTGAACGAAGTGCGGTTGAAATCGGTGAAAGGGAAAAAATCCAAGATATCTTCATTGACACATTATCGTTTTTCATTCGGAAAAAATCACAGGAACGAAAACATTTCTTACGGAGATTTATAATGGAAATGTTCACATCTTTTCTCCATTCGGAAGTTACTCGGAATATCTCAAACAATATTTCAACGTTATCATCCGGGTACTTTCATCTCGCTTGCAAATGCAAAACCCCCGTAGAATTTTTATATTTAACCGTGTATTCAAACCTGACAAGATAGACAGGGCGTTTCAAAAGAGACATCTTTGGATTTTGTCATACTGTTCAATGAACATCGTTTTAACCCTAATGTACTTATAAATATTGAATAATTTAAGAAAATATTGCACAAAAAATTGTGAAATTTGCATAAATATCTTGGGACAGAGTATATAGAGAAGTGTGGTCGCCACTCAGAATATTTTAATCAATGTATATAATTATATTCCTATGCCTCTGAATAAAATTATTTTACTTTTATATACGTGTGTATGCTAGAAAGTATCAGCATCAAAATTTCAATTAAGTGGCTAGTATAGTTCTCCAGTTAGACATAGCTGTACATGGAGATACATTGACGTAGATTAGAAAATCGAAGTAGGCATGTACAGATTTTGAAGTGTCTTTTTATTTTGGTGCATGGATAATAAAAACTAAAAAATCAATTTAAACAAAGGGCATAAACTTTATGTTATATCTGTCAATTTTCAATCAGTTTTAATTTCATTGAAAGTAAAATCGTAAACAATAATTGGACTTTGTAAGACATAAACTTGGTGTTTCCCCTCAAAATGCAGCAAACTGGAGAAGACACATACTGTTATACACTACATCTGAAGGATATTCAATCTTTTTGATTCCCATTGGCTGGTGTAGTCACGTGTAAAGAACGTGAATGAACGCGCTTGATTGTTTAATACACCTGACGACCGGTGTAAAAATGTACAATGCCCATTTTACATTTATCTCTATGTATCTCTATTCTGTTCAGGATAAGTCGCTGTTCATTGCGTGGACCTTGAGGTCCACGCAAAAAATATATGAAGCATATACGACGTACCTGAAATAATTAAAATTCAACACCTTTTTACTTCATAAAAAAATACAAATATATCTGGATATTCTTTTATTTACTATCGCTAAATCATTGAATTTAACGTATTATCGCCTTATTTCAGATTCATATGATTAAATATTAGCGTTGTTCATTTTTTTAATAGCATAATGTCTTAAGATAACTTGATTTATATTTTAACTATGTTAAGTTTGTACACAATCAGAGAATAAATGTACTTTGCCTCCTAAATACTAAAAAGATGTAAAAGAAAATCGTAATTAGAGATAGAAAAATGAAATTCGTGTTACTTTCTAGGTCAGTATTTATCAAAGCAAGCATATTAAACATAACTTTTAGAATTTTGTACCTTTGAGATACGTGCAGATACATCTTATATTGCTACTACATTCTACATTTTAAACTTTGTGTAACAGCACACTTTGGTTTGTTGTGTACATTTCTATCACCTTCATATAGCCATGTTGAGAGACATGCCTGATCAATAAATACATTATATCATTTCTCTGCTAATAATAACACTTTATTTAAGAAATTAATGCCAGTTATTTTAACTGATTAAGAATATTATACGTCCATCTGCGCCGCATCCTCGTCTACAATCCTCGGTTATTTTTGTTTATTTATAAATTATTCTACAAAAAAATATTTTTAATTTTTCTACCAAACCATATTGTTCTTATATTAAATCAAGTGAATATAATTCAGTGTTTTATTTTCACCAACATGAAAGCGCTATCGGCGAAAGCAAGGACAAAACCTGCAAATTAGACGACGACAACAACAACAACAACAACAACAACAACAATTGCTACTTGAGTATAAAGAGAAAGTTGTTCCTCGACCTATATTCCCTAAAGTACGAATTTTGTTCCGATCACATTAAAACTCTGCATACTAAGGATTTTTCTCATAAATTTTAAATAATGATGATTCCCGGTTACTTTTTTAACTATATAGATATGTCGAAATAGTCTTCACGGAATGTGCTATTTATAATTAGCTGCAGGGACACTATCTGCTTTTTGTTACATGTTGTATAACACAAGGGTTAGGTTGTCGGGTAGTGGAGTCGTCCATTTACTCTCATTTTTTTAATGTACATAACATTTTTGGACATATTAAAAGCAAGCGTATTTAGTGGTTGTTTTTATTGCAATACACGGAAACACCTAAAAGATTTCCAATTTTAATTGTTTTGGTATTTGGTAACTAATAAAATGGTAACAAATTAAAAAGAACTGCACTATCTGACAACCGAGCCCCTGTGGATGATAATTTTAGTGAACCTACAGGTGACTGGGGAGTATTAGTCTGTTTCTATATTAGCATTTTCCCGTATTTATTACCACAGTCAAAATAAGTTTTCCTTTATTAAATACAAAGTGAATTGCAGGTAAAACTTATTATTACTAAGTTAACTAAAGCTGATTTTTCATCCATCTACATATAACCAAATTATCAATGACCAGTAAGTGGCATGCGCGGATCCAGAAAATTTTTCCGGGGGGGGGGGGGGGCCGGGGGTTTTTTTGTTTTGGCGGGGGGGGGGGGCGGGTTTTTTTTTGGTTTTTTTATGTTTTTTTAAGAAAAAGAAATTTTGCGGGGGGGGGGCCCCCCCTGACCCCCCCCCCTAGATCCGCGCATGAGTGGTCAAGATGATTTGTTTTTGTCTACATCAGACACAGAGGGTGCCAGCAATATTGGATACTTTCTGCAAATTGCTATACACAAATCACAACTCCAAAGAACACAACCCTAAATGTTAGTAGTCGAGTTGGTCAGGCAGGCATATTTTATAAGCAAAAAATGATTATATAGTTCAGGTGCACTTGATTGTGTTACACAGGGCGTATCAATTCTATTGCTATAATGATTGAACATTAATTATCTCAAAGTTCTTCGAAACTTTTGAGTAAATATTTAACATTAAAACATATCTTCTTTTTGATAATTGTAACATTTCTCTTTGTACTAAAATTGCCAACGTAATTACCAAATCAATATAATCAAAGTCAAAATTAACACTAACTCGCAACCGAACACACACACAGATGAATGATTAAGACATGCAAGTCATAATTAATGATTCATTAAATTGTTGTACAACACTGACTATTGTTCTCATACTGTATTGTAAGTAAAGCACACATACAAAATAAGAATATTTTTTTAACATTGAAGCATTTCCCCTCAAATTTGAGTCTAATTTATTACATAGGGTTCATTTCACGATTCTCTCTTTCCCCATGCTGCTCTGAACTTCTATTTTTTCGGCAGGTTCTTAGTAGAATAATACTTGTGATGATGAGAGCAAGAGATAGGACCGCTGACGTCACAGCCAAGCCGGTGTAAACAGACGACACACCTAAATTTAAATGAATTTGCAAGACATAAAATATAAACACAAATAAAACAGTCGTATTAAAATCATTGATAAAAATAATTATTTGCAAACAGTTCAAAGCTTTATTTTTTATATATCCCAAAAGATCTTCAACTGCTACAATTGCGCAATGTTTTGGCGTTAAATTAGAAAAAAATCTAAACGTGAAGAAAACCAGGAATTAAAAGAAAATAAACTATAACAGAACTATCCCTCACTTTAGTCATTGCCGGCAGCAAGAAGTGTGTCTCGTTGATCAGAACTAGAAGAGTCATTTTAAAAGTTATGGCATGTTGGCATCCCCTTGGGTAATTGGCCAATTTCCTCATAGGACTCGATCAGCATCAGAGCCATGCCCTCTATCATATGTCGATCTATGTGACAATGTAAGAACCAGACTCCCGGGTTTGTCGCATCA
Source organism: Magallana hongkongensis (assembly GCA_016163765.1). Taxonomy (NCBI): domain Eukaryota; kingdom Metazoa; phylum Mollusca; class Bivalvia; order Ostreida; family Ostreidae; genus Magallana; species Magallana hongkongensis. The sequence continues at coordinate 88,961,520 of WFKH01011925.1, forward strand.
ATCTTTATAACGGTATAGCCACCATAAGGAACTATGACGGTATCCTTTAGTACCGGATTTTCATAATTTATACCAGGGATGTTGCGATAATCCATCCACAAGGGATTTCTCCAAGTTGCATCGTTGCACTGGCTTTTATCATTGGGAAGTTTAGGGCTACATTGTATATCGTTGTTTGGAATAAGTGAACCATTTTTGGAAACTGTGGGAAAACCCATTTTCAGCACTTTAAAAGTATGACCATGGATGTGTATTGGATGTGTTATATATGCACCGTTTCCAACATTTGACAAAACCAGTATGATTTCCGAACCCGACTTTAGTTGGAGTGCATGACTGCATTCGCATGACGTTTCGGCATTACAGTTTTCACACGAAGTGTTGAGTTCTGAGGGTTGTGTAAGAGCCGATACAGTAGGCCAAACAAACTTTCGACCATTTATGGAGCTAAAACTTGTTTTTCCAGGAAACCCAAAGTTTAAAAAGTATACTAAAGATTCATCCCGGATAGTCAGCACATTAATATTTAACGTTAGAGAAGGCGGTGATTTCAAAAGAGAAACTGGTATGCACTTTACAGTTGTGTCATTTGGAAAAACCTCAAATGGACAATTCAGAACAATTTTAGATGCCATTTTGTCTCTTGGAGGTGACGATTTTACTGGAATGGAAAACGCATTTGTTATGTTTATCAAACCGATTCTAAAATTATCTTTACGCTTCTGTAAATATTTTGTGTCCAAGACATACACAGTCATGTTGTATATCCCTTCTGTTGTATTCTGAAGGTCAAGTTCGAAGTCATACCGTTCAGCAGGATATATGATAATTTCGTCAACTGTTTGATGGACGAGTGGAAAGCCGTCAGTTTCTTTGACAATCAGAGATATTCCGGGGACTGAAAATAAAAGAGCTTCTTCAGAGCCTACTCCTATCATCCGAAACAAATGAGTGGAACTCCTATCCAGCTGATAGACTTCCAAAGGTGCGTTGTTGTGTCTGAATTCGCCTTTACCGTTCATCAAAATTGATTCGACGGAATTTCTGTTGATAAATTTGGCTTTCAATAATGTAATTGGGTCATAGACGTGATTCCATTCCTGCAATTGAATGATGTGCTGGTGATTGACTGGGACTTCTCCTTCTTGTTTTAATACAATTAGCGCACCAAAAAGACCCATATCTCTTTGGTTGCCAACATGGGAATGATACCAATAGGTGCCGGAAAATCGAGGCTGAAACGTATAGTTAAAAGATTGACCAGGTAAAATTGGACATTGGGTAACATACGCCACACCGTCCATTGCTGGCCGTCCCAATTGATCAATCCCGTGCCAGTGAATTGTGATGGCTTCGTTTAACAATTTGTTCTGCACAATGATGGTAATCATCTGCTTTTGGTACAAAAAAATTGACGGCCCTGGCATCGACTTATTTGCTGTGAGTAAAAGCAACGTGGAGTTCCAGCCGTCAGCAGTTATTACGTTTTCAATTGGAACCTCTTCGTCAGGCTGGTTTACCGAGTAAAGTTTACCGTCTCGTGTGAATACTGGTCCTTTCTCGGGATCAAACATAGTGAATGCATAATCTATTACAAGCGAAGTATAGCAATGAACAGCGTTTTTCTCACATTCGAATCCTTCAGCCATTTTGTGTATGATCAGAACCAACAGGATAACTCTCATTTTCAAATATTTCTATAGAAATGAAAAAAATATACATGTATTGGTAAAAATGTAGCGATAATTTTTAATTCCATTCGTCATTTACATGTACATACCAGGATTAATACACTAAATTGACATATTCAACACGATAATGCACTATGAAACTGATATCTTTCAATACATGTTAAAAAATAATTTTCATTTAAAGCTGCTTGGTCCGATTCTGTAGCAAATTTTATGTACATGTACGTTTTTAACGAGACCGAGTCTAACTATTACTACCCTAAATATTTTGATGAAATTCTTACGTAGTTTTACTTCTATATCAATTATTTTTAGATAAAAAAAATATATACATTTATCTCCCCGATTTCCTAGGAGTCGTCTCGAAAGTTATCAATTTTTAGTATGAATTAGTTGAAGAGCGCCAAATTTTTACATTTTCCCTATTTCTTTTTTTTGGGGGGGGGGGGGGTATTTCAGCCCTTGGTATTCCTTTTTCTTTTAAATATATGAAAACGATTGTAAAAAGTCACCAAATAATGAAATTTTAAGATTTACCTCATGGTTGGTCCAGGGATAATATAAAAAAAACGATTTTTATTTTAGTAGCTGATTCAGAAGATTCAGTAGCTGAATATTACAATAATACTGTATTATCCAAACAAATTTTAAAACAACAGTTTAGTTAAAGAATTAAGATATTTAAATCATTAATTTTAATAAAGTGCACCACCAGATTCCATGTACATAATACACTAAACTCTTCTTTGAAATGCATTTGAAAAAGAGCAGAATATAATTGTTTTCAAAACACAATTCACACCTATTGTACCGTATCTAATTTTCAAAAGTGTGCAAAACGCCATTTTCGTGAAGGCCAGCATATTTTTTTGGACTCAGCTCTCTTTAATTATGATTTAAAAAAACAACCAAAAACAACCAAAAAACATTAGTTATTTGCCGTTAAAACGTATTTTTAGAGTCCTTTTTAAAAATCAGGACTAGACTAAAAACCTATTCAGAGAAACTGTCAGATTTTGTTAAGCTATAGGTACAATGGGCCTGTAATATCAAGCAGTTTAGTATACATTCCTTTTATTCATGTTTCTGATATCTACATGTAATGACATGAGAGGGGACAGTCTTGATTTGATTCGAACATACTTTTGTTGTACTAATTTACAGTTGGGATTGGGCAGAGGTTCCATAACTTAAGTATTGAATGTGATTAATAACTAATGTAATTGAATAAGAAAAACAGTTTTTTGCATCGCATTTACCAATGAATATGATTTCCGAGCTCGAGTATGATGTGTAAGAGATCCCCATCAAGTATTAATATGTATATTAATTTTGTTATTATAATAATTATTTTTTTCCTGGCTTGGAATTATTGCGCATAATTTGATCATTTTATCGCAAACACGTAACACAGTGAGGCAAAATGTACGTGTACACAGGTGAGACCTCTACTGTATTTCTGTTTTATTAACATCTCAGATTTCCCAAATAAATGGGATTGCATTTATAGAAATATAATTCAGACGCTCGAGAAACTTTGACCATCAAATACTTTGTTTTGTAAAAGAGGTTCATAGGTGGCTAGAAAATTACCTTAGGAACGAATGTCTTAATCTAATGTTTCAATTGCATTCAAAGATGTTCAAACTAGATATAGCTCTAACAATGTTGGTATAGATAGTTTTGATTTTTAAATTGCAAAATCTTTATTATAACACAATTTTTTTCAGGTATGTCCAAGGTCTTACACTTAAACAAGCGCATATAAAAAAAAAATCAATCAATTACACTCTTTAAGGCTTTATCTGTTACCGTACAACATTTATAAATATATGCAATTTGACAGACAGAAAGAAATAAGTTGTAGCAAATCAGTATGCTCCCAACGATTGATCTTAAGAATATTTAATTCAAACTTAAGGAGGCCGAATTGGGTTTTTTTGCGGAAAAACTACAATAGTAAAACTCTTTATTTTTTAACCATATGTAATTTAAACCAACTCTAGTTTATTTGCGAAGTTTCAAGAAAATCGACCGTCTGATTCTTTTTAGGGACCATCTCAAAATAGAGGTACATTTACTATAGGAATATAAAGGAAACTGTCATTTTCCGCACATCAAAGCACATTAAAAAAATACTACAATAGCTTTTTTTCTGAAATTGTTATATATAATTTGTAATATCATTTCCTAACTTATGTGTAAAAAATACTAAATTCTACCGTCTGGTTTTTAGTGGGGGCCATCTCAAAATATTAAAATGCACCAAATTTTGCTATATATTTGGATCATTACGAATGAAAATTGGTATAATGGATTCATTCAAAAAATCAGGAAAATGTCCTAGAGGATAGCATCATTCTGTATATAAGATTTCAAACGCGTACAGTTTTTACGTTTTCTTTTATGTAATTTCTTATAACTTACTCCTACAAAGCTTCATTTTATCATACCGTCATAAAAGCGCAATGGCAAAGCTCCCCTATCGCACAACGGAAAAATCGTTTAAAAAATAAAAATTTCCTTAAAAAATCTAAATATTTTTTTCTGTATTTTATTTATTTTGTTCAATTTTAGAAATGATATCGAAAAAAATTCCTAAGAAGTATAAATCAACTGTATTATACTAGAATGCGCAAAAAAATGCGCAATAAAAACTAAAGTCGGCCTCCTTAAAGCAAAAATAAAACTTACGTTGATAGACCAATTCAAGCAAAATTGGCAATCTATTCTTCAATCATCTCCCAAAGCTCTAAATTATAGAATTTATAAGGAAGAATTAAAATTTAAAAAAATTATTTTATTTTGTTACATTATCAAAAAAAGATACAATTACTTTTTGTAGATTTCGAACATGTAATCACCATCTACCAATTGAAAGTGGACGTTGGGCAAATATTTCTAGACATGAAAGAATATGTGCTCATTGCAATAAACGGGAAATAGGGTATGAATTCCATTACATACTTAGCTGTAACTCGTTATAACAAGAACGCATTCAATGTTTATTAAATACAAATATAAAAAAAATGCTATTAGTTTCAAATTAATAATGTCTACTACAAAACACTGTTCTTTGAGGAAATTATGCGCTTTTATTAGAAAAATAAATAAATAATGCTCCCCAGGTTAGAACCCCCAAACTTCACATCTGTATTAACGAGTCAGAGTTGATCTTTTACACGTTCTCTCTCTCTCTCTCTCTCTCTCTCTCTCTCTCTCTCTCTCTCACGCATGTGATGTTTATTAGTAAGAAATATCAAATGTTTTATCATTATAATCTTTGTGTACCATTGTACAATGGTGTTGAGATTGAAATAAATGAATGTAATGAATAGAAATTTCTCGCGTTACGATAGTATAGCGAGAAATAGTTGTCCTAACGATATAAAAACGTATTTGTTTGCATAGAAACGGAAGTTCCGTTTCGTATAGTTGTTAGCATTTGTATACTTAGTGATAGCCAATGAAATAAGAGAATCGAAAATGACGTGTTTGAGTAGTTTTCTGAAAGTTCTGGGGGTCAGTTTCTAGCGCACGCTCTAACCGAGCAAGTAAGTTTATGTGTGGACGCTAGGACAACTGAGATGAATCACGCAATTTCTGAACAAATCAATTTGGCAGTTTCCCGTCAGCAAACAGACCTGTTAAGGTGGAAGGCTACATCGTCACAACATGTCTGACATCCGTTTGAAACGCCATTTTCTTCCGGATTGATAACATTATGTCGTGGTACAAAATAGCTATACACCGGTTTAATTGAACTCTTCTAACAAGGGAGATGAAATAGAAATGAAATCACTAAAACGCTTAGAAAATATGTCAATTTTCTTCGTGGTTAAAGCTTTCAACTACATCTAACATTGATTATCAGCTGTTTTGTACGGAATTCGGAAAACGTGAAATTTTGATAATGTACTGTTTTCCTTCTATTGGCAATACATTTTTGTCATGTCATCTGCAACAGACGATCATACATATGTGACGGATTATCGATAAAGCCATTAAAGGTAAGCAGATATAATATTTTCACTTAAACTATATATGTATAATGAATATAAAACTAATGTACCGTAATACGATCTCTTGAATTGATCCTAACTTCCCAAATGTAAAACATTTGCAGTAAAAGACTTGCATCGAAAGTTTTACATTAAATTAAATGTATTTTAATATTAGATATAGCTAGGTGGCAATAACAATGGAAGCCCGGATTTGCAAGCCAAATGAGGGAACGACAGAATTCTGAAAGGAGCATGTTTTTCATTACCACACGTACATTTGTATCACTATAGACATCTATAATGTATGTATTTTAAATATGCGTATGGTTGTTGTTTATAATTGCTATTGTATACAAAAAGTAAAAGGCAATTTAACTACTAACATTGTGTTTTAAAGAGTTAAATATATATAATGCATTCATCAAAAATATAATTTTTTAGATTAAAACATTATCATAAGCACTACTAACCTTACATCTACATATTTAGCATTGACTTGTTCCTTTTTTTAATTTTTCTTCGTGATTTTTATTAAATAAAAATTTGGTCCCAAGATATTTGAGACCATGTGAAATAAAGAAAGACAACTCTTAAACAGGATCTTTCATACCAAGATTTTTGCAATAATTCAGTATTTCTTTTAATTTTTCAATTTCATTCAATTTCTTTTCTTCATCTCATTAACCAACGAATATTGTTTATATTTTCAGATTTTTGTGGGATTTCGTCCAGCAGTTTGCCATAGAAGTATTTTTTTATATATTTTAGTTTCATATTTATGTGGATTCCAATAAAAATCATACAAACTTCATTCATGATTATTTTATTTTTCATTTCTAAAGTTTATAACATTTCACTTTCATAAGAATTTTAAAACAGAAATGTTTAAAAATTTGACAAATAAGGGGTTATCTGGAACCAGACTGATAATTTAAAAATTCTCTAGAAAATAAAGTATTGTACTTTGAGGTCTATTATTGTTGAATACTGTGCCTAGTATTAGTAACAAATGCATGCAACAAAAATCTCCTACACTTATTTGGTGTAGAGATCCACCTTAACATTCAACAAATTTCGAGTTCACAAATTAACCGCATTGAAGAAAATCTTAATGAGCATTACGTGCTCAGGAGGAAGGGGAATGAAAACCAATTCAAGCATGAAGCCCGGGTCTTGTCGAAATTAAAAGAAGCAAACGAGAATCTGAATTCCAACACGGTGAACGAAGAAATGGTTGAGGTCGCAAAATCTAGCATAAATGAAGGTATGAAACTGGTGAAAAATAGACAAAAGCTCATAAAACTAGCAGATTCGTCCCAGTTAGGATGGAAAGTGGCAAAAGAATACGAAACGAATCCAATCGCGGCAGACTCGGACGACGAGAAAAAGATGTATCGGGCACAGATGAGGGCGGAAAGAAAAGCCAGAGAGGATAGAATTTCCAAGAGACGGTCTTACAGATTCGCGCCTTATTACAAGAAGCCCGTGGCAGAGACTGCAAGGCGAATGGAGACAGATGACAAGTCAACAGCATCAACTAAACCGGGCAGATGTTACGACTGTGGAGCAAGGGGCCACTGGAGCCAGGACTGTCCAAGGAAAGATGAGTCTAACAAGATGAGTAAAAATTTTACTTCAATTTTGAGAAATTTTGAAACAAAAATGCATGTTAAAGTAGATAACAATTTATCAAACATTTGTAGTCCTGTTGGTCGTTTGAAATCAAAGGTGAGTGAATGGGAAGAAATGGGAGCAAACAAAGCATTGTTCAATTGATCAAGGTTGGCTATAAAATTCCTTTCAAAACCTAGCCATCGTCAGTAGTATTGCGTAATAACAGGTCAGCTTTGAACGACAAAGATTTTGTTACAAAAGAATTGCAAACTTATTGAACAAAGGGTGTGTATCAAAGGTTGGTAATATTCCCAAAGTTGTCAATCCATTAACGGTTGCAAAAAACAGAAACGGTAAGTCACGTTTAGTTCTTGACTGCAGACATATCAATACGCATTTGCATAAGTTTAAGTACAGGTATGAAGATGCTTTGGTAGCTAAAGAAATGTTGCAAAAAGGGGATTTCATCATATTGAGATTTTTAATGATCACAGAAAATGTTTGGGGTTTTCTTGGGAAATTGATGGGAGAAATCAATATTACGTTTTTAACGTTTTGCCTTTCGGTATATCAACTGCTGGATATATATTTACAAAAGTTGTAAGGGAACCCTTCAAGTTTTTGAGAGAAAAAGGTATGAAGATCATTACTTTTCTAGATGATGGCATTGGGGCTGAATCTTGTATAGATAAAGCAAAATATGTTAGCATTTGCGTTAAACAACAGTTAGAAAATCTGGGATTTTTGTTTGCTAATGAAAATGTGAATGGCTACGACACAACGCAGAATTTGGTTAGGCCTGTTATGGGATATGGAAAAGGGGAAAATTTTTATTACAGAAGATAGAATTGAGCGACTTAAGACTTCTTTAGAGTTTATACATTTAAAGGTAATAAAAAATAAAATGTTTTTTCAAGTTAAAGAATTGGCAAAAATTGTGGGTCAGATTATTTCAATGAAGGCAGTTATTGGTAACACTGTTAGACTGAAGACAAGATGTTTGTATGACTGCATAATGAGCAGAGCAAGTTGGCACTCGAAGGTAAAAATGTCTGTTAATGCTTTCAATGAAATTGAATTTTGGCGAGAAAGTTTAAATCGTTTGAACGAAAATGGCTGTCGTTTAGAAAGTTTTGATGCATCAGATGTATGCAATTTTCAATTATTTTGTGATGCCTCGGATGTAGGCTATGGTGGTTTTATTAAATGCATGTCGGATGAAAATCAAAAGGTCAGTATTGGAACTGTGTTTGGTAGTTGGACAGAAAAAGTCAAAAAAGTTCAACGTGGAGAGAGTTAGAGGCTGTAAACAGGGCTGTGAAAACTAATGTTTCACATTTAAATAATGAGAAAGTTAAAATTATTTCAGATAATAAAAATGTTCCTACGATTTTACAAATTGGCAGAAGAAAACCTTATTTGCATAATATTGCTGAAAATATTTTAAATACATGTTAAGAAAATGATATTCAAATCAATCCTGTATGGAAGCTAAGGAATGAAAATAAAAAAACAGATACTTTGAGTCGATTGACAGATATGGATGATTGGTCAATAGATGATGAAATTTTTGAACATTTTGAGAAAATGTGGGGTGTTCATACAGTGGACCGGTTTGCTACGCATTACAACAAAAAGTGCGTTAGATTTAATTCAAAGTATTGGTGTCCAAACACAGAATGCGTAGATGCTTTTAATGCTTGTTTTAGGGGGGAAAATAATTGGTTGGTTCCACTTCCAAATTTGATAACAAAAGCTATTAACAAGCTTGTTGCAGACAAGGCAAAAGCAACTTTAATTGTGCCGGAATGGAAATCGGCTCTATTTTGGCCGATTTTGTATGACGGTAAAAAAAATTAAAAGTTTTGTTTTGTCTTGGGAATATTTACCAGAGAAAAGATTAATTACTCATGGAAAAAGTAAAACATCAGTATTTGACAAATTTCCTTTGGATTTTAAGATGGTTGCATTTTATATTAAATTTTAAAGTTTGAAGCAATGTATGCATGAGAATACAAGTCTGACTAAGCATTTCTAGATAAAATGTTTGTGCATGTTAGTGATGTTTGATTTTAGGATTAAACAGTAACTTACAGTCACACGTAGACAGAGCAGTGGTGGATAGCGGAGTTCCTTTACAAAGTAACCTCGAAACTCTTAGCAACCAACTGTCAAAGTATCTTCTGTTATCGAAAAGTGAAAGTACAAATAAAGCGTATACACACAGTTTTCAACGATGGACAACGTTTATAAGAAGTCATGGATACAGTGAATTACCAGCAAAACCGGTGCACGTTGCGTTATGTATAACACATTTGTTGGATAATGGCGCGTCTTATGCTTCTGTGAATTCTACAATTTATTCGATTAAATGGATGCACAGCATATGCGGTCTGGATGATCACACAGAAAATTCATTCGTCAAATCTCTTCAAGATTCAGCCAAAAGATTATTCGCAATACCTGTGCGTAGGAAAGATCCAGTTGATACCAAGATGTTACAGAGTTTGTGTTTATTGCATAAAGACACAAGTGATGTTTTGATTTTGAGAAATTTAGTTATGATTTTAGTTGGATTTGCTGGGTTTATAAGATTTGATGAAATAAGTTCTTTAAAATGTAACAACATATTCGTTGAAGATGAGTATTTAAAGCTTTTTATTGAAAAAAGTACAAATGATCAATTAAGACAAGGAAATGAGGTTTTGTTAGCCAAGGGTGTCACATGTGCCTGTCCTTACAGTATGTTTTTGCGTTATGTATCGGCTGCAAATATTAATTTGTTGTCGTCAGATTTTATTTTCAAGCCAGTGTTCAGAAGCAAAGGTGTTGCCAAGTTAATAAAGAAAAATAAACCTATTAGTTACACTGCAGCTAAAGAAAACATTGTTAACATGTTAAAAACCGTTGCTTCAAATTTAAATATTGGTATTCATTCACTCAGGTCCGGTGGTGCTTCCGTTGCAGCTAATTCAGATGTCAATGATAGATGTCTTCAGAGGCATGGTCGGTGGAAAAGTGTTTCAAGCAAAAACATGTATATCAAAGATTCTGTGGTTAAGAGATTGCAAGTTTCTAAAAAATTAGGATTATAAAAAATTTATGTTGAACAAAACACTTTTCTCTCCCTTTCTTTGGTAATTTTCTATTGTCCCACCACAGTGCGCTAAAATGCATCATATTGTTCTGTTGTTTTATTTATATTAGTGAAGTAAAGTGTTGAATGTTTGATTATGATTACTCTTTTAAGGAAGGAGTCTGGTTTTCGACTTGTCAAAAGTAAATTTGATTAAATGGTCATTAAATCAAGATGAAAGGAAATAAAAATATCATATTTTTTCTTTCTTTTTTACAATTATACAACTTGGCATAGAAATAGTAATCAAAGTTTAGAATCTAACAAGGACTATCTTTTTGGCGGAACATTGGCGTAGGAAAATATCACATGTTTTTGCAATTCAGAATTGCTGTAGATTAATGAGTCTATTGAGCATTTATAAAACAATAACATAAATGTCGGATTTTTTTCAACTAATGTGAACTAATAATAAGGTACTTGTTTTTAAAATATGATTTGCCTATCAATTTACAATTTTATTAGCTATTTTAAGCGCTCAGTCTATAAATAAATTTGTGTGAAAAAATCACTAATGTCGGATTTTCTCCCTAATTAAATGGTCAATATATTAGCTTTTCTGTCAATTTATATCTTTATGTAAGGTCTTCATAATATGTAAAAAAAAAATCAGGAATATTTCAATATTTGAAGCATTAAGAATAATCAAAATATCTTCAAAATTTAAGAAAATTAGAGGAAATGCGGGCTAAGCAATATCAATTTTAGTTTAAATATTAATTCCAATTTAGTAGTATAAGCTGATAGACATTGTGATATTCTATCATTTCATTGAAGAATAGAAACTTCATATCTTAATTTTAATTAATTTAATTTAAACATATTTTATTGAGTAATCAAATGGATTAGGCAACGGGCAAAGCCTATATAAACCCTTTCCAAAATACAAAGTCAAGTAGTGGTGTTATGAAATAATCTATAGAATATAGTATTTCCAGTTTACAGAGTGATATATTATTGATATTTTTTGTATACAAGACAAAGGATAAGAGGATATTAAATAATAAGCTTGACTTTTGTCGTATATAAATTGTACGTTAAATTGTTGTTTAACATATACAAGAACACATTCATACCTACATTTATAAACCCATCACCTCATTCATTCATACCGACAGACAAACATAAGTATAGAGTTTTCATGATCCAGCCCATTTGAAAGAAACAATAATTAAAAAGAGTACTAATAAATAAAAAAGTCAAAAACGCTTAGAAGCTATGATATAACCGTGAACATAAGAAAAGATTTTACAATTTAAGTTGTATGAACTTCATATCTTGAACAGATGTCTACATAACTGCAGATAACTACATTTATTTTTGTCATCTTTTAAGTTGAGGAAAAAGGTAGTGACCTTGACCTGACCTTGATGCGAAAACAAGAAGGTCAAATTTGATCAAACTGATAAAATCATTATTGGTTATATGATCTGTTTGACTGTGTCAGAATTTGATGAATTTCTTAATATAAGAAGGATGTCTGAGAACGAGAAGACTCCTTCGTTAAATGCTTTCGTTGAAAACGTTTGTTTGAGAATTTTACGAAAACATGTAAATTATCTCCGACCAAGCTTTTGTTAAGTACAATGCCTTATTATTGAAAAACAGCTACATGCAACAATATGGCCCTAGTACATGTGTACATATATATTCAATACATTTTCGTTGATAATTAATTGTACATACCATTTTGCTTTGTGATTTAGTCTACCTATCCTCGTTGCGTAGTTTCCCGTTATGTGCAAACTTTTACACTGCTTCATAATTCATTTTGAATTGATAAGTCTCACCTTAAATTTATTAGTTTTAAGAATATCTTTTTTAGATAATAAATCTATGTTGAGGTCAGGTACCAAAACCCTACGCAAAGGTAAGCATCTTCTGAACACCAACGCACTGTATAATATAAATGCAACAAAAATAAATTTAAAAAAACTAGAGCAATGCTCGTTGCAAAGCAACGAAAAGGTCTTCCTTTGCAGCTGCGAGGCGAAAAAGAACGATTTACGATTGACACTCTTTTTCTTTTAAAGTGACACGTTGGCTCAAAAAAGATGTTTTACTTTTTGATTATGAAAACGGAAAAAAAAGAAAATAATTATGCGAAATATGATTATACGGGAGGTTTCACGAATTTTAAGTCATCGCCTATCAGTTTTCAAGTCGTTAAAACTCATCCAGAACTAGACATGTAAATTAATCAAGTTGTTTAAGACATTGATTTGAGTGATTGTGATTGCTGTCTAAAGATTGTAAGCTGATGGCCCATGTACCTGTCATACTACACTCCGACCAACGCGGGTCCCGTATTTTCCCGCGACCCCGTGATGGTGTTTTAATCCTTTCCGCGATACACCGTCGCGGTATTGTCTAGAAATGTATTGCAATTTTTTAAATATTGTACAAGGGCCCCAAACATAGCAATGTAATGCAATACATGCATATACGAAAACACGAAAAATATAAATATTATAATGTATTAATGTTTTTCTTATTGCGATTTGAAAATATGCCACATATTTTAAGAAGACAAATATTACGATGTACTCTAACTTATAAGATCGCTACTGTAGGCATCAACTCAACTTGTATGGGTTTTTTCCCCTCAATCTGACGCTTATTTTTAATTTATCTACTTTTCCGGTCTCTCTGTCTTTGTCTCTCTCTCGCTCTCTCTATCTCTGTCTCTCTTTTCTCTCTCTCTCTCTCTCTCTCTCTCTCTCTCTCTCTCTCTCTCTCTCTCTCT
>WFKH01011925.1:88992674-89002995 GCA_016163765.1 Magallana hongkongensis
TTCGGAACTTTCAAGAAAAAGCTGTGGACAACACCAAAACAGAGTTAATCATTTTTAGGAGGAAAGTACTGGAGTCGGCTTTCAGAGGAATTCAGAGACCAACATTCAAACTAAATTCAAGAATTTATGTCAAATTTAGTGGAGAAATTGGTCAAGACCATGGAGGACCAAGACGCGAGTTCTTTAGGTTTGAATTTTTTGCATGGGTTCCCAGTTTTGTCTTTTTATACCACCTGAGTTATATGCACCTATTAACATGCGCAATTTTTAGGTCACCTGAGTCACTCAGGTGACCTAATGCAATTGGTCTTCGTCCGTCATTGCTCTATTATGATCTTTATAAGTTTTTCGCTAAAATTATAGGTTTCATAGTCCTTTTTGAAAGATTTCAATTATTTTATATACTTTGAATATTTCTAACTTTGAATGGAGACCGATTCTGCTGGTGTAAATATGCAAAAGTCTGTAAATTTCTAAAATAGTTGGTTTGTATGGAAAATTATTTGATACTGTAATAGCAAAAAAATCAGACCATGCAGCTTTAGTGTCATTGACAAATGTGTATTAAATGAACATTAAATTATTTGAAGTTTATTAACTAGACCTGATTACAAATGGTTTGTAAAAGTGCAATATTAGGCTTAATACTGTATACAGGGATGTGAGCAAATTATTCTGTTAAGTTTACTATGTTTACCTCTTTATGAACTAATCTATTTTGACAAATTGCCAAAGTGGTTTCATTGCATTGTGCATACGTACGAATTATCTAAATACCATGGTAAGAGAAAGGTTCCGCTCGGCAAACCTACATCAAACCTCAGCTGTGATATAGAACTTGATATGCTTCCTTAAGAGAGCACAATTTTTCCAAAGATTCAAACATAATACTTGTACTTGTCAAAAAACCTTTGTTTTGTATCTTTACATATCACATGTTTGTTTATCAATATCAACACACTATGGGCGCAGTCATTTGTGTTAAAGTATAGGCTACTTTAACATGGCACTTTCCATGATACAGCCGAGGTTAGATGAGGAACGAAGCGGTCCATGTGTGAATGAGAAATGGCCTAGTAGAATACATACATGTACAACCTACATTGTATTAAAGTGTGTAATAAATGTAACCTTTTTGGACAGATTAGCATTGAAGGAGCTGGAAATGTCTCCACTTTTTGAGGGTGTAGATGGAAATCGGATATTCACACACAATGTACAGCTGCTGGAGGAAAATAAATACTTGATTGCTGGATGACTAGTTGCTCTATCCTTTGCACAGGAAGGTCCATCTCCAAGATATTTCAATGAGGTCCTTTTTGATCTCATGGTTGGAGGGAAAGTTAATATACTGGAGGATCTGAGAGAGAAGCTTGGAGGAATTTTGCCAGAAAAAATGATAGAAATTACTGAACAGGTTTGTGTGCAAAGTGAAAAAAAATTTTCTCGTTTGTTTCTTTGTAGTCTATACAGATGATGCAACTTTAAAAATTATTTAGTTTTTTTGTTTTATCAATTACAATACATGTGTAATATTTTTTTCATTGTGATACTGATTTAAAAAAGATGTGAAAGGGCTCGTTATAAAAGAAGCAGACTTACATGTATGTTACTGTACTGTCTACTGTTTACATTCGCATACTGAATTCTTTCTTGATATAAACTATGTATCAATTCAGATGATCGGCATCAGTACTGATATCCAGAGGGAAAAATTTCTAATTGACCACGGGGACTGGATTGCTGCACATGGCGGGATCCCAAATGTATGGCAAATCTCTGAGAAGAATGCAAAAGACATGGCTGAAAGGCTGATAAAGCATCATATCTTTTACAGGTATATATGTACAGAGAAAATACAGTACTGAAATGTTTTGAAAAAACCTAAGTTGCAATATATAAAAACACACAATCTTATTGTCCTGAGGCGGAAAAGAATTTGTTAAAATGATCTTCGAAGTGTCTGTGAATATTTGGAAATTCTCATGAGTATTTAGTTCCAAAGATACATGTGCCTAAGTATTCTTTCCTAATTTCATGATACATCATACATGAATATTTGGGATATATACATATAAATCTACATGTATATACATTTTAGAACCTCATCTGCAATAAACCAGTTTAAGACGGGAATGGATGATGTTGCCGGATTTTGGCAGCTAGTTGCAGCAAATTCTACCCAGTTCAAAACATTGTTCTGTCACCAATGTTTGTCCCTCAACAAGGAACAATTTCAGTCCCTCTTCAAGATCAACTTTTCTGAGGAGGGGTCCAACAAGAGGTCCTTTGAGGAAGAGACGATGTACTCTTGGGAGTTGTTCTTGCAGGATGTATGTGGTAAGAAACTAACATATTTTATATAAAAAAAACCCTGTTGCACCTTCTCTAGCATTTCCGGCAGAGCATAGAATGTAATTTACTTTACCGATATTTAAAAATTTTTACAAAATGGAGTGTTGGCTAGTCAGAGTTAAATGTCTATTATGAAGTATATTTTTATGTGATATCATTAGATATAATGAAGTTTGGCTCCTCAGCAGATAATAGATTACCCTACATTTATTTCAATGTTTATGAAAAGGAAGGGGTGTGTGTGTGTCATTTTTCCAAATGCAGAAGCAGTTTCCATGAAGTTTTCATAATTTCAACTTTTCTAGTCTTTCTAACAAGCGGAAAAACAACCTCCGAGTCAAATGTATTACGTTGGTGTCTGTGACACACACACACCCCTGCCTTTTCATAAACATTGAAATAAATATAGGGTAATCTATTATCTGCTGAGGTCATGCACAGTATAGTAAATGAGTATATGGTGGCTATGTTTGTCTTGGACTAGGACTCTTATCCTTGGAATGAGTGACAATATTTTATTAGGGCCCCGCTCTGCGGGCACCCTATAGTGATCAGTCTGTCCATCCATCCTTCTGTCCATCCGTCCGTCCGAGATCTCTTGTCTGGAGCATGTCTGCTCTCCCCTTGGCCAAATCTGGCTGACACTTCACCCACAGAGTGCCTTTGGGTAAAGGATGTGCAGTGACCTTGAACCATGTTTCTAGGTCAAAGCTGAAGGTCATAGCAGAATTATATGAAAAATCCTTGTTTGGAGCATATCTTCTCCCCCCTAGGTCCAGTCTGGCTCAAACTTCACAGAGTGCCTATGGCCAAAGGGTGTGCAGTGACCTTAAACAAAGTGTGTAGGTCAAGGGTCAAGGTCATATTGGATCATGCAAAAGTTCTTTTTTTCAGAGCATATATACTCTCCACTTATCCCTATTTGGCTCATACTTCACACAAACATAGCTTTTGAGTAAAGGGTGTGCAGTGACCTTGAACCAAGTTTTAAGGTCAAATGTGTAGGTCATAGCAGAATTAAATGAAAAATCCTTGTCCAGAGCATATCTTTTCTCCCTTTGGTCCAATCTGGCTCAAACTTCACTCACAGAGTGCCTACGATTAAAGGGTGTGCAGTGACGTTGAATGATGTTTGTAGGTCAAGTGTCAAGGTTATATTAGATCTTGCAAAATTCTTTTTTCAGAGCATATATATACTCTCCACTTGGCCCTATTTGGCTCCTTCTTCAAATTAAATGAGCTTCTGGGTTAATGGTGTGCAGTGACTGTATAATTTGAACCAAGTCAATGTGAAGGTCATACCAGATCTCTTTATTATTAGATTTAGACCATAGAATATCTCCCATTTCCTTAATCTTGCTCAGGTTGAACAAAAATGCCTGTATGAAAGGGGTAATGAGATTGAATTAAAAGTTTTATGCCAGCTGGAAAATTTCTAAGTTATAGGTCAAAGGCAAAGCAAAATTCTCTGAAATGCTTTTTATCCTATTGTCCATTATTTAAGCGGGGCCCTTTGAGATGGTCACCATCTCAATGTTGTCTAGTATTAAGTTGTTTTTAATATATACGTGCACACACAAGACTGCAATCTTTTGTAGATGGGAATATTCAAGCCACGCTTGAGGAACTCCTCTCCTTCATTACTGGGGCAGACCAAATCCCACCCACTGGTTTTTCCAAATGCATTGACATCATATTTTACGCAACCCAGACTGGAGTAAAAAGACTACCTCATGCTTCTACCTGTTCCTTGGAATTTTACTTACCTAGAGGTGTTGGGGATCCGAACGTATTTAAAGAAATGATGTTAATGTCTTTGAAAGAATGCATAGGATTTGAAAAGATATATGTCATTATGTCCAGATAGCACATAACAGTTCAGAATAGTCAAATGCAAAAAGGTACACATGCATGTATATACATGTAAGCTGTTAGCATCAGCAGAATCATTTAAGTTCATATACCATCAACAAGCATTAATTTTGATTATTAGTCATCTTTAAATAAAGGAAGTACCGGTACTCAGGTAAAAATTATCCCAATCAGTTTCGTTTTCCTTAACATTTGTCTCTATTTTTAACATCTGTCCTGAACTGACATAATCCTACTGACAACTTATAGATGCAAACTCTTTATCCAAAGCATTTGATGAGTAATTGTTATCATGTGATGTTATAAATTCTGTAGTAAACCTTACTATACTAAAAAAAGAAAATTTTTAAATAGATTTTCATTACATGAAATATACAGGTTTTGGCATGTGTGATACATGTGTTAAGAATAGCAATGCCAACGGCCATGTAATATGAACCCATAATTTACTGTGTTAATTATAATCTGAAATTGTAACAGTTTTGGGTTTATTATAATTACAAATTGATAGGCTTTTGATATTGATTGCATGTAATACATGATTTTATATCCCTACTCTGATTGAGAGGTGGTTATACTGTTTTACCCTTGTCTGTTTGTCTGTCCATAACAAATTCCTGTCGCATTTTTCTCAGCAACTATTTATCACAAATGCTTGAAACGAAATTTTAACACACTCTTTGTTTAAGTATGTCATATGGTGAGATTCATTTTTGTACCAATCAGACGTCAACTTCCTGTCAAATGACGACATTGTTTATTTTTAGCTCAAATTTTTGTCAAAGATTTCCTGGCAACTACTCATCATATGGTTGAAATTTCAACACACTCTTTATTTAGGCATATCATATGGTGGAATTCATTTTTGGACAAATTTGATGTCAACTTTCTGTTAAATGTTAACTTTGCTTACTTGTTAACTCTGTATATTTACATCAGAGCGGGGTTATCACTAGGGAACATTTGCTCACAGATGCCTTGATGTACAGTACATGTACGTCAATCAATTGATTAATATACTTTCATCAGATATACAGTACATGTACATGTACGTCAATCAATTGATCGATATACTTTCATCAGGTCTATAAAAAAATGTTCTGACCTCATCACATGTAATGAGTAAATACTATTTCATTTGTTTATCTTGAAGAAGAAAAACAGTTTTCAAATGTATATATTTCCTCCTATTTTTATGTACTTTATGGAAAGTAAAATGACATGTTTTTGTTGGTTTTTTTTTTTTTACACAATTTTAGCAGTAATACCTGCATTCCCAAAATTTAAGCTAACACCAACTTTACATAGCTGTTCTACACTCCAATTGTATTTTTCTTGAACTAGTAGGAAATAATAGTATGTTGTAATTTTTTGTTAGTAAGGACCCTGTGTCAGGTACTAGTATACATGTACAATGTATATACATGTAGATGGATCGAGTCTATTTGTAAATGTATCTTCACAGAATGTCCAACTAACTTACTGTTGAAAAATTAAAACGTTTTTTTAAAATTGACATCTTTGTGAGATCTATTTATCTTTTCAGAACCAAACCATACAATGTTGTTGCAAGTTTGTGATTTTGTAGTGCAAAGTGTCTTACAACACTGCATAACCATGTACTGCATGTGAAGTCCCTTTAAAACATGGAGTTTATTTCATTATTTTGCATTGTAATTTACTTTTACAAATTCCTGAATGTTTACAAATCATTGGCAAATAATTATGTTATTGGCATATGAGGAAAAAGTATTCAAAAAGGTTGATTTGTAGAATTACTCCATAAATTAGGCATTCTTTTCCTTGTGCAGTTTATATATGTAAAACCGTTTTCAGAATTTTTGTACATTAAAGAGATTTCAAAACTTTTTGAACTTTTGTACATTGGTCATTTTATGCTTCCTTTTAATATTTTGGAAGCGTCGTCAGTCCATTTAAGCTCACATCTTTGTAACTGCTATTGATGGATATTGTACCTTGAATATAAAGCAGAATATTCCACCAAGCTGCCCAGTTTGATCAGCAAATAATGTAGAGAAAACGTACCTCAGCCTGTTTCATGAATGAGATTTACCAGGTTAACAGAAATACAGTTTCGGTCATATTTTGCCCTGTTTTAAAGTGATTATTAAACATGTTTAAAATATCACAAAGAATTTAAGTTTAACATTTACGCAAGAGTACCCATGATTAAGAATCTATAATTAATTACTTGATTGGGCTTTCACAATTAAGGGTACCAGTAATTGCGAAGTCATAAATGGTGCATTTTCATGCAGTTTTCTTAAAACTGAGTAAGACACCAATTCTTTAGTAGTTTTTTTTAATAGAAAACTATGTCTGCAGCCATTGCCCATAATGAAACTCCCATTATAACTATAACGTGATATCACATAAAATATTTCAATTTTATTGTGTGTGACGACTGCAGACAAATTTTCCTCTTCAAAAAAACTATGAAAATATGGGTATTTTGGGGCATATACTGAAAGAAACTGTTCCTTCTTTCGCAGTGTCTGCAGTTTGGCCCTTCATATCAAAAACTATTAATATGACAATTGGTACATGTGTAATACCTTAAACATGTTGTTTTAAGCATGATGGAAATTACAATAGGCCAATTCATATCAGAATGTATAAGCTTTAATCACCGAAAAAGCATGTGGGTTAATTTGATCAACATACTCGAGTTTCATTTCTAAACCGTCAGAATGTTGTATAAGCAAATGTAATCAAGTTTGTTTATACATCATGTACACAAGATAGTAATTTATCTTTTGTTACATAATTTTACATTTCATCTTGGTTTAAAAGAGAGTTTACATTTTGTTTTGCTGCAATGAATAAGTCTATACCTAGATTTTCACTTAACTCTAGAGGATTTACTGACAATGTTAGCCTTTCAAGGATCAAATCCAATGCTGTTTGCAATTCAGGCATTTGTAAAGTTTCTTGGGTTTCATGTAGTTCATCATCAAATGATTCGTGGTCTGGAGCTTCTTGGGGGTCTATTCCAAAAGACTCAACATCTGATAAAGGAATGTCATTATTTAACTCAAATACACAATTACCAACAGAGTTTTGCTGATTATGGTTGATCATTCCATTTACCCACATTCTAAAGGGAGTCCAGTAGTGCTCAGTCCGCATGCTTTGGCAGTTGTATGCATTTTTGAACTCCGTCAATGCCACATTAATTCTTGGAATGAATACATAGTGAAGACAAAGCATATCAATGGAGTTTTCAATATCTAGTTCATTTATGCTCTCAAGATAATAGAACAAAGAATGAAATGTTTGAATTACAGAGTAAAATACGTCTCTCCATAGTCTTTCTATTCGAGAATTGTGTATAGACCTTCCAGCTATGAAGCTGCCACGATTTAGTCCTCTGTTTTGTTCCATGTACCTGGCAACTTCAAAATTTTCTGTCCCTTTATCCCCTCTGACTCTGGATGGTAGAGAATACATTTCAACAGCTTCTAGAAACAGATTTAATACTGTTTCAGCAAGGTTATTGTCGGAACATTTTAAATAAAAAATCAGTCTACTAAATCCATCTATACCACCATGGGTGACCATTTTCCATCTTATCAGTTTGTGATGTCCATCAATATGCCATAGTGCATTTGGTCCAGGAACACTATAGGTTCTTCTATAAGTCATCAGACCCCACCGCAGGGCTGAATTAGCAGGGTCAAGTGCTCTCAAAATTGTTCGAACCCTTCTGTGTTGTACAAATATGTTATTTGACCTTAAATGTCCAATCACTAAAGAAACTCCACTATGAGGATGCTGGTCTTTTATGTTTTTTATTATTGTTGACAATTCTTCATCCCCAATTTCAATGTATCTTTGAAAGTCCACTTCATTTTTAAGCCTTCTCCACAATGTACTTCTATGAATTAGAAAGATTTTGGCTAGTTCTGTAAATTTAAACCCATGGTTTAATAAATAAATCATCTGCTCTACATTTATAAATGCTCTTGGTCTGCCTATATGTCCTGTGTGCAAGATCTCCCCTGCCCCATTCACAACTGCTGGGACACTGCATTGAAGAGGTTGAATGTCTTGAATTCTTTTTATAACATATTTAAAATAATTTAAAAGGATTTCAATTGATTGATGTAAATCTGGTGATGCCTGGATTTGAAAGGAGGGATGTGATTTAATGAGTGACAAAGTATTAACTGCTGCTCTTGTCCTTTCCTCGCCAAATTCAATGTCATCACGAGTATATTTGTATCGGTCCTCCAAAAACACAAACAACTCTAAAAGACTGTTGAAGAAAGCTAGGAAATCTTCTTCCACTTCATAAGTACATGCACCTCTCTCAGCCATCTGAAAAGTGTTAAAAAATTATATATAACACTAAAACAAAAGCCTCATGAGACAGATAGAGTTTAATTGGCTGAGTATAAAAATAAACCTTGACTTAAGACTTGGTGGTAAACAAATTATTCATCAGATCTACATTAATTTTTTTAAATACTGTATGATTTTTAAAGCTATAAACTTGTATAAATGCCACTTCCTGCAACCAACTTGCCATTCTAATTTCATTTAAGACAACAGTCATTTTAATGTCAACATAATCATACAAGATATCATAATTAAAAATTGAGTTAAAATTAAATCCTTCTCCTTGCCATTAGGCGCATAAGGCCGGTGCTTATCCCCGGTTTCCATTGTGCTAAGTGGATGAGAGTTATTGACTCCCCCTGGATGGGACACCAGTCCATCGCAGGATGACTCCCAGAAAAAGCCGGTACCCCATTTTAGCTGGGTGGACTAAGACAAACACTGTAGATAAAGTGCCTTGTCTAAGTGCACAACATGCAACATCAAGTGACCACAGCGGTGTTTGAACCAGCGACCCTTCAGTTATTGGCCCAACGCCTATAATCACTGAGCCATATATATGCAAGGGTAAAAATATGTCGGATTGTCGGATAAATATGTTGACATACTATATAGTGAAGTTGACTTGTCAAATTAAATGATGTTGACTTTTCAGATTTTTGTTAGCAAATGCATGGAACACATTGGTCATGGTCTCATATTGATGTTAAAATTTGTAAAGGCATATAATTATGTCACATCTCATCTTTATAGGTTGCATGTCAACATAATGATCTGACAACAGGTATATGCTACACTAGGTCATAGTTCTATACAAACCTATGGTCCTTCATTTCACCGTAATACCATTAAGCAAGGTCACAGGGACGTGTGTAGGGAAAAAACCTCCTTAAAAAAGTGGCGAATCGGAGCATATGTCTAGTTTAACAATTTAAATGAGAAATTAACTAATGAAGCGAGGCGGTATCCAAGATGGTGTCCTCCCTTGTAATTTTTCCTCCAAGGTACCCACTTTTTTAACGATGTTTTTTCTACATAAGCCCCTGTGCAAGGATGCTGCAAAAAATTGTTATTCCCATTGATACGCCTTGACAAAAAAATCACTATTTTTAGAATTCAAAGATAGATTTGCCAACCAATGTAACATGTAACGTTTACGTACGGTACTAGGCCTAGTCCTCCATAGGTACAGGATTTCTTCTATTTAAATTTGGGATCTCCCTACTGCCCTCAGGATCATGAAGCAATTTTAGACTCAAGTCAAAATTTCAGTCAGTCATAATCTCATTGTTGATTATAATACGGTGATTAAAATTTGTAAATAACATCTTTATATTAAAACACTTGTAATAGCATTTTAATTTTGTCACTTTTTTTCAGTCAACAGGCATTAAGACAGTGTAAAAGAGGTATAGCGCATTTAATATACGATTTCGCCTAAAATATAGCACTTTTGCAAACATCAGACATTTTCAATATTACACAATATTTAGTTAAAATATATTCAAAGAAACGCAAATTACACAATTACCATGCTCTAAGAGTCTTAATTATCTTACACGACATCATTAAAATAGTCAGTTTTTGTCAGGGATATATAGGAAAATAGTTAGTATGCGATAAAAAATCGTATTTTTGACTATTTGAACCACTTTAAACCAAAGAAATCCTATTAAAATTATGTTCTACAGGTATTGTAGTACACGTTTACATTGAATTAATTTTGGTTTAA
>WFKH01011925.1:89006947-89022480 GCA_016163765.1 Magallana hongkongensis
CATACCATAGCATAGCATAGCATACCATATCATTAAGCCCTTTATTTCAATTTCTTATATCATAACATACAAATCTCATAGCATATCCTTAAAATCACCTACCATATCAGAGCATAAAATTGTAAAAGATATGCATGAAATGACTGCAACATATGAAGAAAAGAAATAGCAGAAAATGGAATTGTTTTTTGCAATTTATTTTTCTACCACCCGATAATATTTAAGCAAAGTTTACTCTCGCTAAAATCTGTCATTCAAAGATCAAATAGATATGCAAAACTATCTTTTATTATAATCATTGAAAATAATAAACTATAAACCTGGTGTGCGCTTATGTAAATGAAACATCATGTATGTGGTAAATGTACTGAAATTAATTCCAGCTCAACAACCAATCACGTATATGGCATTATTTTTGTAACATAGCAAATAATGCTCTTGATAAACTTTACACTCTCAAATACAATGTATATACTTAAAAAGTAGATTTCAAAACATGTGCATGTACATAATTGTGGAAAATGTACACCAAGTAAAACTATTCAACAGATGTTTTTTTTTTAGAAATAGTGAGAACTCTTGGATAAACATATTCTCCAATGAATTCTGACAATGCTTGTGTCATAAAACTAAACATTTAGCTTTTCAGTATCTTGAAATTAATCTCTATACATCAGACTTTAATTAATTCTTTAAAAATAAGTGTGTTATTGAACCACATCTAGTAGGTTATTAGTAATTAGAATCCATTTCATAAATTAAGCATCATATTCAATGATAATTGAGCTTTGAATGAAATTACGACTTTCAAAAGAACCACATGTAGTTTTTCTAGTTTCGGTTCAGTGCGAGATAAGTATTATTTGGCGGGATATATAAACAGATATACCAGCACAACAAAGGCAAATGGCAATTACTTAGTCTCAATATTACTCATAAAAAGTGTTTAATTTTTTTAATTTTATAATTAAGTAAATGCAAAATGAAAACATTTTAAATTTCGTCTCAATTGTGATGGAAAACGGTAAAATAAAAATAATAATCATTCAGTTTCATAATAACAACATATCCCCACAATAATTTCTCCTTCTTCATCTGTAAGCTCATTAACATGTACCTCTGGTGTATTATTGAACATATAACTGTATTGTATATAGATGTGTATTAATCAGCCCCAAAATATTCAATCAGAAATGATAGAGGGCAGTTGATTCATACTGAAAAATTGTATTGCAAGACCCAGATGACAATGATGAGAAACTGTGTGAACTTGTACCAAGTGACTTCCAAATGGGAAAGAGAGGTCAACATTTCGCATTATAAATCTCTGTAAGAAACCTGTTTTCATTCCTTTGAATTTTTCTGAGTGAAAAATAATGCGTCAATGAAGTTATCTTGGGTAGTTTCCCTTTTATCGATTTCAATTACACTTCTTTCACAGGTACATGTGTAAATGTGCTGCATAAATATCTTGGGATTTTTTTGTATACGAGTTCACGTGTATAAGAGCATGCAGAGCCATAAATAACATTATACGATTTGGTGTACGACTATAGACTTGACACCCTATAGTCTGATGGTATTGATCGTTTGCATGCAGTTTTTATCATTCATTTATTTTGATTCTGTATTTAAACAGAAAAAATCTGAACTGACCTCGGGCGAATGGAAGTTAAGGCGAACGGTCATACATTCGGAAAATGGAGGGGGTGTTGAAATTAATATCTCCGTAATTCATCCTTCATAAAATCATATTTTCCAAAGTTAAAAGAATAAAGAAACATAGTCGCATGCACGACGAAACCGCATACTAATTTTTTACCGGTATAACGTGTCTCGATCTAATGAACGAGGCCCCCGTCCCTTCATTGACAATATAAGTCTATCTAGAGACGTACATGTAGGTATACCTACCAGGTTTGAAAATTCTGGTTCGGTTAACCAGCTACATGTATATAATGCATTGGTATATCTTTTATCACAATGGCCCACAGGCACCTGACGTCATATATTTTTCTCAAAATAAAAAAAATACTCCGCTTACCTAATAAATGACAAGGTACCCATCCCTGCCATCTTGGATTTATTTCAAACTGGCACATCAGCTGGAAGTTTTGCTTGAAACTCATCGGTAAAATTATTTTGCAATCCTCTCCGTCTCCCGATCGGTCATTCAACATCTAAGCTTACAACCAATTCAACCAAAACGGTGCATTACACCTGTCATTAATAAAAATAACCACTCGATCTGCATCTACTGCCTTAGATATGCGATATATGTCTAAAGGGTGGACGGAAGTTGTAACCAATATGTAAATGAGATTTCCCTGCAACGTGTGTTTGTTTCAATATTTCAAAATATATGCATTTATAAACATGTTTGTATAAACTTTGTGTAACAAAAGTTATAATTGATTGTTTATAGTATCCCTTTTCTTAATTTTAACTCGTATGTTGATCGAATTCAAAATTGACGCCTTTTGAATATTCGTATCAGTGCTATATTTGGAAGGGATTACCCATATTATGACGCGATTTATGTAAACTTCCGTCCACCCTTCAGCTTTTTGTCGCAAATCAGCAGCAGTAGATGCAGAATGAGGAGATATTTTTAATAATAAACGATGTTATGGGCCGTTTTGGTTGAATCAGCAGTAAACTAAGATATTGAATGACCGATCGGACGGCGGAGATGATCGCAGAAAAATGATACCGCTGAGTTATAAGCAAAAATTCACGGCGATGTGACAGTTTAAAAAAAATCCAAGATGGCGGGGATGGGTACCTTGTCAATTATTAGGTAAGCGGAGTATTTTTGAGAAAAATATATGACGTCAGGTGCCTGTGCAATGGCCCTATCTGTTTACCTTAAAAAAACCAGAACAGTCCTAAGTTGTCCAATTGACCAATATTGCGAGCCTCACACTGGCGTCACTTTTGCTAAATGAGATCACCACGTGTTTAAACTAGTTTTATGTTAAGGGGACCAGTTTGCGTTCAGCATCCGGAACATCTCGCTGGTTTCCCCACAATATAGTATAAAACTTTTAACCAATGATAACCTTCGTAACAAAACAAATAAACAATCCCTCGGATACAATACAAATTGAAAATTATACAATACAAATAGAAAATTATACAATACAAATGAAATTTATACAATACAAATGGAAAATTATAGAATACAAATGGAAAATTACAATACAAATAGAAAATTATACAATACAAATGAAATTTATACAATACAAATGGAAAATTATAGAATACAAATGGAAAATTATACAATACAAATAGAAAATTATACAATACAAATGGAAAAGATCGAATATTGCAACGTTTGACATGCCATACATTTATCTTGACTGCAACTTTCTTTGCTACAAAATCAGAAACACCGCAACAACTGCAACTGTCTAAAGAACACATGACGCTGAAAGAAAAGGATTTGCTGTGTTGATGTTTCAGGTGTTTTCACAGTTTGTTTGTATTTTGTTTTCATGGTCATATTATTATACTTTTTTACGGAACATATGATTGTAACATTATCAGTTCATGAATTGTAACCTTGTCTGGACATAACAAAAGTGTGATGAACTTTGATGAACTTTTTTTTTTTTACAAATTGATATTAGACTTTCAGTTTAAAAAAAAATAATAAAAGTATATTTTTTAATTCGGGCAATTGTTGGTAAGAACAGCCACAGACTTATTGATAGTGTTCTTGTGTGTGACTACATTTTTGAAAGATATTTTTTAAAACTATTGACACATAGTTATTTTTTTCATAAACAAGAACAAAGTGTAAGCCAATCAAACATTATGGTTACTTTCAAAAAAATATTGAAAAAGGAGGTAGCTATGCTCTACCGGTTCGCACGCCGCGATATGATGTATGTTCACTGTGCATTTTGTGTTGTTAGTGGAAGGGCACCACTGACGACTAGGTATACGTACGCTGAACCCAAGTAATAAACGGAATATCCTGTCATAATTCGAGTAAATGCAACTGCCACGTACGTTTTCAGATATATCCAGAAAACCGTATGATTGTGGAAAATTTTATTATCTAAATTGTATGTTTAAAAAATATATATAAAGGGATAAAAGTTCTCTTTCTATTTAAATTTACGTTTAGTATTAAAACAACCCGAAAATAACATTTTTAAAATATTCAGTCGTTTTTATAACAACATTCTTTTGAAATATATTTACCCACTAAGTTAATTCTTTGATTTAAAAACTTACCATGGAATTAATTTAACATTAACTTTTAATAGCTCAAACTTTGCTGCCATGACATTTTGTATTACTTGAAACTTGCTAAGATTTGCTTTTTTTCAATCTGAAATCCCCGTAACGATGGTTATGGATATCCATTTGCAAACTGTATTGTGTCTTGATATTTTTATATCAATGACCTTCAATGAAGGAAAGTTTGTTGTATAATGTAATTCTTTCCCCTATATAAAATTTTAGGTTTTCTTAGCATACGGCGTGTGCAATGTCACAATGATCATTGCACGCGCTTATCGCTTGTCGCTTGGATTATTGTAAACATAAAATCTCGGTAATTTTAACAGTTCTGAACGATTTGTCTTTTTCAAACGTAAATATAAGAAATAAACAGCAATGTTAAAAAGTTCACCGGGATATGAAGTTGGTTGGTACGTGATCAAATCTACTGAGAAGCCCTTCGGGCTTCACAGGATTTGATCACGTGACCAACCAACTTCATATCCCGGTGAACTTTTTAAATTGCTGTTTATTTCTTAATTAAATCGTTCTTTACAGTTCAATATGTACAAAAAACATAAATTGTTAATCAACTTTTTTATGTTTCAAAGCCAACAATTAGAGACTACCTCAGTTTCACATACTTTTAACATATCTTGGTACATATTGCTTAAAATACAATTCTCACTTTTCTTTAATTTAATCCAATTTTCAACATTCTGTATTTTCTGTTCAACTGCAATTGTTTACGCCCTAATTCAAAATATACCATCATACATGTAGATGTAACACTTTTCTTTTTTCTTACAATAATTTAAATGTATAGTCTCTAGTCACTTGCTGGGTGATGTCCCCGTAATTCACACCTATAATGTACTATACTACCAATATATGTATCAAACAATGACAATTTTCATTTACTTCAAATGCAATGGCTTTTTTGAACAATAAACAGTGCATAGCCTTTCTACTCTGTGATGCCCAAACACGTACATGTAAACAAAATAGCAATTAAATTGTCGGATTCAATATCTGTAAGTATGCTTTTTTTAAGAAAAAAACCCGAAAGATACTGCATTGCTGCATCAAATGTGCACACAATATAATTAACACAGTTGAAAATGTGCTTTATGTAACATTTTCTTCCTATTTAGGGGGAACATTAAGTTGAAGTGTAAAATTATTGTGTCCATGATTTTTAAAATTTTTTTTAACACATTAACATTTGGATGTCCTCTAAAACATCTATTATTTTCGTGGCAACTTCTTTGTCATGCAAGTATATATTTTGATAGGTATTTTTCCTCTTTTCTGGCATTGTGAAATTTTTGACAATTTCAATTTTTTGAAATAATTAATTTATTTGATGGAATTTATTTGCAAATTATATTAAATAATTTTAAAAACAGAAATATATTTTTTTGATTTTTACTTTTTACATAGCAATATCGTAATTTTACGAAAATATTGATAAAGTCAACACCTCAAATTTTAGAGTTTTTGATTCTGAACCTGAACAAAATGGGATGGTACATAAAATATACTCACTGATTTAAAAAAAAAAAAATCATACATCAACCTTAACATGTGCTTTACAACATATAAAACTTTCTTGGCAGCTTCCTTGGTATTCAATAGAGATACTTCAATAGAAGCTATCCCTACCCCTGTTTCTGTAACTATGACGTTTTAATGACAATTTCTTTTTTAAAACCTCAAAATTGTAATACAATCTTTAGATTTTTTATTAACACAAACATAATAATAAATATAATAGATCTATGATTATGTTAACAACTTATAATTTTGTACATTTACATATTACTTTTAACTTATACATTCACGTAACAGAACTTATCAAAATATGTCATCCTACTGAAAAAAAAAAGAACTGAATATTTGGGTTTTGAGAGGCATAAATCAAAATGGAGATGTCTCTTTTTTTTTCTTTTTTTTTTTTTTACATAACTATAGATTAAAGTAACGATTTAAACAACTTGAGGTTTACAATGTTTGTTACCTATTACTATATATTCTGGAATAACTTCCATGTGACCAATACAAGTCACGTGATCAACTTCCTGTCTCCCGTTAAGTTATTAAGGTAATGGTCCATACCCCACTACATAAATAATATACCTACAGAATTTTTTCAAATTTCTCAGACATGTATTTGGGGATATATCCTTATCAAATTTTACCCAGTTAACTGGTCCATCGGTATTATAGTAGCTAGGGCCGTTGCTAAATTTTAGAACCAATTACGGAAAATGGTGCTTTTTTCATACATTAAGAATATTACCCTATGCCGGAAATTTGACTTTCACAAAATCATTTTTGACTGATATCCTATGTAAAATGAACGAAATTATTTTTTAAAACAAATACTTTAATGTTACACATGCTTATTTATTAAAAAAAATAGATAAATTTGTTTACAAATGAGATAAAATTAAACAAATTTTCAAAGAGAATTTAATCTCTAATTATTAATTTTATTTACCTACAGAATTCTCTGAAATAGTGATAATGTTTACCCCTTACGGCCCTTAATCAATAGAAAATAAAATTACCCAAAGAACCGGCCTTTTTATGATCACAATTAGCGTATTTTTGGTAAACTTCATTAAAATATATATTTTGAAAAAAGTTCCGTAAAAATAAATTTTGCATAGTTTTATCATTTCATCTCTTTAAAAAGTATATTTAGCTTTTTGTTAAATAGAAAACATTATTTGAACAAACCGTTGATCAATCTGTATTAAATAAATCGCAAAAGATGGGGTTTTTTGAATATCGGTAAGTATTATGGATCGAGATCGGTATTTAGAAATTGCAGTCACATACGCGGAAAACGCTAATTACCTGATATGCTTTCAAGACAAAACCTATATTCAACTAATTTTACTGGTTTTAAAGACTGTTCTAAAAAATGAAGTAATTTTTCTTCAACGTATAATTTTAATTATAAAAACAATTTTAGGGAAAATACATTAATGTTCGTTGCTAAGCGTATAGAGAAAAGATCGGGCACGGGCAAGACGTAATAACGCGTGAATTACGTCATACGTTGTTTTGTGACGTATGGACAATTACCTTAATTTTGAATTTTTCATACTCCAGAATTTTTCTTTTCATAGGCTCTATTATTTAAATATGTATTCAGACGTCAGTGTAAATATATCTTCATCACTGAAAAGAAAATAAAAAAAACTTTCTAACGTTCATTAACTTAATCATATGTTAGAAAAATCATAATTTACCAAACAGTTATATGCTTTAACGGTTAAGTACAACGTGTTGTTGGAAGGTCTATCTGTCTATGCAAATATTATTCTTTAGTACAATTCTTCGTAACATGTATCATGATTATTTGAGTGCATATCCGAATACATAAAGCCACTTACCAAACTACAAGAAAGATCTAATTCTGTGGGCACCCCTGCTGTATTTGGTAAGGGAATGCACATCGGGGGTTCTCCAGGTGGTACAAGCTTTAACAAAAACAAAAACGAAAAGATTTCGTTTATACAAATCTATCTCAGATATGTTTCTTTATTAACGTTACATTAAAAATTTGTTTTGGGGTGACAATATGAATATTTTAGGGGAAAGATGAATAAAACAATATAGTCAATACAGGATTAATTATTGTTAGATTTCTGGTAAACATACTTCTGACAAAACAAACAATTGAATTTTCGTTTTCGTCGATATCCTCTAAATTGGGCTAATTAAGTTCATATTTGAAATTGAAAAATAACACTACAAAAAAGATCTATAAGATACAATAGATGGTTATTTTATTATCATCAGTGGAATTTTTTTCATTATGAGTAAACGTAATCTTTAACAAAATAACTAAAATCAAATTCAACAATAAATCATGAATCAGAATTGATACATCAGTTGCATAATTCCAATTTTTTTTTTCTGTTTAAGATTCTTAATATCAATGCATTGCAAAAAGAAAAAAATGCTATGAATGGGGCTTTGCAATGACGAAACTCTTAAAAAACTATTATAAAAGTAAAATTACCAGTACTGCTTTAATGTGTTTAATTATTATTGTTGGATTGACAATTTCTTGTTCTCTTCTTCTATAAAGACATTCAAATCGGCAATTTATCATTATCATGTTTCGTTGCTTTACGTAATTTTTAGACAGTCATTGTTTTTCTAAATAAAATTCTATTTGTACCACCATTTTATGCAAAGAATATAACCGATCATCATATATTTCAATCGATGTTTAATCAATATTTGTGAACGAAATACTATTTTTCATGGTGAATTATGATAATTATACATATATAATTATTTGATTAAAAACTTACTTTGAATAAACACTCTTTGTTGACCGCTTTTGACTCTTCTAGACCTTTAGCACACCCCAAAAAAGAACTTGCGATATATAAAGACTTCTGGGTTTTTTTTGGGGGGTACAAAGTACAAATAAAGATGGGTCATCTTCTCTCCCGTTCGGTTCTTTTACCTGTATAACCCTCCACTTTGCACCTGCTTGACCATGAATCTGTGTAGAATATTTGCAGAAACGCGAACTTTTCATACACTGATATTCTTCACAATCAGGCAATTCGATGTAGAAAAGATTGAATGAGTCCTCGATAGCCTTAAATAAGAATCTAATTCGAACATTATCAACATATGTTGAATTTTTCATGGTTCTAGCTAGGCTTTTTGACGGAAATGGTCTTCCAAGTAAATCTGAAGGGTTAATGAGTTGTACAATCAAAATACGACGATCAAGCATGCTAGTTAAATCCAGCAGCGGAAGTTGCATTTCCTTTAGATAAGTTGCGAGTTCTATCTGAAAAGAGGGATCAAATTCTTCTAAAACGCAAACGTTTTAGAGTGATGGAACTGAAAGAAATTTTAAAAATTCTTTGTTATCATCACTTTCTTTCTTGATATAATTATGCATTGCAACAACTGTATTTGGATTGAAGTCGTTTGTCTTTAGGCAAATCATCCTTCTCAGTAAAAGAGAATGTCGTAAAGTAGATATTCTGACAAAGTCAACATATGAAGACATAGTTGCATTTTATCTCTACCACCACGAATTGGAGATGTAATTAGATCTTTTAGATAACCAAGTTCATCAACTCCAATATGTATGTCAAAATTGAATATCACGTCATGTACATGTAGAACATCGCTTTTGCTATTTTCTTGAACGTCAAAATCATGCGAAATAACATCAATTCTTTTCATTCTCTCGCATAAACCAGAAAAATCATGCACTTTAAAACCATTTTCTGTATATGTTTGTACAAGCATGGTTTGCAAATTTTCAGCTCATTAGACAAATCGTGACTAAGTGATGAATTCGCTTACAATATTCCTTATCGAATCCTTACCAATCTTTAATCACATTTATTAAAAGAAATTAATGTGATAAACCTAGTCAATGGAGTGATCAACAATGTTTATGTCATAGCGAGACTCATTTGATACTTCTAAAAGCCAACGCATGGCTAATCTTATTTATTCTTATCAATTTTAGCAAAAACATGCAAAATATTTTTTTCAGATCTTCCCACCTCAAACATTTCAACAAACTCAGGACAATATTTCGGATCAAATACAATAATAACATCAAGAATTTCATCTTGTCCATCACTTGAAGGTGTGGAATGACAAAATAGCATTGACGGAAATACTTTTAACTGCATAGACATAAGTGAACCACGATATAATGGAAGTAGTATTGAACCCGAGTCTCCATTACTTGTCATACCAAACACAACTTTTGAAGACAAGCTTCATTATCGACTTTTAGTTTGTAATATATTTGGACAGTGTATCAGTGATCCGTTACATCTCATCGTAACAGGAAGTACATAACAATGAATTACTCTTTTTTTTTTTTTTTTTAGAAAATGAAACGTTGTCAACATTTTTTCTATTTACATGTTAATTTGTTTTGGTTTCCTCTTTTTTGTAAATTAAACATCATTGTAGGTCCTCCAAATGTTTTGACAAGTCATAGAATATGTTTCGAACATCAATCAGTAAAACTGATTGGCACAATTTTTGTGAGTGAAAAGTGTCCTGCAGTGCACACAGTCTTTTGGACAAAAAATGGAGAGAAAATTTTAACTTCGGAAAGAGGAGGGAGATATTCAAAAGTGAGCGTTGACCACCCTTCACTTACCATTAACAGTGTTAACTCTCATGATATCGGGGCTTATCAACTCACTGCCATCAACGCCGTTGGATCAACTGCAAGTGACACCATTGTCCTTGGTAAGATAGTTTAACAAAAAGTATTTTTTATAATCATAGATAATATACTTTAATTTAATGATCTAAGTTTTAGCCGTAGGATTCAATCTTTAGCAGTTTTATTACCATGGGAGTTTGTTACTAGATAAATGCATACTACATGTCCATCTGGCAATTTTCTTTATACAGGTTGATAGTATACTGTATATCAAGTTAAAATCGCGGTCGGAAAAGTTCGCGATTTTTTCATTTTGCAGCAAATCGCGGTACATTGAATTCGCGGAAAACAAAATTTTGTAAAACATTAAATCCAAACCTGATTGAATTTTACAAAATATCGATCATCATTATCTTTACATGGTACATGTATATTAACTCACAACGAAAAAAAAAAAAAGAAGTATTTTTATCCAGGTTTTATTTTCAAAATATATTTTGCTGAAAAACAATTCAAGTGATATCTAATGAAATGCTTTTCGATAAAAACACCGGTTTGTGAAATAGCCGTTCATAATTATTGTTCGGTTAATATAACAGTTTCTTTAAGTGCACCCCGCTTCTATAATGGAAAGATTGCTTCTGTCAATTGAGTTTCACATCTTTTTACGTGCTGCATGAGTAGCTTGTATAAACACTCTGAGCTCCCAAATCACTTTGAAATTTACCGATAGCACTGGACAGACAGAATAAGTCACGCATTACCGCACGTGGCTTGGGTACCTGTCAAGTGTCATGTTTGATTACTGCAGTTCTTAGTTCTTTTTAAAAGTTTATGTAATAGGAAGAATGTGCTTAATAAAGAAAGGTTTTGCACCATTCTTGTAGGTTATTTGATTATTCTATTTAAAGAAGTTATTAGAAAAACCGAATTGTCCCATGTATGCCTTGTTATAATTAGTCAAAACCGGAAGTAGAGGAGAAAAAACAAAATGAAAGTGTTTCAGCTAATCAAAAGGCTATTGGTGGATCATGCAATTTTCCCAGTTAGTAATAATTAGTTTTATCAATAGCCATGGTCGGTTATTATAATTCACCGCTTAATACCATTATTTTTCCTGACAAAATAACTATTATATTAAGCGGGGTCAACTATACTGCTATGACATTAAAACGGAAACATATTTTGTGTTGTGTGTTTTCATGATAAGATAAATGATAAAGTATATCTTATTTCTTCATCATTGTTCATCATACTCAAATAATTATTCACTAGATGTTAAATTCGCGGAATTTTTATTTCAGCGAATATAGGGAAAATTAACTCCGCGAGTTAATTTCCTGCTATGCAGTAGTTTATACTGATTGGAACAATTCAAGAATTCTTAAAACAAACTTTGGTTTATACACAAACCTTATTAAATGTAATATGGGGATTTTAATCAAGCGCAAAACTGCATGCATACAATTTCTTAAACTAACTGGGGTTTGGAATTTTCTTCTTTATTATATGATTAGCCTAATTTTTAATGTTTTTAATATTTCTTTTGTTTGTGTTTTGTTTTTGTCCTTTTTTTTTGGGGGGGGGGGTGTTAAAGGGGCTTTTTATTTTATTTCTAGGGGGTCGATTTTATGTAAAATTATGTACAATCGATCATAAAATCATAAAAACATCAGTTTGTTTTTCTCGTGATGAGGTAATCTTGCCAGTGATGACAATCATCATATGAAGCCAGGTTAGCTTCTTTCAATTTTTTAAAGTTTAACTAGAGCTTACTGCATTTTTATCAAAGCAGCATGACCCGATTTGTTGGCTATTACGGTATCAAATAAAGTTCCATACGAACACTTTATCGTGAAAAAAGCAGAATCGTGTTCTCCTTCAAAGATATTAATATTTGAAGTAAATATAAATCATTATGGTATTGTTATACATAAAAAGCAAAGCGCATATGTCATGAACATGTTTACAGAAGGGAAACGTTCAGTCCGCATATTATGCATAAACTGTATTAAAAAAATTAATAATTTTTTTTCAAACAAAGAGACGAAATCACGCGTTGCCTTGTTATATAACGTCTTGTTTATAAACAGACTTTAATTTGTACATCATTTCTTTTTAAATATCGCTTAAATGATCGGAAAAATAACTACAGTGTCAATTATTATACATGTACTTAACAATGTATTGTTTTACATCGTACATAACATTTCATATAAAGGTGAACCATGCAGCTTTAAGGAATTGTGAACATAAATGATAGTTCATAATTAACATAACAATCATGAAGTAAGTACACGAATAAACATTCAGTCACAGGAACTTTGAAAATTTACTACAAATTATTTGAGTTTTTTACCGTCTTCCTTGGAAGACGGTATAAAGAGTTGAAATAATTTACAGTCTCCGGGTTGTGCACTTCCTCTCCTGTGTGATTGGTAGAAAATACGTGATGTGAAAATTTACATTTATTTCATTGGTTGAAAACCTGTTCGGCCCAAGGGAGATAATTTTCTGATGATCTTTTTTACGTACGACTTAACAATTTTCGTAGATTTCAAATCTTAAAAAGTGAGAAAACGAAAAAAAACCAATAAAAATTGCTATGAATGAAGTTCAGGCTTTAATTTTTCAGTACTGTACAACTAGTTGAAAGCAATATTCTATAATATATATTGAAATTTTTTGTTCTTTTCTTATTGTATTGTTTATGCAAATACAAAAATGTGAAAATTTGATACGGTGTGTCTAATATCAGTAAACAAGTTTGCATAATTATATTAGATACGGTAAAACTAATAAATATCAGTAAAACAAGATGCTGAATGCTGTGGTATTAACTTTGATTTTATTAAAATAATACGACCCTTCCTAAGATCTCTTTTTCCCTACTATAGTCGATCTCAACTAACAAGCACGCAGTACGCATTTCTCAATTTTAGGCACGCACGCTTAAGGCACATATAAAAAAAAATCCACACGCCATTGCATGTAGAGGAAGGCGACATTTATATAAAAAAGAATCAAATTTTCTTTGATAACTTATTGCTGTTTAGAGTTTGCTCTAAAGACGGTAAGCTTTTTTAAAAAGCTAAACTTGTATATGTTATCATCAAAATTTACAAAACGATAGAAATATTCTCCAATATAAATAGACAAAGTTAATTGGAAAATTCCGAATTTTTATTTATTGTAGCTATATAACATATGTCCTTCCAGCCCCTTATTTGAATGCCGTTTTTTCTTCCTATTTTTAAAATGGTTTTTTTTTATCTTTCAGATGCACCTAGTGTATGTGTGGAAAGAAAAGAAAATCCTGAAAGCAGCCACTGCTTCATAGCACTGATCCAATCCGTTCCTGCAGCCTATCACACCCAATGGATGGTAAAGGGGAAGGATGATGATACGTTCAAGCCAGTCGACATCAATGATGAGGAATATAAAGGATCTTCAAACGCTCTTCCTTGTCCTATATTGGTTGAAAAACACAACCATCTACTTAAAGAAAAGTGTTTTCTCATTGAAGTACAAAACTTTGTTGGGAAAAAAACACATTGTTTTGCAGGCATGTTTTAGAGCTCGTTTCAAAATACCGTCGATTTTCCCACTTGGTGACAGCCAATGTTTACGTCAGCCGCTCGCTAGACTCAGTCGGCCGGTAACTTCGCCGGCATCAAAAGCATGCCGCCGCCACAACACCGCATGAGGTTGAAACAGTGCAATTGCACTTGCGAAAGTACACTGCAGGTCGAAAAACAATTATTTTGCTTATTTATTCTAATATTTGGTATTATTTATGTGCATAATTGGAATGACTTCATAAATGTAGCTTACACGCATACACTCAGAGAGAGAGAGAGAGAGAGAGAGAGAGAGAGAGAGAGAGAATTTAGCTGGCTAAGCGAGATAGGGCTTCATCTGGCCCCGCCGTCACCAACTTTTCTGAAGTCAATATAGAACCATTTTAACAGGAGCTTGGACTTTGGATAGTTATGTCAAACAGCAATGTGACGTAGGCCTGTCTATTTCATTGCTGGCCACTCAGCCATGGCTCTTTGAAATCAACAAGATTTGTCTGGCTTTTGAGCTAAGACTACGCAATCCCTGTATATTTCGCTTGAAACCAGCGTCATTTTTAACTTGTTTAGACGCAAGAAAAAGATAGTTATATCCTACCGAAAGTCCAAGGTCTTGTTAAAATGGTT
This sequence comes from Magallana hongkongensis, assembly GCA_016163765.1. Taxonomy (NCBI): domain Eukaryota; kingdom Metazoa; phylum Mollusca; class Bivalvia; order Ostreida; family Ostreidae; genus Magallana; species Magallana hongkongensis. The sequence continues at coordinate 89,021,573 of WFKH01011925.1, forward strand.
CTAATACTCAGCCTCAAGTCAAAGTATTGATCTCAAATTTATTTATTTTTTAAAAAGGATTTAAGATGGGGAATGAGTTGAGTGATTTTAAGATTTTGGTGACGGTGGAGCCAGCTTTCAAAACATATATCTTTTTTTTTTTTCATAGCACGCTGAATAATTTATGTCGTTAATTATAGTTGCAGCCTATTGAGCTCATTAGAATGTACTACTAAGTATCGACACTAGGGCTCGTTTCATAAAGGGGTCGTACGCCCAGACTTAGCCCTACGCCGGTGTAAATACGGGACTAGTTCGAATATTTGCGTTTCATTAAAGAGCGCATCTTTACGTCCGACTAAAGTTAAGCCAAAATTTTACGTCCACTCATAGGTAGGCGTAAGTTCGGACGTAATCATAAGTAAGCATATATATTATATGAAACGGTGATTGTATTTTATCACTAATGCGATTTAAGTTATTGTCACACTTAGATACTGAATAAGAACGATTTATACTTTAAGTCTGGAATTTGATTGTCACCGGGGTTTCTCCCGAATTAATATGCACGAGAGAGAGAGAGAGAGAGAGAGAGAGAGAGAGAGAGAGATCATCTAAAGTGAGCAATACATCTACTTTAAAAAATATATTATAAAGAAACCTTGAGGTGTCTTTTTGTTTTCTTTTTGGGGGACTTTTCGACATATCTTTTACAAAGCATGTTACATGTAATCAAAGGGCTTCATATTAGATTTATGTGTTGCATAAACTTACATAATATTTTTCCGAACCCTTTTTTTTTTACACCACGTTTAGTAATAACTTTACCTTTAAAAAATCATTCAATTAAAACGTATGCATCCTGAGAAAATAGCTTATAGCTATAATTTTTGTAATTTATATATGAAAGGTATATTTTTATAACCTAC
>WFKH01011925.1:89022580-89035055 GCA_016163765.1 Magallana hongkongensis
AGAGAGAGAGAGAGAGAGAGAGAGAGAGAGAGAGAGAGAGAGATCATCTAAAGTGAGCAATACATCTACTTTAAAAAATATATTATAAAGAAACCTTGAGGTGTCTTTTTGTTTTCTTTTTGGGGGACTTTTCGACATATCTTTTACAAAGCATGTTACATGTAATCAAAGGGCTTCATATTAGATTTATGTGTTGCATAAACTTACATAATATTTTTCCGAACCCTTTTTTTTTACACCACGTTTAGTAATAACTTTACCTTTAAAAAATCATTCAATTAAAACGTATGCATCCTGAGAAAATAGCTTATAGCTATAATTTTTGTAATTTATATATGAAAGGTATATTTTTATAACCTACGATGTATGCACCTGTAGATACATAAATATTGAATGTAAGTAACTGAAAATCGAAGCCGATTAAACTCACTGATACTTATGCACAATCATAAGCAAAATTTAATTGTGGTTCTCTTTTTAAGTCAAGATATATTATCAGTAAAGTGTTCTTAACTACAGCAATGATGACATTAGAGTTTAAATGAATTCGCAATTCGAACTGATTTGATAAATACACTTTATAATTGTTTAATACTGGATAAAGAATTGTCCCTTGAAAGTTTAACTTATTATAGTACATGTACTATGTATAATAATATATTATATTGCGCTAAAATGCAAACCATCACGAAATGATTGAAAACAAAAATACTTCAATTTTGCTTTAGAACCCCTATATTTTATTATTAAAATGCGCAATGACAAAGAGCAACAAAGGTCAGAAAATTGTCATATTGTAAATTATGAGTATATGAATAAAATGGATGTAAACACAAAGTTTACAATATGACAACTTGTAAATTTACACCCACCCAGTAAATTCAAAATTTCCAATATGATAAATGTAATAAGTTAACACATATTTTTTGGACTTCCTAATTCCATAAAATGATATATTGAGCACATTAAACATGTAGCTTGACCAAGTAATCCCGAGTAAGGACCCGCACTAAAAAATGATTTTACCATGCTGCATATTTTAGAGATATATGTATAAATAAACAAATTCAGGTCAATAATTAAGTAAAGATTATACATGTATTATACGGATAATGCATATAAGATTTACATGACTGTGTGTTTGACACATACTCCTTGCGTTGATATTCCAGAAAATCATATACAGTATACCCTTTATTGATTCCGTTAAATGTTTTATTTATTTATATAAGTTAATTTTGATATTATGTACTTTTTGTTCGGTAAATATATTGTGAAAGGAAAGGAATATTATTCAATATAATAAACCTTGATACATGTATAGTAGTAATGTATGCGTCTTTGTACATACTGAAACAAGAATTTATCAAATCTTTTAAAGATTTTAAGTAAAATTATATATTGCAATTGCCAGTTCCTCTAAAATTAATAACATTTTCACACGCTACATATACCTGTACATAACGGCATATCAGAAACAATTTATGCATGTGCAGTGTTGCGTTGACAAGGACTTATGCCAAAGCTATAGCCTATGCATGTGCAGTGTTGCGTTGACAAGGACTTATGCCTAAGCTATAGCCTAAAGTTTAAGCCTCAAGTTACGCCGCTTTATGAAATGCAAAATACGCCCGACTAAATTTCGGTGTAAGTCCTTGGACTAGAAACGAGCTCTATTTCATATTTTATCTTTAAAGGGACACGATTTAAGGGTCCTCCACACACCTGGGGAAAGTTCTGCATACAAGTCCATTCTTCTTAATTACTTAAAGATATGGACTTTTAGCATGTGTTCGACTTGAAAATGACCAAAAACAATTTCAATTTTGGGGGAAAAAATCAACTTTTTAAATTTTACCGCTGTTCATGAAAATAAAAGTCCCTGCTGTATTCGAACTCGGGACCTGCGGGTTGGTAGACCAAAGCAACACCCATTGCGCCACAGAGATAGACAACAAATTTTGGCGATATAAACTACTTCACAATGCGCTAAAATCGCCAAGCGAGATACAGAGGCAAGAATTGATTGTTATTTAAACAAAGCTCGAGTTTTATATTTGTTTACAAATAATGTAAAGTAAGGAAATTACAATTTCTTTGACTAAATGACTCGTGGCGAACAAGATGAAATGATTCAATGTGTTCATAAATAATATTATTGACAAAAGAAAGCACCATTTAATTGAAACTTATTCCAATACAACACATATGTAAACAATAGCAAGACGAGCTCTGTTTACAAAACTAAGAATTTCAAACTCTGTATCTTGCTTGTAACACTATATTTGACTTTTAAACTTTGAGGAAGCATTAACAATACCTATATTAATCATTCTAGACATTAAGAATGGAAAAATAGAATTTTGGAAAATGTTGGGCTCAAATCGTGTCTAAGTCCCCTTACAGGAAATTTAGTTTAATCTAAACATACCAATATGTATTAATCACACGTAATGTTATAATACATGTCTATTCAACAACAATGAGTTTAGTTTAATTGAAAAATTGACATTGTTGTCGTTTTTAATAATTTTTTAGATTTTGATTACTGTAAATTCCTAATAGTACGCGAGTACTTAATTCCGCAATACCGCTGTTTTGTATCAAATCGCGAGAACAAAAATGAACGAACGCGGAACATTTATCCATATTTCTTATAGTTCCCTACTCTCAGAAAATAATAGCAAGATTTTAAAATCCGCAAGGGGTGCTTCTCGCGATTTTACGCGGATATAAATTCCTTGCGTTCAATTAGGAATTTACAGTATTTCCTACATTTAGTTAGTCAGACGAATACATTCCTAAAGGTCGTACACGTTAGAACCAAAATTTTAGTTCTCTTTCTAGTTTAAGTTGATGTGTTAAAAAAGTCATTGACAAATAATTTTACACTGCAAAGTCCTGATCCTTTTATAGTAAGTAAAACAGATAACATAACTAAAGGTCGTACATGTAAGAACAATATTGTTTCTTTTTTGTATCCATTCCAGTTTATTAGGCCTAGGAAGACAGAAATCGCTTCACAACCGAGGCGGGGGGGGGGGGGGGGGGGGGGGGTTGGAGAAGGGGATACATGTACATTTATGTTCAGATCAGGGTATTACTTATGAGGATAGATTAAAGAACTTTTATCAAGTACTATTAATGCATTATTTGATGTCAAACTGACGGTATATTTAGAATATCTGTACTTCATTAAACTTTACTGCTTAGATATTAGGTATTATTTGATCACTCAAAGAAATAATGATTTTTTAAAACCCATATATACAAATTCTTTTCTTATATTAGTAGGAAGAGGACATTTGTAAAAGAATCAGTATAGAGGCTTTGATTGATGAAAAACTTGGCGATGTCAACTCTTTCTGTGAATCTAGGGGTTTTAACGTTGGGGATATTATCAAGTCAATTAAATTAAATGCACAAGAATTATCGGAAATGGCATTGGCAACTATAGATGTATTATTTGAATCATCAAAGAGTCAGCAGTTCAGAAAGGACGAAAATATCATTATTACGGCAGTGCACATTTTAGGAAGAGTTTTGATGCTAGTTGGGCCGCCTGTCCACGTCACTGGCATATCTTCCGACGTTGTACGTTTGGTTGACTGTTTTCTAAATATTTTTTTTAGGATATGCAATCTGAATATTGAAGCAATGCTAGATCTAGGTGACAGCACGACTGATGGATATGATTATGTTGATTTGGCTGAGCGATTTAAAGCACTTAATTTATTTCTTAATAAGCAAGATTTGACAGAAAACATCGATGAACCCGATTTAAGTGACTTTATTGCAAATATTGATATTTATATTGGAATCGATGAGATTAGAATTGTCCAAAATCGTATTAAAAAGATGATGCGTGGACCAAGAGATCAATCTCAACCTTGTTTGAACTATCTGAAAGTATTTTTGAGAATGTGCACATTCCGTCATGTACTTTTGTTTAGAATAATGAATTGCTTAATAACGAGACAATGTTCTCTTACTACAGTAAATACTTTAAGAAACTTCATTGAAAAGAGAGAGGGTTGATAACCAACGTTTTCTGAAGTTTTTCTCTCTGCCGAATCTAGAAAGCACGGAAGTTGTAGCTGAATTTGAACCATCAGAGCACACAGAACTGGCAGCATATCTTAGGGAAGTGCGACTGCCAATTCAGGATTTGAGAGAAATACTTCACGACGGAATTTTCTTGATCCAATCATTTGTGAATCCTTTTGTCTTTCTGGCTAGACAAAATTCAATTTTCAGCAACGCTGTAACATTGACATTCACTAAAAGATTAATCTCCACTGATAACAACCAATTTAAATTCATTGCTAAAGATAACTCCTTCAATCTTTTCTACATCCAATCCCCAAATTCAGACAAATGCGTGTACGTTGAGGGAAACACTATCAAACAGGGACAGAGAGCAATGCACCGGGCTGCTCATTGGAGAGTAACACAGGTGTACAGATCAGATGAAGGCGACAAAACAGCGTCTTGTTTCGTTATTTGTGCAAAACAAAGACCAGATAGATTAGTTTATTTGAAAAAAGACAGAAAGTGTCTTGTAAATCATTCTAAACCCAATGATGAGTGTTTATTTGTAGTGAGTATTCCTATTTATTTTGGATATTTTCAACATTTTTGTTAAAGCCTTAATAATATTTCCTTTCTAATTCATCTTCACAACGTCAAGGCTTTGTGATTACGAAACTCCACTGTTTGATGTGTGGAGTTTCGTAATCACAAAGCCTTGACGTTGGGAAGATGTTTCTAATTCAGTTACTTTATTTTTCCCTTGTCTTGATATAATAGCCCTTGTTTAATGAAGGCATCTTAAATTTTGTTCAAAGCAGTAGAACAAAGTTGACAAGATCACAACAGAGTAACTTTTAAAATGAGTTGGCAAATCTATGTTTGATAAACCAATAGCTGGATTTCCAAACAAATAGTCTATATTAATTAATTTCATTCCTTACAATAAAATTCTTCAAGACAAATTACAAAAATATAACAATTTTAAACGTAACGCAACAGATTGATATGTGCTTTTGTGATGCAATGTACATGAAATAGCTCATAAATTTATTCTGATTTAAAATATTTTTTTTAAGCTTATACCAATTGGAGAATCACCAATACTAGTCTCAAGACCTATTGAAAGGAATCTTATCGATGAATTGCAGGTGGGTAAAACGATCTAATGCCAATTGTTTAAAAGGCAAATTACTGATACCTTAAACATGTTATTTTGAAGAAAAAAAATATTGAAATTTTTTTTTTTAATTTTGCAGATTTGAAATATCAATTATAAATACATTTCATAAGATTTCTTCTGTTTCAACTGATCAATTATATGTCATGATATATTTTGCAATTTTTTCTAAATGTCTGCTCGAATGAATATAAGAAACTTAATTTTTTTATCCTAGCTTAAATCCAAAGTAAAAAATATACAATGTATTTTCGTCAGACGACATTTTGGCTCATATGAGCGTTGCTGCCAATGTGGTTCTTAATTTATATTTTTCTTCATAACATTTTCTTGATTATTCCTTTTTTGTGCCTTAATTAATCATGATATTTATAGTTGTAATATGGTATGTCAGTAACAACACTGTTGAGGCTTTATCTCACAACATACGACAGATTGCTCTTTGTGTGATACAAAATCTTCTAAAATCGCTAATATATTATATTAGTACATTTGCAACATAAATAAAAAAAATAAGAAACAATAAGATATTATTTGTTTCAATCGACTTTTCTTGAAAAACACGTTGCCGGAAAATTTATTATTATAATATTGTTCAATGCGCTTCGCTTCATTTTTAACTTCTGATAAATAAAAATCAAGTAAATAACCTAATTGGAGGCAAATATGACTGTGCAACATGAGGATAAAGAGTTGTTAATAATTCGGACCACAAATTGGATTATTCTGACTACAACGAAAATTCTACTCCGACTTCAATTTCTTAGTATACTTTTTTTATCATTGATTTAGCAAGACACACAATAGAATAGATCAAAGATGGGCACTGCTAAGCAGAATATCTCCTAGCCAAATGAAATATTGTTGGAGAAAATGCATTATTTAGGAATACATGTATACTTATTTTGGAGGACACCAGAATTAGGGCATCTATTATGCATAAAACACGTAAACTTTGATCAGAGTAAATATGACATCTTATATTTTATCTTCTTTAAACCACTGTATAATACATCCATGATACATAATGTCTCTTCTATCCATATCCCCTAGCTCTTTTGTGTATACATTGGAGGGGAGGAGAAGGGAATAAATTTACGAGGTTGTACAGTCCCCTTATTCCAGAAAGAAGATTAGCAGAAACACCATACATTTGCTTTAAAGTTTAGTAATTTATCTTCATTTAGTGGCATTCAATAAGCATAAACAATTCGTGTAAGCAAATTTATTTTTCAGGTAAATGAAACTAGCTGAAGATCTAGCAATCTGTAGTCTGCTCTGATGGAAAATTCAAGTTGGCATGTCGTATGTCAACCCAAAATAACAAATCTGCACTATTTATAGGAAACGATTTTCCGGTGATAAATGTTGATGATATTCGGCAAAGTCTTCTCTAAAATTTGGACTAGTTCCACTCTAAGTAATTTGGAAAGTTTTGTCCGAAATTCGGCTGCTTGTTTGAATGAAAATGGGAATTTAATCTCCTTTCCGCTTCAACTTTTAACTTTAGTTATTCTGCTTACTCTCTATTACTACAAAACGTTTATTGACTTGGAAATTAATAAGGTTTGTCCTTTTATCAAGCCAAAGAAGTGTACAAAATTTGATAAACGTTCGTGCGTGGGTTTCTTCAATAACCTGTTCATACATACATGCAGGCACGCACGCACGCACGCACGCACGCACGCACGCACGCACGCACGCACGCACGCACGCACACACACACACACACACACACACACACACACACACACACACACACTTATACAGCAGCAATGCTTTATACCCTTCGCAACAAGTTGTGCGAGGGGATTATTAAGCAAAAGGAAGTAGCGATATTTCAAGTTTATATTGACAATTCACCACATTTTAGAAAGACTTCTCATCGGCTCATTGTCTACATATTAATATGTGATTTGAAATAAAAAAAAAATTATTCAAATTTTCCATCTAATATCTTTTCACTTGTAGGAAATGCCTTCTTTCACACAGATGAAATCACGAAATGTCCAAATCAGGATTACAAACTTTAGAAAGATCAAGAATTTTTTGCAAAAGGAACATGCGATGATTGCAAATGATATTGAACAAATTGAAAAATACATTTCATATGAAGGAATCGACGAGCTAATTATGTTGAATCCTTTTCTGGAAAAAATAGCTAGAACAGTAGATTCAACAAAAGGTGACAACTTCGATGAACATACGTTGTATGCATTACAACAGATGATTTCGATATGCTGTCAATATTTCCTGGATGAATTTCCCTTTGGGTCAATTTTAAGACAACTTTTCAGGTTGTGTGGAGTGTTAATAAAATGCATATGGCACGCACATGGAATTGATAAATTATTTGTCAGTCTTCTTAATGACAGCGACATATATTATCAATTAGCTATCCAAAAAGATGTACGCTGTTTACAACGAGTTGCCTTTCTTTTGCACGAAATTGAAAGATGTGAAAATATACAGGAAAATATATTTCCTACATGATGAACGAAGACAGGTATTTGGTTGAATTGAGAAGTCTGGCATCGTTACGAGACACCGCTAAAGCAACCCATCACCCTGAGATGATGGTTAAAAGTTTGAAAGTAAGCGTACATCAACTAGCGGTCATGTGGCAAAAGTTTGCTATCGCTAAATACCCTGTTCACAGTGATAACTATGCTAATAAACCAAGGCAGATCATCCAATCACAAATGACTGAAGACACCTGTTTGATAAATAAGTTTAATGAGAAAAGGCCGTGCCAGAGATGCAAAAAATCGCTGTCGATATGTGGCTTGTTGATAACTACGTTTCGTGCTTGGGGTGTGATTTACCAAAAGGCAGGGAAAGACGGTCAACGAGAAGAAATCTAAAAAAGATGTTTCTGGTGGTTGTTCCGTTACTTTAAAGAATATTCCAACGTCGTCCGGAGAGATACACACAACTCAATAACCCAAATTAAAAGCTAAGAAAAGAACACACTCTTTTCTGTCCATTCTTTTGTTTATTACATGTGTGCCCTGGACAAAATGTAATACATGTAATTACATGTAATTAGGTTATAAATACTAGTATATAGTAAAAGTATACTGACCAGGGTGTATTTTAAATACGGCTTTCAGTAAATGTTCAAAGGTTGTTATGGCATCCATTTATCCTCCGGATCCTTTTATTTATCAGAATGGTTTACATACATAGCGTGCTTTAAGTAATTAATTCTATATTTCACTGTTAGATAAATGACGATATCAAGTTCAGACCATTGACATTGATAATGATTTTTCTTACTTTCAAAGTCAAGCCTTGGTTTTCCTTGTTCTATCTGTCATAGTGAATGAAAAAAATATGGTTTAGGGAGAGTGACTTGAAGGGGTGTTTTTTGGTAAACTACATTAGCAAAACTATTTATTTTTCAACCATGTGTATTATACACCATATGTTTATTTAGGGACTATCTTAAAATACAGGTACATTTACAATACGAATAAACAGGAAATTGCCATTTTCCGCACATGAAAACAGATTATTAAAATACTACGATAGAGATTTTTCTCAAATTGTAATATGTTAAAAGTGATATCATTTTCTACCATATATACAAAAAAGCTAAATTCCAACATCTTGTTTTAACGGGGGGTGATCTCAAGATATCAAAAGGGGGTGATCTCAAGATATCAAAAGGGGGTCATCTCAAGATATCAAAATGCACCAATATGGACTCATTTAAAAATTAAGAAAAATATCCCTGAGGATAGCATTCTCCTAAGTGTAAAATGTTTCAAGGCGTACACGTTCTATCTCTTCTTTTATATTATTCCTACAAGCTTCATTTTATCATGACGTCATAAAAGCACTATCACAACGCTCACCTACCAAACAAATGAAAAATAGTTTAAAAATTAAGAATTGTCTTTAAAATATCTATATAATTGTATCTGTATTTTGTTTTTTACGTTCAGTTTCATAAAAGATATCGAAGCAATTTCTTAAAAGTTATCAATGCACTATATTTTACTAGATTGCGGAAAAACATGCGTAGTAAATACCTATATCATCTGCACACTATAAGGAAATATATGACGATATCAGTAATTTTGCTTAATTTTGTTTACTGTATAATTCACGTTATTATATACTTGTCTATGAATCCACCTGTCTAATAATCATGTTTGTTAACATTTAGTTCTTATTTATATCTGGAACAGTTATTATAGTTCAGCTGCACTTTCTGAAGCTTATTGTAAAAATTGTTCTTGCTTAGATGGTCAAGTATTTTGACCATCATGATTCCGTGGGTCTAGATTTTCAACACCAAAATGGATCTTAGCTGAAGTTTATAGATTTAGAATCACAAAAAATTAGGAATTATATACTAGTTTATAATTCATGCAACTGATCATTTGTATTGAAATAAGTTTAATTATTTTTATTACTATTGACTGCGATTGTAACGAAAATAATGTTTTGATTTATACAAAATGATGTACAAATGTATCGATATGATTATTAAACATTTAAGTATGTTTGATTGTAAATAATTTTATTTTTAAAACAATTGTTTTGCAGTAGAAATATATAGATAGTGTCTCTTGAAGTAAGATAAATAACTCTTTGTTGTTGCATAAATCTAGAACCACATGCAGATTTGGGCCTTTGGCCCTCAATAGGAAAGTTTTTCTCTAAGGTTTTTAACACCATCTCGCTATATATCCAAAGATTGGCAGCTGTGCTTATTTGCGCACGCATAAGAATGTAGAAATGCATTATTAAATAGAGAAGTAAAATGCTGTTTAAAGATGGTTTCTTTTCTAACACCAACAAAATATTTTTATCTTATAGTTCTTGTCTTTTATTGCATGTAAAATGTATAAATATTTATGTTTGCATTTGTTTAATAATAATGTTATATTTTTAGTGTGCAATTATGCTAAAAAAAGTGTTCTTGTTTATTTGTTGCAACATGGAAAATGGCATGTATTATTATATTTATTACATACTAATAGTAATTTAGCATATCGAAGACATGTTCTATGCTTATGTTCGATGAAGACGTAATAACGCGTGAATTACATCAGACGTTGTTTTGTGACGTATGGATGTCTACCTAATTCTGAAGTGGAAAAATTCAGAGGAGTTTCAAGAGGGGTTCGATACGGAGCGTATGCGGATCAATATTAGCCCCGCAGAATCCGTATCAGCCCTTGAGACTGATATGTGTATTTTAAAGTTAGTTGTATCGCATATGCAAAAACCCTGTATTTATCAACTAAATAAATTAAATATTGTAATAAACACAATTAAATTGAATTGAAGTGTTGTATTCTACAATGTATATCGTTCGACCTTCTGTTTTAAAGTATGAGGCTCCCTATCTTATCAGTTGACCTTGACCAATGATTTACTTTGGGCTAGATTATATAGATATGTTTTTCCCTCTTGTCTAGCAACGTTATCTAGGCGGACGTAAAAGTTGGGGAAGTAAAGCAATTTAGCGTCTACACGATTTTGTTTATTTCTATTGGGGTTGTAATATGGAAAAAGTTGAATTGCAGTGTTGTATTCTACAATGTATATCGTTCGACCTTCTGTTTTAAAGTATGAGGCTCCCTGTCTTATCAGTTGACCTTGACCGATGATTTGCGTTGGCCAAGATTATATGCATATATTTTTCCCTCTTGTCTAGCAACGTTATCTAGGCGGACGTAAAAGTTGGGGAAGTAAAGATATTAGCGTCTACACGATTTTGTTTATTTCTATTGGGGTCGAAATATATACGTCTGTACCGATTTATAAGAATATCCTCAATGTAAGGTAATTCATTAAAATGCATTATCTTATTATTAAGTAAATTATTATTTTGGGTTTTTTTTTTTTAAGTTACTTTAACCTTTATCCATAAAAATATCCGCTTTTCTTACTTGAAAAGATAAACGTTAAAAGATACACTATAAATGTGCAGTTAAAAGCGTAAAGTTATATTACAGGAATATTGGGTTGGTTTTTTTAAATTTGTTTGATGTAACCCATTGATAAATGCATGTACGACCAGCCTCAGTTGTTCCTTTTCATGTGCCAAATTTAATCTAATTTTTTTAAAGGTTTCTCCACCCTCGATGTTTTTATGGTTTAATCCGTGTAATTTTTGTTTAATTTTGAAGATTAATATGTAAACATTCAAACTGAACTTAAATATTGGTATGTTGCAAATATTTTGTTCATGCTGTAGGAGCTAACACAGGTACACTATAATGGCAATTATAGCGACGACTGCTCTCCATTCCAACATCAGATTTTGTTTTATTGATTTCTATATAATAAAGCAATTTTTTTAAAGAAATTAATCACAATCCTTTATTTTATGTATTTTAACATTTTAAGGCCATTTAAACTTCCCAGTATGAAATCTGTCACATTTACAGTACATTTTAATACAATTTTCCAACCATGAATAAGTACAGTTTAGCAACATAAACAGTCTATAACTTTTGAATTAATGGTTCAAACTCACTGAAAATTGGTACATTTGTAATTCATTATATATCCTATCGAAATCTGCAAAGAAATGTTTACCTTGCCAGGTAAAAAATTATGAATTGTAGTCTCTGACAAGTTTGCCTATGTACGGTTTTATCAGTTTTTCATTGAATTCAGCGATTTCAACTCATACTACTCTCTATAAATTGTTAAACATTAAAGTCATTATAGCATTGAATCATGATTTTTTGAAGTATACACTCTCATAACTGCAGCGGTGTGTGCATACAAATTGAGTAACGCGCGTTAGCGCGTTATGAAAATTTGTATGCACACACCGCTGCAGTTATGAGAGTGTATACTTCAAAAAATCATGATTTAATGCTTATATTTACATTTTTTTTAACTTCTTGCCTTGTCTGCAATTGTGATTCATACCTTAAAATTCCTATCTTATCCTAAGGGTAAGTTAATATTAATGGAAGAGCCACAGTAACAGTCACAAGCGTGAACTTTGATTTTCGCTTGTGACGTTGCAGTTTACAGCGTTCAACGTTTGTGACGTCATAATAAAACTCGTCATTTTAACCTTTGACTACTTGTTGCATTTAGAGGCATTTGAAGATCACAGAATTTAATGGAAAAACACAGTAGAATGTAAATATATTACTTTACATAGCTTAAAAAGTGTTAAACACTAGTATAAATCAAGAAATATTGGCAAACCATGCATCACATAACACTAATATCATAACCGATAACGGTAAAATATTCCGGAATGCTCACAATGACGTCATGCGA